>OZ038384.1:82312463-82372463 GCA_964036045.1 Eutreptiella sp. 'Long Island Sound 2002'
GTGCATAGTTTGTAGACCCAGTGCATAGTTTGTAGACCCAGTGCATAGTTTGTAGACCCAGTGCATAGTTTGTAGACCCTGTGCATAGTTTTGTAGACCCAGTGCATAGTTTGTAGACCCAGTGCATAGTTTGTAGACCCAGTGCATAGTTTGTAGACCCAGTGCATAGTTTGTAGACCCAGTGCATAGTTTGTAGACCCAGTGCATAGTTTGTAGACCCTGTGCATAGTTTGTAGACCCAGTGCATAGTTTGTAGACCCAGTGCATAGTTTGTAGACCCAGTGCATAGTTTGTAGACCCAGTGCATAGTTTGTAGACCCAGTGCATAGTTTGTAGACCCAGTGCATAGTTTGTAGACCCAGTGCATAGTTTGTAGACCCTGTGCATAGTTTGTAGACCCAGTGCATAGTTTGTAGACCCTGTGCATAGTTTGTAGACCCAGTGCATAGTTTGTAGACCCAGTGCATAGTTTGTAGACCCAGTGCATAGTTTGTAGACCCTGTGCATAGTTTGTAGACCCAGTGCATAGTTTGTAGACCCATGTGCACCATAGTTTGTAGACCCTGTGCATAGTTTGTAGACCCAGTGCATAGTTTGTAGACCCAGTGCATAGTTTGTAGACCCAGTGCATAGTTTGTAGACCCAGTGCATAGTTTGTAGACCCAGTGCATAGTTTGTAGACCCAGTGCATAGTTTGTAGACCCTGTGCATAGTTTGTAGACCCAGTGCATAGTTTGTAGACCCTGTGCATAGTTTGTAGACCCTGTGCATAGTTTGTAGACCCAGTGCATAGTTTGTAGACCCGTGCATAGTTTGTAGACCCTGTGCATAGTTTGTAGACCCTGTGCATAGTTTGTAGACCCAGTGCATAGTTTGTAGACCCTGTGCATAGTTTGTAGACCCTGTGCATAGTTTGTAGACCCAGTGCATAGTTTGTAGACCCAGTGCATAGTTTGTAGACCCAGTGCATAGTTTGTAGACCCTGTGCATAGTTTGTAGACCCAGTGCATAGTTTGTAGACCCAGTGCATAGTTTGTAGACCCAGTGCATAGTTTGTAGACCCAGTGCATAGTTTGTAGACCCAGTGCATAGTTTGTAGACCCAGTGCATAGTTTGTAGACCCAGTGCATAGTTTGTAGACCCAGTGCATAGTTTGTAGACCCAGTGCATAGTTTGTAGACCCTGTGCATAGTTTGTAGACCCAGTGCATAGTTTGTAGACCCAGTGCATAGTTTGTAGACCCTGTGCATAGTTTGTAGACCCTGTGCATAGTTTGTAGACCCTGTGCATAGTTTGTAGACCCTGTGCATAGTTTGTAGACCCAGTGCATAGTTTGTAGACCCAGTGCATAGTTTGTAGACCCAGTGCATAGTTTGTAGACCAGTGCATAGTTTGTAGACCCTAGTGCATAGTTTGTAGACCCAGTGCATAGTTTGTAGACCCAGTGCATAGTTTGTAGACCCAGTGCATAGTTTGTAGACCCAGTGCATAGTTTGTAGACCCAGTGCATAGTTTGTAGACCCAGTGCATAGTTTGTAGACCCTGTGCATAGTTTGTAGACCCTGTGCATAGTTTGTAGACCCTGTGCATAGTTTGTAGACCCAGTGCATAGTTTGTAGACCTAGTGCATAGTTTGTAGACCCAGTGCATAGTTTGTAGACCCTGTGCATAGTTGTAGACCTAGTGCATAGTTTGTAGACGCTGTGCATAGTTTGTAGACCCAGTGCATAGTTTGTAGACCCAGTGCATAGTTTGTAGACCCAGTGCATAGTTTGTAGACCCTAGTGCATAGTTTGTAGACCCAGTGCATAGTTTGTAGACCCTGTGCATAGTTTGTAGACCCAGTGCATAGTTTGTAGACCCAGTGCATAGTTTGTAGACCCAGTGCATAGTTTGTAGACCCTGTGCATAGTTTGTAGACCCAGTGCATAGTTTGTAGACCCTGTGCATAGTTTGTAGACCCAGTGCATAGTTTGTAGACCCAGTGCATAGTTTGTAGACCTAGTGCATAGTTTGTAGACCTAGTGCATAGTTTGTAGACCCAGTGCATAGTTTGTAGACCCAGTGCATAGTTTGTAGACCCAGTGCATAGTTTGTAGACCCAGTGCATAGTTTGTAGACCCAGTGCATAGTTTGTAGACCCAGTGCATAGTTTGTAGACCCTGTGCATAGTTTGTAGACCCAGTGCATAGTTTGTAGACCCTGTGCATAGTTTGTAGACCCAGTGCATAGTTTGTAGACCCTGTGCATAGTTTGTAGACCCTGTGCATAGTTTGTAGACCCTGTGCATAGTTTGTAGACCCAGTGCATAGTTTGTAGACCCAGTGCATAGTTTGTAGACCCTGTGCATAGTTTGTAGACCCTGTGCATAGTTTGTAGACCCTGTGCATAGTTTGTAGACCCAGTGCATAGTTTGTAGACCTAGTGCATAGTTTGTAGACCCAGTGCATAGTTTGTAGACCCAGTGCATAGTTTGTAGACCCAGTGCATAGTTTGTAGACCCAGTGCATAGTTTGTAGACCCAGTGCATAGTTTGTAGACCCAGTGCATAGTTTGTAGACCCAGTGCATAGTTTGTAGACCCTGTGCATAGTTTGTAGACCCAGTGCATAGTTTGTAGACCCTGTGCATAGTTTGTAGACCCTGTGCATAGTTTGTAGACCCAGTGCATAGTTTGTAGACCCTGTGCATAGTTTGTAGACCCAGTGCATAGTTTGTAGACCCTGTGCATAGTTTGTAGACCCGGTGCATAGTTTGTAGACCTAGTGCATAGTTTGTAGACCCAGTGCATAGTTTGTAGACCCTGTGCATAGTTTGTAGACCCTGTGCATAGTTTGTAGACCCTGTGCATAGTTTGTAGACCCTGTGCATAGTTTGTAGACGCTGTGCATAGTTTGTAGACCCAGTGCATAGTTTGTAGACCCTGTGCATAGTTTGTAGACCCAGTGCATAATTTGTAGACCCAGTGCATAGTTTGTAGACCTAGTGCATAGTTTGTAGACCTAGTGCATAGTTTGTAGACCCAGTGCATAGTTTGTAGACCCTGTGCATAGTTTGTAGACCCTGTGCATAGTTTGTAGACGCTGTGCATAGTTTGTAGACCCAGTGCATAGTTTGTAGACCCTGTGCATAGTTTGTAGACCCAGTGCATAGTTTGTAGACCCTGTGCATAGTTTGTAGACCCAGTGCATAGTTTGTAGACCCAGTGCATAGTTTGTAGACCCAGTGCATAGTTTGTAGACCCAGTGCATAGTTTGTAGACCCAGTGCATAGTTTGTAGACCCAGTGCATAGTTTGTAGACCCTGTGCATAGTTTGTAGACCCAGTGCATAGTTTGTAGACCCTGTGCATAGTTTGTAGACCCAGTGCATAGTTTGTAGACCCAGTGCATAGTTTGTAGACCTAGTGCATAGTTTGTAGACCTAGTGCATAGTTTGTAGACCCAGTGCATAGTTTGTAGACCCAGTGCATAGTTTGTAGACCCAGTGCATAGTTTGTAGACCCAGTGCATAGTTTGTAGACCCAGTGCATAGTTTGTAGACCCAGTGCATAGTTTGTAGACCCTGTGCATAGTTTGTAGACCCAGTGCATAGTTTGTAGACCCTGTGCATAGTTTGTAGACCCAGTGCATAGTTTGTAGACCCTGTGCATAGTTTGTAGACCCTGTGCATAGTTTGTAGACCCTGTGCATAGTTTGTAGACCCAGTGCATAGTTTGTAGACCCAGTGCATAGTTTGTAGACCCTGTGCATAGTTTGTAGACCCTGTGCATAGTTTGTAGACCCTGTGCATAGTTTGTAGACCCAGTGCATAGTTTGTAGACCTAGTGCATAGTTTGTAGACCCAGTGCATAGTTTGTAGACCCTGTGCATAGTTTGTAGACCCTGTGCATAGTTTGTAGACCCAGTGCATAGTTTGTAGACCCTGTGCATAGTTTGTAGACCCAGTGCATAGTTTGTAGACCCTGTGCATAGTTTGTAGACCCGGTGCATAGTTTGTAGACCTAGTGCATAGTTTGTAGACCCAGTGCATAGTTTGTAGACCCTGTGCATAGTTTGTAGACCCTGTGCATAGTTTGTAGACCCTGTGCATAGTTTGTAGACCCTGTGCATAGTTTGTAGACGCTGTGCATAGTTTGTAGACCCAGTGCATAGTTTGTAGACCCTGTGCATAGTTTGTAGACCCAGTGCATAATTTGTAGACCCAGTGCATAGTTTGTAGACCTAGTGCATAGTTTGTAGACCTAGTGCATAGTTTGTAGACCCAGTGCATAGTTTGTAGACCCTGTGCATAGTTTGTAGACCCTGTGCATAGTTTGTAGACGCTGTGCATAGTTTGTAGACCCAGTGCATAGTTTGTAGACCCTGTGCATAGTTTGTAGAGCCAGTGCATAGTTTGTAGACCTAGTGCATAGTTTGTAGACCTAGTGCATAGTTTGTAGACCCTGTGCATAGTTTGTAGACCTAGTGCATAGTTTGTAGACCCAGTGCATAGTTTGTAGACCCAGTGCATAGTTTGTAGACCCAGTGCATAGTTTGTAGACCCAGTGCATAGTTTGTAGACCCAGTGCATAGTTTGTAGACCCAGTGCATAGTTTGTAGACCCTGTGCATAGTTTGTAGACCCAGTGCATAGTTTGTAGACCCTGTGCATAGTTTGTAGACCCAGTGCATAGTTTGTAGACCCTGTGCATAGTTTGTAGACCCTGTGCATAGTGTGTAGACCCTGTGCATAGTTTGTAGACCCAGTGCATAGTTTGTAGACCCAGTGCATAGTTTGTAGACCCTGTGCATAGTTTGTAGACCCTGTGCATAGTTTGTAGACCCTGTGCATAGTTTGTAGACCCAGTGCATAGTTTGTAGACCTAGTGCATAGTTTGTAGACCCAGTGCATAGTTTGTAGACCCAGTGCATAGTTTGTAGACCCAGTGCATAGTTTGTAGACCCAGTGCATAGTTTGTAGACCCAGTGCATAGTTTGTAGACCCTGTGCATAGTTTGTAGACCCAGTGCATAGTTTGTAGACCCTGTGCATAGTTTGTAGACCCAGTGCATAGTTTGTAGACCCTGTGCATAGTTTGTAGACCCTGTGCATAGTTTGTAGACCCAGTGCATAGTTTGTAGACCCTGTGCATAGTTTGTAGACCCAGTGCATAGTTTGTAGACCCTGTGCATAGTTTGTAGACCCGGTGCATAGTTTGTAGACCTAGTGCATAGTTTGTAGACCCAGTGCATAGTTTGTAGACCCTGTGCATAGTTTGTAGACCCTGTGCATAGTTTGTAGACCCTGTGCATAGTTTGTAGACCCTGTGCATAGTTTGTAGACGCTGTGCATAGTTTGTAGACCCAGTGCATAGTTTGTAGACCCTGTGCATAGTTTGTAGACCCAGTGCATAATTTGTAGACCCAGTGCATAGTTTGTAGACCTAGTGCATAGTTTGTAGACCTAGTGCATAGTTTGTAGACCCAGTGCATAGTTTGTAGACCCTGTGCATAGTTTGTAGACCCTGTGCATAGTTTGTAGACGCTGTGCATAGTTTGTAGACCCAGTGCATAGTTTGTAGACCCTGTGCATAGTTTGTAGAGCCAGTGCATAGTTTGTAGACCTAGTGCATAGTTTGTAGACCTAGTGCATAGTTTGTAGACCCTGTGCATAGTTTGTAGACCCTGTGCATAGTTTGTAGACCCTGTGCATAGTTTGTAGACGCTGTGCATAGTTTGTAGACCCAGTGCATAGTTTGTAGACCCTGTGCATAGTTTGTAGACCCAGTGCATAGTTTGTAGACCTAGTGCATAGTTTGTAGACCTAGTGCATAGTTTGTAGACCCAGTGCATAGTTTGTAGACCTAGTGCATAGTTTGTAGACCCAGTGCATAGTTTGTAGACCCTGTGCACATGCACGCTTACCCGAGTATAGTCTGCAGACACTGTCTGCCACGAGTAGACAGGGCCTGCTAATGGTATGTAGGCACCGTCGGCATGTTGTAGATGCGAAGTGCCAATATTTTGGAAGGGGGCCGAAGGCCGCGGGGGCATGCCCAAGACGTAACAAAGCAATGACGAAACAACTGCATGCAGCCTTCTTTGCAACACGCAGCACCGCACGCAGCGTGCCCTGCAGCACGCAGCATCCCGTGTCTCGTCCCACGCCTGCAGCACAGCACATACCCTTGGATCGTGGTCGGGGATGCAGGCGGAGACCGCAGCGACTGCACGCGCTTCTCGTTCAGTTTCTGCAGCGCAGCGGAGGGCGCGGGGACATCCAGGGCGGCTTGCCGAGGCGTTTGGGGCAGAGGCATCCAACGGCACTGACCGTCGGTCGCCCGATTGTATTGTGGAATTTGCAGACTGCGTCGGACTGCCGCCGCATGCAGACAACTGCCTGTTTCTGTCGGCTGCAGCTCCTGCCTCGACGCCCCAACCAACCATCCGGAGGCAAAAGAAGCACAACACGTACGCCGTCGCACGTGCACCGCATCCGGGACACAGGGATCACATGAATCCGGAACTGCATGTGTGCCCAGGGGGGGCTATGTGCGCCGCGCGCGCGCTGCACGGTACATTTGCAGCGAGTACACCAAATCGGACTGACAGTCACCCCTTCTCAGGCCCTTGAGGAGAGCACTGGCCGCAGGAGCTGCACAACCCCCCCTCCCCCGTCCCCAAAAAATTGCACAATCAAGAGCGCAATACAATCAATCACGCTGGCGCTCGTGCCATCCATTCCGTCCCACACGTGTGGGTGTTCAAACCACACACCAATACCACCATCGGAAGGGGCTGCAGGCGGAAGTACCGGTGCTTGGTCACGCCTGACGGTCAAATCTCCGCGCCGCACGCGCGCCCCGCCCCCCCGCCCCAGTCCCCAGTGGAATACAGCCCATTGCCCCAGGGCACGCCAGCAAATGCACACCAAAAGCCAACATGCACTTCCTGCCTCAGCCCAAAGCCCCCACCCCAACCCTCGTTCGGATCCTGGCCACACGGCAACGAACGAACGAGGCCGCCGGCACGCGACAAGACACAGTACCTCCGCCTCCAGCTCGAACGGGAAGGCCTTGGAGTGCGGCCTCACACGTGCCGCGGAGTCCGCCAGCGACGCGAACAGCCCCCGGCGGGCCGGCGACTGGGGCGACTGTGGCGACTTCGGGCTCTGTGCAAGAGCGTCGTGCGGGGGCGATGCTGCTCGTGGCACTCCCTCCCGCCGGTTCAGTGTCAACGGGTGTCAACGCGGGTGCCAATTGGGGTTATCATGGGCCTCAGCGGGTGTTGTTGCGGGCCTCGGCGGGTGTACACGTCGGTGTCAACGTGTGTCATTTGGGCCAGGATGTTTTTTAATTCAAAAAAAAAAGCTGGAGTGTCCGGTACCAAGAATTTTTCATCTTTAGTCGGATGCAACCCAATGGTCCAGATAGTTACCCTCCGACTGCCGTCGGTTACCCCCCAACCACCGTCGGTTACCCACCAACCGCCGTCGGTTACCCTCCAACCGCCATCGGTTACCCGCCAACAGCCGTCGGTTACCCATCAGGGTTTTTAACAAAAAAAGAAAATCTTGTCCACTGAAAAAACGTCCTGCTTGGGGCCTTGGCCAACAAGCGCCGACCGTCCCTCAGGAACAAAATTGACTTTACTACAGGGGCCCGAAGTCGGAGGCCGATATTGGGTACGCACACTTGTTCTTGGCCCCTGACCCGCCCACCCACTCATCACCGCGTTTCGCCACGAAGGCGTGGCCTGCCCGCCGCACACGGGCTTCGGCGAGGGAACGGAAGGACGCACGCCTCCGCGCTGCGAGGGGTACACGGGTGGCGTGAAATGCCGTCGACGGTCCAGGAGACCCTGGAGACCGATCTTCGGGCCACGGTCCGCCAGCCCGGCCACCCAGGGGCACGCGCGTGCGCGGCGAGCGGATCCATTTTGAAGAGCGCAACCCCGTGCATTGCAACACCCGGGCCACTACCCCCCACACGTACCTCAGCGGTTGTGGATGGTTTTCCTCACGGCCGACAGGGGATCCCCAGAGTTTTCCTTAAGTGGGGGGGGGGGGGGGGCAGGAGACCCTGAGTTATTAGAGGCGCCGAAACTGACTTGCGCCGAAGGCGCCAGAAAATTTTTTTGATTGGCCGAAGGCGCGGAAAAAAATTGCCCATTCACTTAAGAGAGGGGGGGGGGGTGTCAGACCCCCCCCGCCCCGGGAGATGCTGAGTTGTTCAGCAAAACTCTGGGGTTCCCTCTTGGCATCAATGGACTTGACGTTGCAGAGGCCCCCTGCGCCCCCGAAAAAAGAATCGATCAACTTGTGGACTGGCTCCTCCTTCACCGATGGCGACGAGTTGGCAAGTGCAAGCAGTGGACTATGTTCCCTGCCAAGTAAAGCATCCCTCGGGTCTATAACATGACCATTGCCAATGCACCACTCCTACAGTTCCACAACAAACCCCAAAACAATCCAAAAATTCCAACTCCAAACAAAGTCAAAAACAATTGAAAAACAACAAAACAACCAGAAAGGTCCACCGATTCCCGCTTTGTACAGAACCTACAACTGCCATCATTAGGGCTGTCTTCACCCACTCCTGCACCCGCTCGCTTCCACCACAACAGTCTTCTAGGACCCCATTGTGCTATTCGCCATCGCTACCCTTTGCCGCGAATCTTGCATACACTCAACCGCGACAACGTCTTCTCCATATTTTTTGAGGACCTAATCAATTAGGTACTTACTTAGTTACCGGGCTCCAGAACCGCGGTCTCAGGCTGAAGGTTTAGGGACTGAGATGAGGGGCTGTTGTGATGTATCTTGAGGTAATGGTGGGCGAATTTGCAAAGCGGGTTGTGAGGGAATGGTGTCTTGCAGTTGGCCAGGAGGTGCTATACAAGCAGTACCACCACTTCTGCCCGTGCCAAGAACAAGAAGGGCCCCAAGGCTGGGGAGCATGTTCAACTTTTCCGCAGGGACCACAACAAGGGCTTCTGTTCTGAAAAGTGCTAATTCCATCGCATTGTGCTTTGAATGGGCTGGGTGTCTTGTGCCTAGGGATGTGTTACCGCCGTTTCATAATATTGTCGCGTGCACTGAAAAGTGTGTCTAACGAACACTCCTGTCCAGAACGTCAAAGATTGTTTGTTGGACACGGGGTGGGGGGGGGGGGGGTTATGGACACATTTGTTGTGAGTGTTTGCCCACTTTGAACCCACATAGCTTTGGTTTTGGGGATGTTTGTGCATTGTATTCCCCTTTCTGGCACCAGCCCACCATGCAATCTTCTCTCTCTGAACCTGGGCGTCTACAGCCTTGTTGGCGGTTGGCGGTTGGGTGTTGGTGACTGGCGGTTGATGGCGGTTGGTGGCGGTTGGTGGCGGTTGATGGTGGTTGGCGGCAGTTGGTGGTTGGGGATTGGTGGTTGATGGCGGTTAGCAGTGGTTGGCGGTTGGCGGCTGGTCGCCGCTGGCGGTTGGCGGCAGTTGGCAGTTGGCGGTTGGTGGCGGTTGGCGGTTGGTGGCGGTTGGTGGTTGGTGGTTGATGGTCCCTTGGGGCGGTCCTTAAGGGCGGTCCTTAACAAAACTAAAAAACAAAATCTCGGTCCCAAAGGACCGCCCTGCGCCCGCTGCAGCTTGGACAAGGCTGTTCATTTTACAAGGGGCCATGAGCAACGGATACTGAGCTCGCATATACCCCCGTGTCACGGGCATATGGTCATAGCCACCATTCTCGGTTCATCGGTACCCCCCCCCCTTTTACAAGGGTGTGGGGGGGGGGAGGACATGGGGCACGCGCAAGAGGCATACCTCGGCGGCTGGGGAATCAATATCCCACTTGTTCAACGTTGGGGCATAAATGGCGGCGTGATCGCGCCGCCTGCCCCCCGCGGGCGAGTCATACCGCATGGACCAGTCCCTCGCACGCGTGGCAGTGGTCTTGTACCACTCGCGCAGGAACGCGGCGTGCCCAGCGTCGGTAGTGCGGAAGTGCTCCGTGGAGTGCGCGGTCATCGGTTTCTGAAAACAACGACGTGCGGCGCACACCGATGGCTGAGTCCCACGACGGGGCAGCGATTGTCGCCCTGTCAGACCGCACCCGACACGCACCCGTTGCGCCCCCACCACACACACACGCACACAACGCGCACTCGCCGCGCACTCACCGCACATCCGACACGCACCCTATGCCCACGCGGCACGCACCCAACGCGTACGCGACACCCAAGGCGCACCCCATGCGCACCAAACACCGACCTGATGCACATGGAATACCCCATGCGCCCCTGACGTGCCTCCGTCATGCACCCGACACACACACACCGGAAGCACAGCCGCCGAGCTCCCGTCCCGGGCCCGACGCGCAGTGCCAGCCATGGGCCTAATATCCCTTTGCCGTTTCTGCCTCAGCCACGCGGCTGGTTCTCATGTTGTTCCACCCATTTCATCGGTCTCATGCACCCTGTATCTACGGCCGCCTTAGGCTCCGGCAAGGCGTCCCCCTAGTGCTTGAGCCGGTTCTAGTGGTTGGCGGCTCACTAGGTGTGAATATGACACCCATGTAGCGGAGCAAAAACATCGGTGAGTTTTCTCTGCCAAGAGGACCGCTTTGGGCAAGATTTTGTGACAAAGCACCCCACCAGACTAAAAAGCATCTGGGCCATCCGTCAGCCATCACATGACAAACTGGTTGGCGATGTCTCGAAAACACAATGATGTGAGTTTGCCCACTTGTTTCACCGCTCTTTAACTCGCGAACCCCGTGCATGCACTCGCTCGTGCTTGAGTAGAGGCGCGGGGTGTGATCGCAAAGCATCGGTGTGCTTTATTGATCATGAGGGAACGTTTGCCCGGCGCGGGCCTGGAGCGCTCGCGGCATCCAAAGCAATGTTCCGGCGGTCTTTCCCAACGCTTTCTTAAACATTGCTCCCTCCTCGAGCAGAGTTGGCTCAGAAAGTCCCATACAAACGCATGCCCCCGAACGCTTGGAGGTGCATAACCCCTTCCTTCTCAGGGTCCCCATAATGGGGAGAAAGCAGTATCAGAGAATGGGGCATGAGACACACAATGTCACACTCAAGCAACCAGGCAAAAAAAAGGCAATTGGTGTGCGATTTGGTGACAGAATCTCGGGGGGGGGGGGGGGGGCATGTTTCTTCTTTCGAGATGGGGGGTCCATTCGCAAGGGGGGCCATGTTTCTTCTTTTGAGAGGGGCATTGGCATGGGGGGTCCATTGGCATCACGGGGAGAGGATGGTATGGCCACACAACCCTTGCCAGGCACCCAAATACTTGCACTGCTGAGGGCGCCCTCTTGGGAAAAGGGGGGGGGAGAACTTGGCGAAAATAGGGGTTGCTTTGCCCGAAGCGCCCGGTGCGCTAACATCCCCTCCATCGTGGACACCAAACATCAGCACCAGGGAAGGCCTCGGGCAAAGCAGCAAAGGGATTCAACGAGCTTGGCATGTATCGAGTATCAGCATTCCAAATGCCGCCCGGGTGCTTTCCAATCCACCGCCTTGGCCAACCCACGTCCACTGTTCTCCCGAGGGTGTTGCCGCACGGTGCGCGCACGGTGCGGCACCTTTCTGATGTTTCTGGAGATTTTACCCGGTGAAGCGGCCCACCGCAAACCACTATGGCAGGTGTTCCCAAATGCTTGTGGACGGTCGCCAGAGGCCTTCGATGATACCTGGTGTTTCTTTGTGTTTTGCAAGGGGGGGGGGGGGGTTGTTACTTCCTGGTGGGTTTTCGCGGTTGCTTGGGTAATTGTTGTTATTTGTTGTTGTTGCTTGCGCATGGTGTCCCAGCAAATTTTAATTTCTAGTCCGATGCTTCCTAAGGGTGGCAGTGTGCAGGGGCTCCTGATCTGGAACTCGCTGCAGTGCAATGCAGCGGCCTCATGGATAGGATCCGCAAAAAGAGCAAAAAGTCCCCGGGATGCAGTGTAGAACCCAACACAATTGCTGGTAGTCGATCACCCGTACTCGCGTGATTGTGCACGGTGCGCGCACGGTGCGCGCACGGTCCGCAACTCCCTCCCTGAATGCTTCCCACCCCTAGCTTTGCTGTTGTCCATTCAAATCCTCGCCTCAACTGTTGTTTTGCTTTATTTTGATTCATTCTTTCTTTACTCTGCATGACGAAACTGACCAATCGGCAATTAGGTGCTTTGCCTTTTGAACGTTGCGGAGCACCGTTGTTCGTTGCTGTTGCTTTTATTGTTTTTTGGGGGATTCTTTTTTCTTCATTGCACATTCGGTTTCAGTTCAGAGCACGAACCAGTTTGTGCATTGGGGTAGTACCCCCCCCGAAGGAACTCTGGGCGATTGCACGGGTGCACAAGAGGCAGTCAGCACAAAGCGCAGAAAGAAATTTGGCTCGTCAGTGGCCTATAAGACCATAGGTACCTTTCTGTCACAAAGATGAGACGCGAAGATGCCTGTGAGAGCTTGGAGGACGTGATAATCATAGCACCAGTCGGCGCAGGTTGCAGGCACCTGTGTGGGGCATGTGCCAAGAGGCGTACGCTCGACCTGACCAAACTGCATGGTTCTTCACCCATCGGTGCAGACAAAAAAAGATTGTATCACGTGTAGCAGGAAGGGTATATGTTATATGGCAGCACCAGGCAAGTGTGCTGTCTAAATCCCATGGTGTTCTGCTGATGATGCGGGGCAGTGCGGAGTCCAACGCGCGCAAAACAGTGGGTCGTGAGTATCCTGAGAGGCATGCCACTTGTGCCGAGGAGGTGATGCTCAGGAGGCAAGCAATCCAACTCTGAAGGAACGGATTCACATTGAGGACTGCCCCTACCATGATATTGGATATGTGCTTGTGTGCCTGGGTGTGTGGTGACTGCAGTGTGACTGTGTATTTCATGTGCCAGCTTGATGCAAGGCCTGACGGTTGTGTGTACCCCCCCCCCCCTTGTATAAGCTACGCCAAAGCCCCAAAATAATACGGTCCCTACGCCTACTGTAGCTTGGACATGGGCATAGCTTGCGCACCACACATACAACTACCAACACTGGGCGCCCATGTTCAAAAAGAGAGGATTGCATGGTGAGCTGGTGCAAGAAAGGGGCATATAATGCACAAACATCCCCAAATCAGAGCTATGTGGGTTCAAGTGGGCAAACACTCACAACAAATGTGTCCATGACTCTATGTGACTCGCAAATCCGTCACCGACCCTATGTCTTATGTGACTGCACTACGTTTGGTACCAAATTAAAATTAGGTCCCAAATTAATACGGTCCCTACGCCTACTGTAGCTTGGACAAGAGCGTAGCTTACATAAGGGGGGGGGGGGGATACATTGTGATGCAAAGAGGTTTGGCAGGCATTGATTGTCATCCTACAAATTTGACAAACCGCTCAAGAAGAGTGGGAGAACGCCTGGCCTCACTTTCTGCCGAGAATTGATAGGGTACTTGGAGGCACTCTACTCCTTCGTGCGCACTGCGCAAAAGGCTTTCTCTAGCTCCTTCGTTGCCATGGCAAACCGCCCCAATGCATAAACCTAGGCCAAAGGAAGATGCTACCTCCAACCTCCTATGCTAAAGATGTTTGCTTCTTCATGCCCACTTCCCTACTCCCCGCCACGTCATGCAGCTTCACAAACTGTGTTCTGCACCTTCCCACTTTGGTCACCTTGTCCACTTTGGCCGCGAGCCATCCATCCATAGGTCTGTTATTATGTTTGCAATTCCAACCCTCCCGTTCTGCGCGCTGTGCGCGAGCTGTGCACAAAATTTGTGCAGGACCGTACCCAAGCGGCATAGTAGTGCCCAGTACCGGTAACAATGAGCCTTGTTATGCATCTAAATGAGTTGCTTGCATGCTTTGCCCTGATTTCTTGTGTATTGGTGTGTGTTATTTTGCATCTCTTCCTATACATGCGTGGCATCTATCACGAATTTGGATTTGGATTGGCCCCTTTGCAGTTGGGAATATGGATTGACCCCTTTCGGCGATGGCCTCTTCTCCATACCTTTGGAACTGTCACGACGGATAGAATCAGGATCGCATTAGGAGGCTCTCCAACATTGTGGGGGTAAGCATGGTCTATATAGGCAAGAACATTGTCAATTATAGCAAAAACCGCCAATTTCTACCTGTCATGTGCACGCTGTGCGAACGCCGTGCGTGTGCTGTGCCGATACGCCCCCTTTTGGACGTACTAGTAGCCACCATGGCACCAAACGTTCACACTGTGGGCGCACCCATCCGTGGTGTCCTCATATACTAACATTGCGCCACATCAATACAGCATGTGCCGATGTCCCTTGAAGCAGTGGTATATGCAAGCTAGCGTTGTCTGGAACCGAAGCTCCCACCCCCCACCACAGCACTTGGCGTCAAACAGCACACACCACAAGCATTGCGGTGATCGGGCGTCATACTGCTCACAGAAAAATCTCTACAGCACAACAACATAGAGGCCTCAATTGAAATGGTACAACAGTGTTCTATGCAAGCTCCAGCCTTGGCACTACAGGGCGTCTTGCGCTTTCATACACATGCACCTGCACTGCGGTTCTTCACCTCCATGCCTCACGGCCATTCGCTGATGCATGTGCTGTGTGCTGTGTGGCCCGGCTCCCTGTCGCAACTCCCTCAAGCTGGTCAGCCGAACAAGCCACAGGGCGGGTCAAACTTCCGTGCTCAGGTATCAGGCATGTCTGCGAAGCAAAAGTACATCCCAATCTGGTGCTATCACCGTCTGAGTTCCTCCCCCTTGTTCCCCCCGGTAAACAACACCTCAGTTCTTCCTTGCGAACTACCAAAATTGAAAACTGGAGCCACAAGTGGTCAGGTTTGCCACTCCGCTCCAACCACGCCAGCCACACCGCGGCCTCAAAATCGGCTCCCATGCAGTCCGATCGGTGCTGAGTGATCGCCTCTCCAAGTGCAATCCATCATTAGGCTGGGTTGAGTCACGGGTCGTCCGAAGGCAGGATGAGGACAAACTGGAGCTGACGGTCCCCGCCCCTGCCATCGGCTCCTCACTGGCACTGCACTGCCTCTATTGGGTCAGGGGCCGTGAAAAATGGCGTGGGGGCTGGCTGGCCACCAGTCACAGGTCTGCGGGACCCTTGTATGAACGAGGTAACTCGGGACCGGTGGATGGATCAGGGAAAACCGCATTCTTCAAGGGCAACGCTGCCAAATGGTGGCGGCTTGTGGATGAGGGATTCTTCGGGTGGGCAAGACCTGCGAAACCCATCTTCCCCCCACGGGATGGGGAACACCTTTCGGGGCACTGAATACCACCGGGGGAGTAATTTGAGGGGGTCTTTTTTTGGGAGGGCTAAAATTAGGGGTGGGGATTTGGAACTGGTCCTTAGAAATGAAGGGAAAATTTGGTATAAGGGCCAAGTTCTTGCACTGCGTGCATACTGCGCACGCAGAGGCTGGGATACTCACCCAAGAATACCTGTCACCTGTCTAGTAGCACGGCGAAGCAGCAAAGCCCACATGAGAACAATGAAAATGCCTTCAAGGGCCTTCAAGGGCGCCAAACATCCACATGCAGAACTACGCATGTACACATGCATAGGTTCATCAGTGTGTAATTGTACCTTGCCATTTGTGTCTTGGGAGCTGATCTTGGCGAGCTTCCTCAAAGCTTTCAAACATGATTTCCTTCCATGACTTCCATCTCTTGTCTTGCGTGGTGCACCTTGACAATTCAAATATGCCACATCCTAAATGTTTAGGAAGCTAAAAAAAACCCTGGTACGGAACCAAAACTTGTGAAGAGGGGCCGAAACTAGGGTTCGAGTATTTGTCGACATCCAAAACTTCGCACTACGTGCGCACTGCGTGCATGGCATTCCCAAGGTCCCTTGCTGTTGCTTCGTAGTGGATGGCTGCTGTTATTTCCTGATGGCCTCTTGATGGTTGCTGTCCTTTGACACATCGCGTCCTTAAAATTGAAGGAAATATTTGGTACGAGGTAGGGCTTCCAAATTTGTCCACATCAAATTTGTCCCTTTCTAAAAATTTCCCCCGGTGGTAGTTCAAACGGCAACCTCCAGTGGTAACGCTCTGCGCACTCCCAAGGAGCGAGAGGGTGGTGCAAAGGAATAATGGTGAGGGGAACGGTGAGTATGGAAGGGCATGGGGTGAAAAATGTAAGTCGTGTACAAAAAAACCGTCTAGTCGTGTAATTTTTTTTGTTGTAAATGCGTGTAATTTTTTTTTGCTGTAAGTCGTGTGAATCATAAAAAAAATTGAAAAATTGAAAGAAATTGAACCTTTGCAATACATGCGCAATATGTACAGCTGCTGGTTCCGTACGGCACCCCATAGCGACCTTAACGATGGGACGCCGAGTCCACAAAGCACATAGTACTCTGCGTGGCCACCAATTAGTTGGGACTCGGCCAATATAACATAGTTTCACATGTTGTCATTAGCACTAGACTCAAAATCAGGCCCAAGAGAAGAGTCCTGACAGGGCCATGGCCAACAGCCAGTGTGCCTGCATTGGGAACAAAATCAGGCTCAAGAAAAAGAGTCCTGGCAAGGCCATGGCCAACGCTAGTGCCACCATTATAGGCCACCAAGGCACTGGCATGGGGCCAATATTATAGCAATCTTATACGCTCCACCATTGGTACACCAAACAGCGGAGGAAAATGCAGCCCACAAAACATGCACCCGCTACAAGTAGTTGCAAAATGCACGCTTGTAGATCAAGTCCGTTTTTGTGTCACCGGACTTGGGCTTTGCACCAGGATTGGGGTTAAGCTGGCAAGCGGCGCGCAACTCTTTCACAAGCTGCTTGCACAGGTCATCAATGAAAAGCTGGTCACGCTCCAGCTGGCCAGATGCATCTGCTGGGTAGCCATCCGGCACCTTGCGCCACTCGTCACGGATGAGGACCTTGGGATGGGTGTCCTCCTCCTCGGTGGGAGTGTCTACGGAAGGTTGCGGCCTGGCCTCTGGGCTTTCCACGCTCTGCTCGGCGGAGGCCTCCTTGCCTTCGAGTGGGGTGGGGGTGGCCTGAACACTGTCCTCCTTAGCCGAAAGTGCACCTTCAACTTGGGTGCTGGGGGGGGACTCAGGAGGGCCAGAAAGCTCGGTCACGCCCTCCATATCATCACCGGGCGCTTGAACGACCCGCACAGCACGATCAGCATTAACAATGCTGAGCACATAGTCCACAAAACCAGCACCCATTGGGACAAGGGGCACATTGGAAAAAGTACCCCGGTGCTCCACCACCTGCTTCGCGATGTTCAAGCTTTGAAAACCACAAGACCAATCATCTGTTTGGAATCCCAAGGCGCGGTGCTTGGTGGTTCGCGAAGATTTCTTCAAGGCCGACAAGAAAGGACGGATCGAATCAGTGGAGCTTAGGGGTTCCCAAACCCAAATAGTGAAAAGCTCCAACCGGACACGACAATCGAAGGCACACACAAACCAGTGCAACCCTTCCTTGTCATTGGAATTAACCACAAAAATGTGGCGGCAGCACCACCTCATGTTGGTCATTCTTTCGCCAGATTCAACTCTCTGTATGTACCTGGAGAGTCTCTTGATATATAGAAGCGCTAGAGTCCACGCACGTGGTTCATCGATTTCATTGTGGCAGGTCTCTTGGTTCAACCAACACACTATATCCTTGTCGGTCAACCAATCTCCCACCCCCAAAGGGGTTGTTTCGCTCGGAATGGTGCTCCGAGTACGCCTTTGGGGATTGGGAGGGTCGATAGGGGACAAGACCTTCTTTCCCTTCGCCTTCTTCTTTGGCAAAGGGGCCGTAGGGGGAGGCGCAAAGAGGTCCACCTCTGAATCAGATGACTGGACCTCTTTTTTTTTCACCTCCTTACCTGGGGGAGAAGCCAATAGAGGATTAGAAAGGACGTCCAACTCCTCGTCACCAGACACCGGGGGACAGAATCAGAAGTGGCCCACAAGAGGGCAAGGTGGCTACATAACCCCTGCCGCCTCGGGGGTCCCCACCGCTTCAGAGCGGGGGGCAGAATCAGAAGTGGCCCACAAGTGGGCAAGGTGGCTACATAACCCCTGCCGCCTCGGGCGTCCCCACCGCTTCAGAGCGGGGGGCAGAATCAGATTTGGCCCACAAGGGGGCAAGGTGGCTACAGAACCCCTGTCGCCTTGGGGATCCCCACCGCCTCAGAGCGGGGGGCAGAATCAGAAGTGGCCCACAAGTGGGCAAGGTGGCTACATAACCCCTGCCGCCTCGGGCGTCCCCACCGCTTCAGAGCGGGGGGCAGAATCAGAAGTGGCCCACAAGTGGGCAAGGTGGCTACATAACCCCTGCCGCCTCGGGCGTCCCCACCGCTTCAGAGCGGGGGGCAGAATCACAAGTGGCCCACAAGTGGGCAAGGTGGCTACATAACCCCTGCCGCCTTGGGCGTCCCCACCGCTTCAGAGCGGGGGGCAGAATCAGAAGTGGCCCACAAGTGGGCAAGGTGGCTACATAAACCCTGCCGCCTTGGGGATCCCCACCGCTTCAGAGCGGGGGGCAGAATCAGAAGTGGCCCACAAGTGGGCAAGGTGGCTAGATAACCCCTGTCGCCTTGGGGATCCCCACCGCTTCAGAGCGGGGGGCAGAATCAGATTTGGCCCGCAAGTGGGCAAGGTGGCTACATAACCCCTGTCGCCTCGGGCGTCCCCACCGCTTCAGAGCGGGGGGCAGAATCAGAAGTGGCCCACAAGTGGGCAAGGTGGCTACATAAACCCTGCCGCCTTGGGGATCCCCACTGCTTCAGAGCGGGGGGCAGAATCAGAAGTGGCCCACAAGTGGGCAAGGTGGCTAGATAACCCCTGTCGCCTTGGGGATCCCCACCGCTTCAGAGCGGGGGGCAGAATCAGATTTGGCCCACAAGTGGGCAAGGTGGCTACATAACCCCTGCCGCCTTGGGCGTCCCCACCGCTTCAGAGCGGGGGGCAGAATCAGAAGTGGCCCACAAGTGGGCAAGGTGGCTACATAACCCCTGCCGCCTTGGGCGTCCCCACCGCTTCAGAGCGGGGGGCAGAATCAGAAGTGGCCCACAAGTGGGCAAGGTGGCTACATAAACCCTGCCGCCTTGGGGATCCCCACCGCTTCAGAGCGGGGGGCAGAATCAGAAGTGGCCCACAAGTGGGCAAGGTGGCTAGATAACCCCTGTCGCCTTGGGGATCCCCACCGCTTCAGAGCGGGGGGCAGAATCAGATTTGGCCCGCAAGTGGGCAAGGTGGCTACATAACCCCTGTCGCCTCGGGCGTCCCCACCGCTTCAGAGCGGGGGGCAGAATCAGAAGTGGCCCACAAGTGGGCAAGGTGGCTACATAAACCCTGCCGCCTTGGGGATCCCCACTGCTTCAGAGCGGGGGGCAGAATCAGAAGTGGCCCACAAGTGGGCAAGGTGGCTAGATAACCCCTGTCGCCTTGGGGATCCCCACCGCTTCAGAGCGGGGGGCAGAATCAGATTTGGCCCACAAGTGGGCAAGGTGGCTACATAACCCCTGCCGCCTTGGGCGTCCCCACCGCTTCAGAGCGGGGGGCAGAATCAGAAGTGGCCCACAAGTGGGCAAGGTGGCTACATAACCCCTGCCGACTCGGGCGTCCCCACCGCTTCAGAGCGGGGGGCAGAATCAGATTTGGCCCACAAGTGGGCAAGGTGGCTACATAACGCCTGCCGCCTTGGGGATCCCCACCGCTTCAGAGCGGGGGGCAGAATCAGATTTGGCCCACAAGTGGGCAAGGTGGCTACATAACCCCTGCCGCCTTGGGCGTCCCCACCGCTTCAGAGCGGGGGGCAGAATCAGAAGTGGCCCACAAGTGGGCAAGGTGGCTACATAACCCCTGCCGCCTCGGGGGTCCCCACCGCTTCAGAGCGGGGGGCAGAATCAGAAGTGGCCCACAAGTGGGCAAGGTGGCTACATAAACCCTGCCGCCTTGGGGATCCCCACCGCTTCAGAGCGGGGGGCAGAATCAGAAGTGGCCCACAAGTGGGCAAGGTGGCTAGATAACCCCTGTCGCCTCGGGCGTCCCCACCGCTTCAGAGCGGGGGGCAGAATCAGAAGTGGCCCACAAGTGGGCAAGGTGGCTACATAACCCCTGTTGCCTCGGGCGTCCCCACCGCTTCAGAGCGGGGGGCAGAATCAGAAGTGGCCCACAAGTGGGCAAGGTGGCTACATAAACCCTGCCGCCTTGGGGATCCCCACCGCTTCAGAGCGGGGGGCAGAATCAGAAGTGGCCCACAAGTGGGCAAGGTGGCTAGATAACCCCTGTCGCCTTGGGGATCCCCACCGCTTCAGAGCGGGGGGCAGAATCAGATTTGGCCCACAAGTGGGCAAGGTGGCTACATAACCCCTGCCGCCTTGGGCGTCCCCACCGCTTCAGAGCGGGGGGCAGAATCAGAAGTGGCCCACAAGTGGGCAAGGTGGCTACATAACCCCTGCCGACTCGGGCGTCCCCACCGCTTCAGAGCGGGGGGCAGAATCAGATTTGGCCCACAAGTGGGCAAGGTGGCTACATAACGCCTGCCGCCTTGGGGATCCCCACCGCTTCAGAGCGGGGGGCAGAATCAGATTTGGCCCACAAGTGGGCAAGGTGGCTACATAACCCCTGCCGCCTCGGGCGTCCCCACCGCTTCAGAGCGGGGGGCAGAATCAGAAGTGGCCCACAAGTGGGCAAGGTGGCTACATAACCCCTGCCGCCTCGGGGGTCCCCACCGCTTCAGAGCGGGGGGCAGAATCAGAAGTGGCCCACAAGTGGGCAAGGTGGCTACATAAACCCTGCCGCCTTGGGGATCCCCACCGCTTCAGAGCGGGGGGCAGAATCAGAAGTGGCCCACAAGTGGGCAAGGTGGCTAGATAACCCCTGTCGCCTCGGGCGTCCCCACCGCTTCAGAGCGGGGGGCAGAATCAGAAGTGGCCCACAAGTGGGCAAGGTGGCTACATAACCCCTGCCGACTCGGGCGTCCCCACCGCTTCAGAGCGGGGGGCAGAATCAGAAGTGGCCCACAAGTGGGCAAGGTGGCTACATAAACCCTGCCGCCTTGGGGATCCCCACCGCTTCAGAGCGGGGGGCAGAATCAGAAGTGGCCCACAAGTGGGCAAGGTGGCTAGATAACCCCTGTCGCCTTGGGGATCCCCACCGCTTCAGAGCGGGGGGCAGAATCAGAAGTGGCCCACAAGTGGGCAAGGTGGCTAGATAACGCCTGCCGCCTTGGGGATCCCCACCGCTTCAGAGCGGGGGGCAGAATCAGATTTGGCCCACAAGTGGGCAAGGTGGCTACATAACCCCTGCCGCCTTGGGGATCCCCACCGCTTCAGAGCGGGGGGCAGAATCAGATTTGGCCCACAAGTGGGCAAGGTGGCTACATAACCCCTGCCGCCTCGGGCGTCCCCACCGCTTCAGAGCGGGGGGCAGAATCAGAAGTGGCCCACAAGTGGGCAAGGTGGCTACATAACCCCTGCCGCCTCGGGGGTCCCCACCGCTTCAGAGCGGGGGGCAGAATCAGAAGTGGCCCACAAGTGGGCAAGGTGGCTACATAACCCCTGCCGCCTTGGGGATCCCCACCGCTTCAGAGCGGGGGGCAGAATCAGATTTGGCCCACAAGTGGGCAAGGTGGCTACATAACCCCTGCCGCCTTGGGCGTCCCCACCGCTTCAGAGCGGGGGGCAGAATCAGAAGTGGCCCACAAGTGGGCAAGGTGGCTACATAACCCCTGCCGCCTCGGGCGTCCCCACCGCTTCAGAGCGGGGGGCAGAATCAGAAGTGGCCCACAAGTGGGCAAGGTGGCTACATAACGCCTGCCGCCTTGGGGATCCCCACCGCTTCAGAGCGGGGGGCAGAATCAGATTTGGCCCACAAGTGGGCAAGGTGGCTACATAACCCCTGCCGCCTTGGGCGTCCCCACCGCTTCAGAGCGGGGGGCAGAATCAGAAGTGGCCCACAAGTGGGCAAGGTGGCTACATAACCCCTGCCGCCTCGGGGGTCCCCACCGCTTCAGAGCGGGGGGCAGAATCAGAAGTGGCCCACAAGTGGGCAAGGTGGCTACATAAACCCTGCCGCCTTGGGGATCCCCACCGCTTCAGAGCGGGGGGCAGAATCAGAAGTGGCCCACAAGTGGGCAAGGTGGCTAGATAACCCCTGTCGCCTCGGGCGTCCCCACCGCTTCAGAGCGGGGGGCAGAATCAGAAGTGGCCCACAAGTGGGCAAGGTGGCTACATAACCCCTGTTGCCTCGGGCGTCCCCACCGCTTCAGAGCGGGGGGCAGAATCAGATTTGGCCCACAAGTGGGCAAGGTGGCTACATAACCCCTGCCGCCTTGGGCGTCCCCACCGCTTCAGAGCGGGGGGCAGAATCAGAAGTGGCCCACAAGTGGGCAAGGTGGCTACATAACCCCTGCCGACTCGGGCGTCCCCACCGCTTCAGAGCGGGGGGCAGAATCAGATTTGGCCCACAAGTGGGCAAGGTGGCTACATAACGCCTGCCGCCTTGGGGATCCCCACCGCTTCAGAGCGGGGGGCAGAATCAGATTTGGCCCACAAGTGGGCAAGGTGGCTACATAACCCCTGCCGCCTTGGGCGTCCCCACCGCTTCAGAGCGGGGGGCAGAATCAGAAGTGGCCCACAAGTGGGCAAGGTGGCTACATAACCCCTGCCGACTCGGGCGTCCCCACCGCTTCAGAGCGGGGGGCAGAATCAGATTTGGCCCACAAGTGGGCAAGGTGGCTACATAACCCCTGCCGCCTCGGGGGTCCCCACCGCTTCAGAGCGGGGGGCAGAATCAGAAGTGGCCCACAAGTGGGCAAGGTGGCTACATAAACCCTGCCGCCTTGGGGATCCCCACCGCTTCAGAGCGGGGGGCAGAATCAGAAGTGGCCCACAAGTGGGCAAGGTGGCTAGATAACCCCTGTCGCCTCGGGCGTCCCCACCGCTTCAGAGCGGGGGGCAGAATCAGAAGTGGCCCACAAGTGGGCAAGGTGGCTACATAACCCCTGTTGCCTCGGGCGTCCCCACCGCTTCAGAGCGGGGGGCAGAATCAGATTTGGCCCACAAGTGGGCAAGGTGGCTACATAACCCCTGCCGCCTTGGGCGTCCCCACCGCTTCAGAGCGGGGGGCAGAATCAGAAGTGGCCCACAAGTGGGCAAGGTGGCTACATAACCCCTGCCGACTCGGGCGTCCCCACCGCTTCAGAGCGGGGGGCAGAATCAGATTTGGCCCACAAGTGGGCAAGGTGGCTAGATAACCCCTGTCGCCTTGGGGATCCCCACCGCTTCAGAGCGGGGGGCAGAATCAGATTTGGCCCACAAGTGGGCAAGGTGGCTACATAACCCCTGCCGCCTTGGGCGTCCCCACCGCTTCAGAGCGGGGGGCAGAATCAGAAGTGGCCCACAAGTGGGCAAGGTGGCTACATAACCCCTGCCGACTCGGGCGTCCCCACCGCTTCAGAGCGGGGGGCAGAATCAGATTTGGCCCACAAGTGGGCAAGGTGGCTACATAACGCCTGCCGCCTTGGGGATCCCCACCGCTTCAGAGCGGGGGGCAGAATCAGATTTGGCCCACAAGTGGGCAAGGTGGCTACATAACCCCTGCCGCCTCGGGCGTCCCCACCGCTTCAGAGCGGGGGGCAGAATCAGAAGTGGCCCACAAGTGGGCAAGGTGGCTACATAACCCCTGCCGCCTCGGGGGTCCCCACCGCTTCAGAGCGGGGGGCAGAATCAGAAGTGGCCCACAAGTGGGCAAGGTGGCTACATAAACCCTGCCGCCTTGGGGATCCCCACCGCTTCAGAGCGGGGGGCAGAATCAGAAGTGGCCCACAAGTGGGCAAGGTGGCTAGATAACCCCTGTCGCCTCGGGCGTCCCCACCGCTTCAGAGCGGGGGGCAGAATCAGAAGTGGCCCACAAGTGGGCAAGGTGGCTACATAACCCCTGCCGACTCGGGCGTCCCCACCGCTTCAGAGCGGGGGGCAGAATCAGAAGTGGCCCACAAGTGGGCAAGGTGGCTACATAAACCCTGCCGCCTTGGGGATCCCCACCGCTTCAGAGCGGGGGGCAGAATCAGAAGTGGCCCACAAGTGGGCAAGGTGGCTAGATAACCCCTGTCGCCTTGGGGATCCCCACCGCTTCAGAGCGGGGAGCAGAATCAGATTTGGCCCACAAGTGGGCAAGGTGGCTACATAACCCCTGCCGCCTTGGGCGTCCCCACCGCTTCAGAGCGGGGGGCAGAATCAGAAGTGGCCCACAAGTGGGCAAGGTGGCTACATAACCCCTGCCGACTCGGGCGTCCCCACCGCTTCAGAGCGGGGGGCAGAATCAGAAGTGGCCCACAAGTGGGCAAGGTGGCTACATAACGCCTGCCGCCTTGGGGATCCCCACCGCTTCAGAGCGGGGGGCAGAATCAGAAGTGGCCCACAAGTGGGCAAGGTGGCTACATAACCCCTGCCGCCTTGGGGATCCCCACCGCTTCAGAGCGGGGGGCAGAATCAGATTTGGCCCACAAGTGGGCAAGGTGGCTACATAACCCCTGCCGCCTCGGGCGTCCCCACCGCTTCAGAGCGGGGGGCAGAATCAGAAGTGGCCCACAAGTGAGCAAGGTGGCTACATAACCCCTGCCGCCTCGGGGGTCCCCACCGCTTCAGAGCGGGGGGCAGAATCAGAAGTGGCCCACAAGTGGGCAAGGTGGCTACATAACCCCTGCCGCCTTGGGGATCCCCACCGCTTTAGAGCGGGGGGCAGAATCAGATTTGGCCCACAAGTGGGCAAGGTGGCTACATAACCCCTGCCGCCTTGGGCGTCCCCACCGCTTCAGAGCGGGGGGCAGAATCAGAAGTGGCCCACAAGTGGGCAAGGTGGCTACATAACCCCTGCCGCCTCGGGGGTCCCCACCGCTTCAGAGCGGGGGGCAGAATCAGAAGTGGCCCACAAGTGGGCAAGGTGGCTACATAACCCCTGCCGCCTCGGGCGTCCCCACCGCTTCAGAGCGGGGGGCAGAATCAGAAGTGGCCCACAAGGGGGCAAGGTGGCTACATAACCCCTGCCGCCTTGGGGATCCCCACCGCTTCAGAGCGGGGGGCAGAATCAGAAGTGGCCCACAAGTGGGCAAGGTGGCTACATAACCCCTGCCGCCTTGGGGATCCCCACCGCTTCAGAGCGGGGGGCAGAATCAGAAGTGGCCCACAAGTGGGCAAGGTGGCTACATAACCCCTGCCGCCTCAGGCGTCCCCACCGCTTCAGAGCGGGGGGCAGAATCAGAACTGGCCCACAAGGGGGCAAGGTGGCTACATAACCCCTGCCGCCTTGGGGATCCCCACCGCTTCAGAGCGGGGGGCAGAATCAGAAGTGGCCCACAAGTGGGCAAGGTGGCTACATAACCCCTGCCGCCTCGGGGGTCCCCACCGCTTCAGAGCGGGGGGCAGAATCAGAAGTGGCCCACAAGTGGGCAAGGTGGCTACATAACCCCTGCCGCCTTGGGGATCCCCACCGCTTCAGAGCGGGGGGCAGAATCAGAAGTGGCCCACAAGTGGGCAAGGTGGCTACATAACCCCTGCCGCCTTGGGGATCCCCACCGCTTCAGAGCGGGGGGCATAATCAGAAGTGGCCCACAAGGGGGCAAGGTGGCTACAGAACCCCTGCCGCCTCGGGCGTCCCCACCGCTTCAGAGCGGGGGGCAGAATCAGAAGTGGCCCACAAGTGGGCAAGGTGGCTACATAACCCCTGCCGCCTTGGGGATCCCCACCGCTTCAGAGCGGGGGGCAGAATCAGAAGTGGCCCACAAGTGGGCAAGGTGGCTACATAACCCGTGCCGCCTCGGGCGTCCCCACCGCTTCAGAGCGGGGGGCAGAATCAGAAGTGGCCCACAAGTGGGCAAGGTGGCTACATAACCCCTGCCGCCTCGGGGGTCCCCACCGCTTAAGAGCGGGGGGCAGAATCACAAGTGGCCCACAAGTGGGCAAGGTGGCTACATAACCCCTGCCGCCTCGGGCGTCCCCACCGCTTCAGAGCGGGGGGGCAGAATCAGAAGTGGCCCACAAGTGGGCAAGGTGGCTACATAACCCCTGCCGCCTCGGGGGTCCCCACCGCTTAAGAGCGGGGGGCAGAATCAGAAGTGGCCCACAAGTGGGCAAGGTGGCTACATAACCCCTGCCGCCTTGGGCGTCCCCACCGCTTCAGAGCGGGGGGCAGAATCAGAAGTGGCCCACAAGTGGGCAAGGTGGCTACATAACCCCTGCCGCCTTGGGGATCCCCACCGCTCCAGAGCGGGGGGCAGAATCAGAAGTGGCCCACAAGTGGGCAAGGTGGCTACATAACCCCTGCCGCCTCGGGCGTCCCCACCGCTTCAGAGCGGGGGGCAGAATCAGAAGTGGCCCACAAGTGGGCAAGGTGGCTACATAACCCCTGCCGCCTCGGGGGTCCCCACCGCTTAAGAGCGGGGGGCAGAATCAGAAGTGGCCCACAAGTGGGCAAGGTGGCTACATAACCCCTGCCGCCTTGGGCGTCCCCACCGCTTCAGAGCGGGGGGCAGAATCAGAAGTGGCCCACAAGTGGGCAAGGTGGCTACATAACCCCTGCCGCCTTGGGGATCCCCACCGCTCCAGAGCGGGGGGCAGAATCAGAAGTGGCCCACAAGTGGGCAAGGTGGCTACATAACCCCTGCCGCCTCGGGCGTCCCCACCGCTTCAGAGCGGGGGGCAGAATCAGAAGTGGCCCACAAGGGGGCAAGGTGGCTACATAACCCCTGCCGCCTCGGGCGTCCCCACCGCTTCAGAGCGGGGGGCAGAATCAGAAGTGGCCCACAAGTGGGCAAGGTGGCTACATAACCCCTGCCGCCTCGGGCGTCCCCACCGCTTCAGAGCGGGGGGCAGAATCAGAAGTGGCCCACAAGTGGGCAAGGTGGCTACATAACCCCTGCCGCCTTGGGCGTCCCCACCGCTTCAGAGCGGGGGGCAGAATCAGAAGTGGCGCACAAGTGGGCAAGGTGGCTACATAACCCCTGCCGCCTCGGGCGTCCCCACCGCTTCAGAGCGGGGGGCTGAATCAGAAGTGGCCCACAAGTGGGCAAGGTGGCTACATAACCCCTGCCGCCTTGGGGATCTCCACCGCTTCAGAGCGGGGGGCAGAATCAGAAGTGGCCCACAAGTGGGCAAGGTGGCTACATAACCCCTGTCGCCTTGGGGATCCCCACCGCTTCAGAGCGGGGGGCAGAATCAGATTTGGCCCACAAGTGGGCAAGGTGGCTACATAACCCCTGCCGCCTTGGGCGTCCCCACCGCTTCAGAGCGGGGGGCAGAATCAGAAGTGGCCCACAAGTGGGCAAGGTGGCTACATAACCCCTGCCGCCTCGGGCGTCCCCACCGCTTCAGAGCGGGGGGCAGAATCAGAAGTGGCCCACAAGTGGGCAAGGTGGCTACATAACCCCTGCCGCCTCGGGCGTCCCCACCGCTTCAGAGCGGGGGGCAGAATCAGAAGTGGCCCACAAGTGGGCAGGGTGGCTACATAACCCCTGCCGCCTCGGGCGTCCCCACCGCTTCAGAGCGGGGGGCAGAATCAGAAGTGGCCCACAAGTGGGCAAGGTGGCTACATAACCCCTGCCACCTAGGGGATCCCCACCGCTTCAGAGCGGGGGGCAGAATCAGAAGTGGCCCACAAGTGGGCAAGGTGGCTACATAACCCCTGCCGACTCGGGCGTCCCCACCGCTTCAGAGCGGGGGGCAGAATCAGAAGTGGCCCACAAGGGGGCAAGGTGGCTACATAACCCCTGCCGCCTTGGGGATCCCCACCGCTTCAGAGCGGGGGGCAGAATCAGAAGTGGCCCACAAGTGGGCAAGGTGGCTACATAACCCCTGCCGCCTTGGGCGTCCCCACCGCTTCAGAGCGGGGGGCAGAATCAGAAGTGGCCCACAAGTGGGCAAGGTGGCTACATAACCCCTGCCGCCTCGGGGGTCCCCACCGCTTCAGAGCGGGGGGCAGAATCAGAAGTGGCCCACAAGTGGGCAAGGTGGCTACATAACCCCTGCCGCCTTGGGCGTCCCCACCGCTTCAGAGCGGGGGGCAGAATCAGAAGTGGCCCACAAGTGGGCAAGGTGGCTACATAACCCCTGCCGCCTCGGGCGTCCCCACCGCTTCAAAGCGGGGGGCAGAATCAGAAGTGGCCCACAAGTGGGCAAGGTGGCTACATAACCCCTGTCGCCTTGGGGATCCCCACCGCCTCAGAGCGGGGGGCAGAATCAGAAGTGGCCCACAAGTGGGCAAGGTGGCTACATAACCCCTGCCGCCTTGGGCGTCCCCACCGCTTCAGAGCGGGGGGCAGAATCAGATTTGGCCCACAAGTGGGCAAGGTGGCTACATAACCCCTGCCGACTCGGGCGTCCCCACCGCTTCAGAGCGGGGGGCAGAATCAGATTTGGCCCACAAGTGGGCAAGGTGGCTACATAACCCCTGCCGCCTTGGGGATCCCCACCGCTTCAGAGCGGGGGGCAGAATCAGAAGTGGCCCACAAGTGGGCAAGGTGGCTACATAACCCCTGCCGCCTCGGGCGTCCCCACCGCTTCAGAGCGGGGGGCAGAATCAGATTTGGCCCACAAGTGGGCAAGGTGGCTACATAACCCCTGCCGCCTCGGGCGTCCCCACCGCTTCAGAGCGGGGGGCAGAATCAGAAGTGGCCCACAAGTGGGCAAGGTGGCTACATAACCCCTGCCGCCTCGGGCGTCCCCACCGCTTCAGAGCGGGGGGCAGAATCAGATTTGGCCCACAAGTGGGCAAGGTGGCTACATAACCCCTGCCGCCTGGGGGATCCCCTCCGCTTCAGAGCGGGGGGCAGAATCAGAAGTGGCCCACAAGTGGGCAAGGTGGCTACATAACCCCTGCCGCCTCGGGCGTCCCCACCGCTTCAGAGCGGGGGGCAGAATCAGAAGTGGCCCAGAGGTGGGCACATTGCCTACAGGCAGGCATTTTTAGTAACATTGGTAATTCTTCCTTTGTAGTAAGGTCGTGTAATTTTTGAATTTTCGTGGTAAACGTGTGTAGGAAAAAATCGTCACATCGTGTAATTTTTTTTTCCGGTAAGTCGTGTAATTTTTTTTTCCGCTGTAAATGCGTGTAGCAAAAAAAGCGTCACGTCGTGTAATTTTTTTTTGCTGTAAATGCCTGTAACAAAAAAAACCGTCACGTCGTGTAATTGTTTTTGCGGTAAGTCGTGTAAGCCGGCTTACACAACTTACAGCAAAAAAAGAAAATTACACGACGTGACGGTTTTTTTGTTACGCGCATTTACAGCGAAAAAAAAAATTACACGAATTACAACATACACGGGCATGGGATGGATAGAGAGGTAAGGGATGTCGCAGGGGACAACATCCAACATCCAAACCTATGAGCAAAGTCGTTGCATGCCACTGGAGGTAGGCTGAGACATAGGCCTGCCATCCTTATGCGGTTCGAAGTGCTTGCGGAAAGAAACAGCGTGTGTATTCCCAAGAGTTCTCATTCGACGATTGGCACTTCCACCTCAGCCTGGGCCCATTCGGCACTCTTAATTCTGCCCAAGTGAAGGGGGTGGTGGGCTCTGCCCCCCTCTGTGACATTCCGTCAGGGTATTGTTTCTTCACAGGGCCCTGGACAGTCACCCGTTCGTCCCTTCGCATGTTGCGTCGGGTCGCTGCGTTCTGTCGGCCGCTGCGGCTGGTGCTCCTGCTGGTGTCGTTGCCGCGTTCGCGGAGCCCAGTGGTCAGTGTGCCGGGGCTGTGCTGGATGTGGCGGGGTGTGCCGTGGGCTCTGCCCCCCTCCCCTCACCCTGGGCCCAGACGCCACATCGCAGCCGCCGTGTGGATTCCCAGGACCGTAGTCGTCCTAAATCATCCAAACGTCAGTTCTTCACCGGATCGGTGGTCCACAACGCGACTGAAATAGACGGGGGAGATGACTCCTTCCGCCCCAACGCCGGGGCTGAGAATCACGTTGTTGGCACTGCGGAGCAACACAATGCCGTCCTCCAGACATTTCCCGACGTCCAAATAGATCAGCACCTGCGACGTCGTCCTCATGCCAGAGATCACGCCCTGCGTGGGCGTGCCCACGGCGAAATGGATGTGCTGCCGCTTCATGCGCCTCAGGCCCTCCGTCTGGATGGCGGCCCAGGCGGTGTAGTACGTCCCGTGCACGACCGTCGGGGCCTGCTCGCTGCTGGTGATGGGCTGCAGCTCCAACTCCGGGACCGTCATCGAATGGCCCTGGTTCGCACGGATGTAGTGGCTGCCGCCTTCCTCTTTGAGGCAGAACCGCTGCTTGCTGCAGCTCGCCACGATGCCCTGGACGTCGGCTAACGTCAGCCCCTGGAACTCTGGTCTAGCGAATAGTACGGCCAAGTCCACCCAACCGGAGGAGTCGATGGGAATCCCGTCTGCTTTGGCGGAGTGCCTCAAGATTCTTGTCAAGCTGCGAGAGTGCCTCTCCATGGGATCCATCGGACGTCCCCCTTTGCCGTGGCCTGCGGCTTGGCCTTTGGGCTGACCTTTGCCTTCGCCTTTGCCGTCACCTTTGCCTTTGCCTTTGCCTTTGCCCTTCCCGTAGGGGGCGCCGTAGTGAGCGTTCCAAGGCACCGGCGCTGCATCGCCGATGCAAGGCCTTTTGGGGGCGATTGAAGAGTAACCGCCACTCGGCTCGCTTCTACGCATTGTGAGGGCCCGGCGAGCAAGCTGATGTAAGGGGGTAAAGCTTAGGGGAGCATTGTGATTTGCCGAGAAAATCTGAAAAGAATAGATGCTCTGAAAAGGGACGGGGAAATCAGGTTTATGGCCCATACGCGTACGCAAGCGATGCATTTTGAGTATGTGTCGCAGCATTCGTTCCCCCGGTGGCCCTGTATCCAAGCCGATTGTCAGGACAAGGATGACGGGGGTCGGCCAGTAATGACTTCCCGTGTGCCAGCAGCGGACCTGGACGCATTGCTTGGGGAGGGGTCCGGGGGCTTGAATTACATGCAGATTGTTCCCAAACAGGGCACATTTGGAGGACTGGCATATGTAGGTTTTGGCGGGGTTGTGTCGCATCCAGGGAAACGGGGCGTGGGGGGGGTGAGCAGAGGATGAGATTGAAGACGCCAGGTTTCATTGCGGTGCATGAGGAGGGGGGGACCGGATTCGGAAAAGAAAACTGAGGGATGTGCGGCCTTGATATGCGCAAGAGGGCAGGAGAGGGGTCCGTGTGGTGTGGGAGGGGAAAAGGAGTACATTTCAATATTCGAAAGAAAGGATTGGGGACATGGGACATCTCCATCTGAGACCACTCGTTTGAAGGAGGGAGGTGGGGGTATGCCCTCGAGCCAGGAGGAAATCACGAGGGCATGGTTGGAAGGTTTGGAGCAGATGTGCCAGTCTTGTGGGATTTCTGGAGCCGTGAGTTTCTGGTAGAACGACGATACCCCCCGCCCCCCTTGAAATCTCCCCTCTTTTGTTGGGCCGGTTCCCCCCCATGGGGGGGGGGGGGGTTGGCACAAGGCCTCGGTATCACAGTGTAAATCAGCTTCGGCACCTTCGGCACCTTGTAAAAGTTTTCATTGGCGCCTGGTATTTTCTATGCTTTTTAGGCCAAGGTGACGGTTCCCCCCCATGTGGTGGGGGGGGGATTGCCAGGGGGGGCCATTTCCGGGGGGGGGGGGGGGCTCAGTGATGACCATGTGCATGCAATCCTGTATGATTGTGATCGGGGATCGGGGTGTCCAGGAGGGCGGGAAGAAGGAATTCGCACCACGAACTAAGGGGAGCCGATTGCTCAACAGACACTTCATTTTCCTGGTGTTTGAGTTTGTGGAAATCTTTCCATTTCAGGGGCTTTCTGATAAAAGTATTCAGTTCGGTGATGATTGGAGGAAGAATCGCCGGAGCGGACGCCTGGTGAGACAGGGGGGCGGGGTTATGGCGTTTCGAGAGGAAATCATGAGCACCCCAGAGGATATCAAGTGCCCCTGCCACCCCCCCACCCCCACACAAGATATTACATGTCTGCCCCCTTACGAATTGGCATGTGCCCACGCCCCATCCAGAACGTCATGCGGCCACTGCCCCTTCTGTATATTCCATCCCACGTGCTGCACGTCACGGGGCCCTTGATCCATTGCTCTCCATTGCTCCCTCCGCCATCTTTGACACAATTGGACTCGCCGGTTTCTTGGGTTCTCCAGTAGCCCCTCTTCTTCGTCTGCAGCCCCCAATGACACCTTCGGTCCGGCTGAGTGCTACGCTCGCTGCCGGGCACCGACCCCAGCAGACCGCCCCACCGGACGCCAGGGGTCCGCCCCTGCGGGATCCGGATGTCAAACGCCAGCCCTTACCACAAAGGCACAAGACCGCGGAGCAACGAAGGCAGAACAAGCAGCTCGGGGGCCGGTGACATTCCCGTAGGCGCCTCTTGCTGTGGCGGATGAGGTGCCCTGGGGCAACCAGTCCTCAGGGCTCGTTCGGCTACCGCGACGTGAACTATCCTGCGCAATGCTCGACGTGTCACTGAAGTGCCTCATTCTTCAGTTGAAGTCGGGCCGCCACAGAAACACTTGGGTCTGTTGGCCCGCTCTGGCTGTCCTCGTACGGGCTCACCGTGGATTCGGAGCGCAGGGTCAGGGCACGGACGCATACCATCGATGTCAGGTGCACACGTCCAACTCTTGACAGCAAAGACCATCAGGGGCCAGGATTTGGTTTCCGGCACCACTTTTTCGTACTTGCATCCTTTTTTCCAACCCCCATTCGCAGGGGCCCCGGCGCCCAGACATCGTAACCCCCCCCCCCCCCCCCGTGTGACATTCCGTCGGGTCGTTGTTTCTTTACAGGGCCCTGGACAGTCACCCGTTCGTCCCTTCGCATGTTGCGTCGGGTCGCTGCGTTCTGTCGGCCGCTGCGGCCGGTGCTCCTGCCGGTGTCGTTTCCGCGTTCGCGGAGCCCAGTGGTCGGTGTGCCGGGGCTGTGCCGAATGTGGCGGGATGTGCCGTTTGCGCGTCAGCGGCGCCCAGTAGTTGGCGTATTGGGGGTTGTGCTGGTTGTTGTGGGGGTCGTTTGACTGTTTGTGCTGTCCACGCCCCCCCCCCGTGTGACATTCCATCGGGTTGCGGTTTCTTTACGGGGCCCTGGATAGTCACCCGTTCCCCGGTTCGGGTGCTGCGTCGGGTCGCTGCGCTCTGACGGCCGCTGGGGCCGGTGCTCCTTGTGGTGTCGTTGCCGCGGTAGTTGGTGCACTTGGGTTGTGCTGCGGGGGGTCGTCTTACACTTTTTGCTGCCCACACCCCTCCGCACGCAGGTCGTCCACCACATGCCTCCCCCACGTTGCCATGTGCGTGAGGCCCTGGTACCCCACCTCTCCTCGTGGCGCACCCCCCACCCGCGTGGGACGTCACCGGCCCAGCCAGGGCCCACCCGTCCAGACATGCCACTAGCGTCCGGCAGGGAAACTGGTTCTCAGCAGCGATCGGCCCCGTACCAAAGGCCACTCAGTAATACCCGCCCCCCCCGCACCACCAGAACTCAGTAGGAACGTGCCGCGTCCAGCGTGTGGCTCAGTAGGACCCTGCTCCATCCGATCATGTCTGGGCTGGCGGACGCTGGTGGCCCGCCTGCACCCGTCCCCCACTTGTGGGGTTTCACCAAAAACCCAGCGCGGGGCCCGCAAGAGGGTGCCAGCCCCACTTAGCCCCGCCGTGCCTGCCCTCAGACGGCCTCCGGCGCCCCATCGGTCCCATGTCGCACCGCCCAATGCGCCATTGGCACTGTGCCGCGCAGTCCTTCCGCCTGCCCGACCCCCACGCGGGAGTCAGCGCGTGGCCGTCGTTCCCCCGCAGGCCCCCCAAAAAAGCCCCCCCCCCCCCCAGCCCCCATAACACAAGGGGCTCCATGGACCGGACCGCCGTGCAGTCGCACGGGGGTGGCTGGGGGGGGGTCTTGGTCGATGAGGGACCTCGGGCCCTGTTCCCGGTCGGGCTCGCCCCCGCCCAGTGTCCGGGGGCTCCCTCAGCCCCCCCCCCCCCCCCCCATCCGACGGGGGCGCGGCCCCCGTTCGCAGGTCTTGTGCAAAGGTCCGTGAGAGGGATGCGGTGAAAAGGCAACGCACCGGGGCACGACAGAGGCGCCCGGTTCGGGAGGGACAGTGTGACTCCGGGCAGACTACTGCGGACTATCGCCGCCCGACCCAACACCATTGGGTAGGGGAGGGGGGGGGGGGGGCAGAGTTCTCCTCAAAAGGGGGGGGGGCTGGGGGGGGCAGAGTTCTCCTCAAAGAGGGGGGGGGCTGGGGGGGGGGGCAGAGTTCTCCTCAAAGGGGGGGGGCTGGGGGGGGGGGGGGCAGAGTTCTCCTCAAAGGGGGGGGCTGGGGGGGGGGCACAAAGGGGGGAGGGGGTCCTGGAACCAAAAGTCCAAAAGGTTGTGTACCAAAAACAGCCAAATCAATGCTTCCTTTTGTAACACTTCATTTTTTCCCACAATGAAATCCGGGGGGGGGGGGTGTTGTTAGTACCCACCCCCACCCCCCCGCCCCAGGGGACAGTACTGTTGTAAGACGGGGCGTCTTAGAAAATCTAAGACACATGTAAGACGCATGTAAGACGCATGTAAGACGGATGTAAGACGCATGTAAGACGGATGTAAGACGCATGTAAGACGGATGTAAGACGCATGTAAGACGCCCCGTCTTACATAATCTAAGACACATGTAAGACGCATGTAAGACGCATGTAAGACGGATGTAAGACGCATGTAAGACGGATGTAAGACGCATGTAAGACGCATGTAAGACGCATGTAAGACGCCCCGTCTTACATAATCTAAGACGGGGCGTCTTAGAAAATCTAAGACGGGGCGTCTTAGAAAATCTAAGACGGGGCGTCTTAGATTATCTAAGACGCCCCGTCTTAGATTATGTAAGACGGGGCGTCTGGTACTTGGAATGTGTATTGCAGTGTGTGATGGATTGAACGAATAATATGATAATAATAGAATGAAAAATATGAAAAAGAGAGGTGTGTAGGACGGGGTTGGTCATACAGATCTAATACCATGCAAATCCTAAAGATTTGCGTAAATAATTAATTCCCGGCACAAGGTGTTATTGTCCGCAAAAAAAATGTGTAAAAAATTATTTATTGGCTTCATGCCTTACGCAAAAATGGGTTCCCGGTCCCATCGCTCCATCCTATCACTCCATCCCATCACTCCATCCCATCACTCCATCTCACCACTCCATCCCATCACTCACTTCCTTAATCGGGCCCTCTTCTGCGAAGGTGGTTGCAAACAGGGAAGGTTAGGGAAGGTATGCCTATTTTTCTCTTGTAGGTTTCGTTTGGTCAGCGCGAAACGTTTCCGAGATCAATATCAGTGATGTAGTGCAGCGAGCGCCAAAACCAGAGAGGAAGTATGAAAACAATCAAAAACGAGGTTGGGTTAACAAATTCTCTCCTTTCCAAAACCCGGGCAAGCGACCTGGGGCCTAGCCACAGGGTGGCAGGTGACTGTCTGGCACGATATCGGTTTGTGGTAAGTAGGAGCTTTGTCTGGACCACTGCGACCTAAATAGACCGCTGTGCTTAAATAGGTGGGATCAGTTACTACCTTTGGGTCAAACAAGATATTGGGTGATTGTAAGTAGGTACGTCTCCCTTCCCAACCCTGGCCGACAGACCTGGGGCCCAGCCACTAGGTGGCGGGTATGCAGACCTACTTGTTTGAAGGATGGATGCACTAGTAGCACTAGTAAAGATAGGTAGGTGCAGTAGCAATTGTTTCGTTTATTTTCGTTTTCTGCTATTTTGGCGGGGCAATTTTCAGCCTAAGAAGCAAACCAGGGTTGGCGCCGGGATGGAAACCCGAGGGGTCAACAATGCCTATGGCGGCTCTGGTTTGTTTTCTGCAAAACGGCAATCTTTCTTTGCGGCGTTGATGCCGTGAAGTTAAGACTGCCCCTTAGCGCCCTGCATTGGCTATGCAGGAGCGAATTGTCAAGCCGTGTCGTCAGGTGAGTCTGGTATATGAGGTACTGGTTACCCGGGGAAACAAAACATTTGTATGCCTGTGTAGGAATGGACTGCAATCCCAGAGTCCGACTCATCCACATTTGTATGCTTGTGTAGGAATGGACTGCAATCCCAGAGTCCAACTCATCCACATTTGTATGCCTGTGTAGCAATGGACTGCAATCCCAGAGTCCAACTCATCCACATTTGTATGCCTGTGTAGGAATGGACTGCAATCCCAGAGTCCGACTCATCCACATTTGTATGCTTGTGTAGGAATGGACTGCAATCCCAGAGTCCGACTCATCCACATTTGTATGCCTGTGTAGGAATGGACTGCAATCCCAGAGTCCAACTCATCCACATTTGTATGCCTGTGTAGGAATGGACTGCAATCCCAGAGTCCGACTCATCCACATTTGTATGCCTGTGTAGGAATGGACTGCAATCCCAGAGTCCAACTCATCCACATTTGTATGCCTGTGTAGGAATGGACTGCAATCCCAGAGTCCATTTTTGGAGGGAAAACAGGCGGATACAAGTGCAATTCTTCACCCCCCACTATCTCTGCAGGTCCCCCTACCGGGGGGACCTTGTAAGGCAGTTACAGGTCAACATACCCCTTAAGCCCCTCCCCCTTGCTCTCGACCCCTTCCCCGATGGCGGTGCCTTTGGCACCAGCCATTCCCAATCAAGGAAACAAACAAAAGTCTGTTAAACACAAGGGGGCCACTGGCAGCACCGCTTTCACAAATTTTATTTTTTCTTTTTTGGGGACTGTCTCTTTCAATATTAAACTGGTGCTGTCTGATGGCTGGGTGCCTGGGCAGGCAGGTTTCACCTTCTTGCCCTACAGGGGGGGGAGGAGAGGACGCCCAGGCACCCAAGGGGTCCAAGAGAGCATGGTGGGATATAAAAATAAAAACCTGTAAGTTCCTCTGCTGCCCTCCCCGCCAGGGCCACCCCCGCCTTGTTTGCCCCCAGCCTTCGAGTTCCACACATTCAGTGACTTTAACAGGTCAGGGATGTTGAAGACTTTAAAATTTTGTTGTGGTGTGTATGTGTTACGATTCACATGGTTCATTACTCAGGAATTGCACCCAGCCCCTCCTGTTTTGCACTCTTTTGTGACGGCTTTGTAAAGGAATTTGTCAGGGAAAACCTCAGCATAGGCCACAGAGGACAGACTCATTGACCTGCAGCACTGTCGAAACCCCCTCTCCCTTGCGGTGTTGTGTTGTGACGTTGTGCCAACAGGTGTTCTGTAGAGTTCCAAATTTGTGTGTTGCATGTCAGCATGTATTAGCAAGAAGTATTGACAAGAAGGGTGAAAGGAAGGAAGAGAATACTTGCAGCAAAGTACATGGATGCAAGCAGTTGTAAAAAGAGATTAGAACAGGAGAAGGGAACAACACCACATAATAGAATGGGATGTTGCTGATGTGAAAGTGGACACGGCAAAAGTCATGGTGCAGCCACTGTTGCTGTGCACCCTGCTACGGGGTGCACTTGTGTTGCTTTGTGACTATGTTGTACACTCTTGCCTTTCATAGTAAACTACTACATTGATTGTGCCATGCTTGTCCTATGTACAGGAGCTCTATATGTCTGCATTTCAGCGTTGTGAGGGCTGCTTGTGGCCTTTGGATGCTGCAGGCTGGTGCACAAAGGGGCGATTGCACTGTGCTCCTTGTGGTTGCCCGTTCAAGAATGATGGATCTTGCCCCCGTTGCAACCAAGTAGTGTGGGACAACAATTTACAATACTACGTTCCACTCTTGCAAGACACACAGGAAGACATGGTGGCGGCAGACGTGTCGGACTCTGGGTCTGACAGTGGGTGGGATGCCCCATCTCTACAATGGTCACCGACACCACCACCTTCGTTCCAGGAGTTTGAGTCTTCCTCGGACTCCGACTTTTGAGAGGGTCCTGAATGCCGTTTCCATGAAGACTGGCACACTTTGTGTCGAACACGGTGTTTTTCAACACCACTGCTTGCCCCACTTAGATTATCTAAGACGCCCCGTCTTAGATTTTCTAAGACGCCCCGTCTTAGATTTTCTAAGACGGATGTAAGACGCATGTAAGACGCATGTAAGACGGATGTAAGACGGATGTAAGACGGATGTAAGACGAATGTAAGACGGATGTAAGACGCCTCCAAATCTAAGACGCCCCGTCGTACAACAGCCCTCCAGGGGACACTGAATTGTTAAGCAAAACTCTATCGGGGGGAGGGGTCTCGGCTTCCGCCAAAGTGACCTCAACTCACCGGCGTGACTGGGTCCCAACGTTCGACGATCTGGTCTCACAGCCGCCCAGACTGCTGACGATCCCCGAACCTCATCCAAGGCGCTGGCGAGAGGGAGATACCGCCGTTGGGGGGGGGGGGGGGGGGGTCGCACGTGCCCGGGGGGGGGGGAGGGGAGCGGGGCAGCCGGGGGCTGGCATCAGCGAGTGCCCCGGCGATGCAGCAGCTGCACCGCCGGGGCCCCCGGAAGAGACCAAACGCGGCCAAGGGCCCATCTTCCTCCGAGTCGGATCCCGCAGCGGCCACCCCCCCCCCCCCCCCGGCCCGGCGCCCCCTCCGTTTGGGCTGCGGTCAGTGGAGCCGCGTCCACGGCGGTCGTGTGTGTGTACCGGACCCGTTCGGTGCTTGAGAGAGAGGGGGGGCGGGGGCTGCCGCGCCTTCTGACGTGCGCAGTGCGCTGGGGGAGGGGGGGGGGGGCTGGCGTCCCCGTGCGCAGACATCATCATCAAGACCCAGGCTCCACTCCACTGCGTTGTGCGCCGGACGCGGCGGTCCGGCACGGAGCTGCGGGGGGGGAGAGGGGAGGGTATGTGTTTCCCTTTCTGTCGGAGGACATAGTCCTGCGAAGGCGAGTGCTCAGGCAGGGGCATGTTGGCGGGAGGCAAGAGCCATATAGTCTCGTTAAGACAGGGCCCACCCCTCACAAAGAGAGGGAACACTGTCCTTGTCCCGACGACACTAGACAAGCCGCCCAACGCCAGCCACGCGTTCAATTCCAAGGCAAAACCAGGACCGCATCATCCGACTGAGATATGTGAGGTATGGCCATTCATGTGGCGGGTGAGGGGGGGGGGGGGACATCCGCCCCCTTCATATTGTTGTCACTAAAAATCGAATTTTGTTTTGCTGTTGTCGGTGCTGTGGACCCAAAAACTACTTGTGCCCCAAGTACCTTTTGTTTCGCTTCCAAGTGAACATAGTCCAACAGCTGCGAAGGTGAGTGCTCAACACGCGTCTGTCACATTTCGGCGCAAGGCAAGAGCCATATAATCTCATTAAGACACGCCCACCCCTCGCAAATAGAGGGGACGCCGTCGTCGCCCGACGAGCAGAGCCACCGCCGGACACCGGCCGCAACACGGCAACCCTCACTCCGCAGGCGCTGTGCTCTGGGCCCGGGCGGCGCGATTCTTCTCCGCACTCACACGCATCGCGTCCCCGCCGTCGTCGCAAAAGGACAGCGTCAGCGTGTCCGCCGCCAGCGCGTCCAGCGCGCCGTCCTCCGGCGGCAGCGCGGGCTCCAGCTCCAGACGGGCCGTGTCCTGCGCCGCGTCCGCGTCGCCGGGCTTGTCGCGCCCCGACAGCCGCACGACGAACACGCCCGCGAGCGCGACGGCGACCCCGGCGAAGCGCGTGAGCGTGGGCGGCCGGGGCTCGACCCCCGCGGCCGCGAACAGGCCCACGCTGTCGATCACGAAGGAACTCGCGAGGTTGCCGCAGATCTGGTGGGCGGAAGAGGGGGATGTGGGAGGGGACCGGGACCAGGAGTCGAGGGAGGTCGTGGGGGGATGAGGGAAGAGGTTGGAAGACAGCGGAAGGGGTGGGGGGGGGAGGGGGGCTTTGAATTTCGGTTTGGGGGGGGGGGGTCGATACAGCCCCTCTGGCTAGGACCCCCCCCCCGGAAAAAGGGCTCAATTGACGGGACCCCCAAAATCCTACCGAGACTGACCCCCGGGCCCCGGAGGTGACCCAGACCCAAACTCCGGCAAAAAATGAAAATGGGATTTTTGGAATCAGCGCGTCGAGGGGGTTTAGAAAAGTCATCCTTTGCCATAGATTTGGCGGGGGGGGGGGGAAGACCATTTTCAATGCTCAAACGGGTTTGCAGCGCCTTCGGCGCCAGAGCTTATAATAGCTGCTTAATGGTCCTGCCCCTTGAGCTCTTCTCCCCACCATCCCGGAGGTCCCAAGAGGACCACCTCATCTACGGTGATTGACCTGGAGGGACAGTACCATCCCTTGCACAGCTCAATCATTGCAAATGGGTTTCATCCCACAAATGCATTTGCTCGCAGGTCCGCGTCACCGGGCAGTAGGACCGCAGGCCTGACAGACCAAACACCGTCGTGCGCGGCAAAGGGCGTGTCCAATACGGTGTTGACGTGCACTGAAGCGGCAGCCGCGCGTGCGACAGGCGACTGGCCGGCCGGCTCATTGTAGGCGGCCCCACGCAGGAGTAGGGGCCACGGACCACCGCGGTGCAGTCCTGGCACACGCTTTGACACGCACTCACTCACTCACTCACACACACACACTTAATGAGGGAAACCAGAACCACAAGACACCCAGTGTGGACAGCAGAGAGAGCGGGTTGTACAGAGGGGCACCGTGGGCACGGGACTCCAAAGGGCGCGGGACGTCGAAAGGAGGCTTCAGGTGCGGCTGCAACGGCGGTTACCGGCGGTTGGCAGGCGGTTGCAGTGGCCGCGCTGGCGGCTGCAAACCGTTTGGAGGGCACGAGGCGGCGCGCTGGGGTCGGAACTGACCATCACCCCGCGGAAGGTGATGGGGGGGCGGGCACAACACCCCCTTCCCGCACAGGCCCGGCTGTGGGCCAGCACCGCGGGGGCTGTGGCGGGCCCGGTGCCCCGGCGCAGCCATTTGAGGGAGGGTGCGCGCGTGCTTTGGGGCGCGGGTCCCACTGTTGAGACGCGTTTGGATCACCCGTTGACCATCCCGTTCTCACTCGGCACCCTTCCGTGACCACTCCAGGCCGAAGGACGAGTGATCACTGGGGACACCGGGTCGCACGGAACGTTCCCGAGAACCCTTTCCGCCCTTGATCAGACCGCCCTCCAACCGGTGTGCAACCGCCCCTGTGGTGGCGGGATGGTGACGGGATGGGAACGGTATGGTAACGCGTGACTGCCCTCACGTGAGGGGTCTGTACCCCCCCCCCCCCCTCAATCTGCGGAGGCTTGGGTGTACTGGAGGCCGGCAGCTTCTTTTTCCGTCTTCAGGACAGCCCTCATGCCTGTGCTTTGTTTGCGCCAGCCGGCGAGTAACTGCGGTCGGTCATCGGCCAACCGCTGAGCGCCAACCGCCGTCGGTTGAGTGTCAACTGCCGTCGGTTAAGTGTCAACTGCTGTCGGTTGAGTGTCAACTGCCGTCGGTTGAGTGTCAACTGCCGTCGGTTGAGTGTCAACTGCCGTCGGTTGAGTGTCAACCCCCGTCGGTTGGCCGATAACCTCCGGGGGTCCTTAGCAGAAAAGAAGTATCCTTCCTCAAGGACAGCCCTGACAGGCACATCCACCTGACACGCGAACGAGAGGGTGAGGCCGATGAGCGGCGGCAGCAGGATGTTCATACTGATGCCGAAGGCCCCGAACGCGCCCCCGCAGAACATCCACGGCCTCGCGCCCGAGAGGGAGAGGGCCGCGCGCGCGTCCGGGGCCACGGCGCCCAGGTACACCGCCGCCACGCTCGACGTCCCGACGACGCCCACCGAGAAGTTGACGAGCGCGCCGCGCAGCGCGCCGCCGACGGCCTCGCTGCAGCGGCGGTTCACGTTCGCCTGCAGCGGCGTGGCGGCGCCCGCGACGACCGTGACGACGACGGCGAGGATCTGGGTGGCCAGGGAATGGCCCTGCCCCGTCACGTCGGAGTCCCACACGTCCGCGGCGATTCCCGCGCCGGCCACGACGGCAAGAACCCCTGCGACCTGCAGCACGGGAGGACCGCCGGTGTGTGCGCGCGCGCGCGACGCCGCGGGCAACAATGCGGAACGACGTGAGGGCTATGGCGGATTGCAAGGGATGGCCCGGAGAAAAATTTGGCCCAATCCATTCGCGGGGGGGGGGGGGGCGTTGGCATGACGTTCACATGGGGGAATTGAAACCAAACGCAATTGCCAGCACCACCGTTACGATGGGCCAGACCCGCCCGCCCTTTGTCACCCCCCGCCGGCCCCGCACTCTGTCCCAACACGGGCCGAGTTCGGGTGCAGGGGGGCAAAGGTGCGGGAACACGGTGTTGCCGTGTTCGGACAGGCCCGTGGTACCGCGCGGCACGTACCACGGAACACGTGTGGCAGACATAGGCCAGCCCCTACCCTCAAAACATGACACTACAAAGCAACAGACCGGCACGCACCCCAGAACACAAGAGCACATGGAAGTACAGCCACACCAACACTTTGCCACCCACACTGACCCTTCCTGCAGCCCGCACCAAAGCGACAACCCACATTCTCTATTGGATTGGAATCGCAAAAACAATCGTTCCAAAAAAGACCCAAAAGCAGGTCAGCCTACGTCGCAGAGCGACCGTGCCGCCCCCCAAGCCTCACCCTTAGTGTACACGGCGCGAGAGAAGGACTCCAAAAAGGACCCAAAAAAGCGGAAACACGGGGTCGCCGTGTTTGGACAAGGCCGTGTGAGCCGAAGGGGGGGGTGGGGGGCTGGGTCCGCAGGGCACGGGGAGGGGGGGTCGATTCTGGTATGCAGCCCGAGGGGTCACTCCCATCCCCCCGCCCCCGGGTTGACAACACGTTCGGGCCCACAGAGGGTCAGAATGAGCAGTGCCGAGAGGCCAATGGGCGCCGCCAAAGGCACACAATCAGATACCGAGGCCTTGTGCCAACCCCCCCCCCCCCACATCTCCGTTGACACGACCAAAACACGTTCGGGCCCACAGAGGGTCAGAATGTGCAATGGCGAGAGGCCAATGGGCGCCGCTAAAGGCACACAATCAGATACCGAGGCCTTGTGCCCCCCCCCCCCCCCCTCGCGGGTGGTGTCGACAGGCCTGCGAACAAACTCCATCGGACGCGTTGCTTGGGAGGGGGGCCCCTTCCGTCCCTCCCTCGGCCACCCCCCCGGCGGGTGCACGTTGCTCGGCGGTCGTCTCCCGGACCCGCCAGCAGGGCGCGCTGCCCCATGGCCCCTGGGGCAGCCGCACCGTCTCCGCATCAAAGTGTGATGAGTCGGGGTGGGGGGGGGGGGGGGGGCGTTGCAAATAGATTTGAGTCAGCCTCGAGTCGTTCGTGATAAGGGGCGTACGTACACATGTTCCCATGCAAATATCTGGGGGACGTGAAAAAATTGCCGGGGACGCCGGACGCTGGTGACGTGGGGCACAACGGATACCCGACGTTTCCGGTGTGGCAAACACATGTCGCATGCGCCCCCCACATCGCGGAGCGTCGAGGCGCGGAACACCGCTGGTGCCCGGGCACCAACTGCGGGCGCACGCGTCCCCGAATGACGAACGGCCCACAACCCCAAAACGTCATTTGTCGGTTCCAAGCGAAACGGGCACCCCCGGACCACACAACACCTTCGCCGTCGTCATCGGCCTCCGTTTGGCGCCCATGAACCCCAGGTGGTCCATCCCGATGGACGAGGCGGTGACCCCCACCATCCGGGCCAGCATCTGCATCTCGAACCCGAGCGGCAGCGTCGTGAGGATGGACGCCATCACGATGCAGGTGCCCAGGAGGCCCCCCGTCGCGTGCCACCAGGACGCGGGCCGGCGCCACGGGACGCGCGCGTCGCCCGCGCGGGCGTCAACCGCCGCATTGATGCCGAGCAGCAGGAGGAACCCGCCCAGGAATGAGAACACCGCCGCGGTCGGGACGTTCGGGGGGAGGGGCTCAGGCGCGGAGGCGGCCAGCACGGTCGCGAGGCTCAGATTCACGCCGGTCTGGAGGGCCGCGAAGCAGCCCACGCAGAGGGCGGGGACCACCGCGAGCTGCTTGAGCATGAACTTCAGGGAGTCCATCTCGTGTGGCTGGTGGCACCGGTTTAGGGGGTATGGGGTGGGGTGCTAGTGGCGCTCCGTCGCAGACATGAAGGGGAAGGCTCTGAGACACACAAGGGATTGGCAGAGAAAGACAGCAGGCCCACATGTTGAGATCCTCGAGTAAGCCACCGGCAGATGGCAGTGAGCAGCCGATGCGGGCGATCCTTATTCCCCAGCATGTGGAATGCACAGCGTACTCGACGAATTTTCCCTCTCAACGGAACCGGCGATGCGTTCTCCAGTGACCATAATGCTCCTTAAATAGCGCAATGAAGGCGCAATCGGAACTTGTTTTCACATATGTTGAAATCTCTCTGCTCTCTCTATCCTTGCGGTTTCCTCCTGTCTCTGCATCCTTCTCCAGGTCTTGGGTTCGTGTGTTGTGCTCCCCGCCCTTTACTTCTTCCCTGACCCCTGCCTTGTCACCGAAGGTGCTGGTGATACTTGCTGGTTTTAGCAAATCCGCAAATATCACCAACACCATGGGCACTAAAGTGTATGAAGAAAGATTTAGAACTGGCAACAAACAGCAAATACAAAACAGGGTGTCTTCTTGCCTGATGAGGTGCTGATGCCCCATTGTCAGTGCATGTTGGGATTGCTTGACAATCTCTCAATAAAAAGACAACCTCACAATGCAGTCCTTCAAGTATGGTTCAGGCATAGCATGAAGGGTGGACAAAAGGGTCATATTGGCCAAGCCATTTCAAAATTCAATTTCGGCCACAAGGCCAGGGGTATTGTACAAGAGTTGTTGATTGAGGTCTGCAGGGCCTTGGTGGCCATTGGGCTCGTCCTCGCGATCCAAAAGGTATCCCTTTGAACCATTCCTCTTCTTCAGCACATGCAAGGGCATTCCCTTGCGCACGTTCTTGCTGCCCAAGGGCCACCCACCAACGGCCCTTGTGCCACCCGCTCGAGTCGTTTTGACGTCCTTCCGAAGTTTTTTTGTTGGAGTCCTTATGCCGCTGTTAAGACTCTCTCACCCCAAGCCAAGGGGGCCCCAAAGTGTGAGAAAATTAAATACGGCCCGATAACCGGGGGGGGGGGGGGGGGGTTGGAAAAAATTCCTGCGAACGGCATACAGCTTTTTCTGCGCAGCCAACCCCCGGAGGGGGGGGGGGTGCACAAAATTTTTCCTTACGCACATGACCAAAAGTGTTACCAAACAAAGCCGTTTCAAGGCAAAAACAGTGCATGTTGATCTTTTGACACCATCGCTCCATCAATGTGAAGACTACGGCCCCGGCTCAACGTGCAAAGCGTGGAAGGGAAGTCTCACCCTTCAACTGTGCCCATAGCCCCAGGCCAAGGCATCCCCATCGTGCAGGACTATACAATGAGGATCCGTAACCCCAAACCAAGGGGTCCCAATTTGGGGGGGGGGATTCCATAGGGCTCAAAAACCCCAGGCCAAGAGGTCCCAATTGTGGGGGAAAACTAAATACGGCTCCATATCCCCGGGCCGATGGGCCCGCAAAGTGACGCCACTGTAAAGACGGAATGTTTCTTCTTGTTGGCGAGGTTGTTGGGACCATTGTTGACCGTTGTGATGGTGGACATTTGTGACCGATGGCTGTTGAGGCATACACACTGAGACAGGCAAGACAACCTGTCACTGTCCCTGTCAACCAACTGTCAAATTCCGCGGGAAAAATTTCGTCACCAATCTGAAAGCCCGCAAAGTTGTTTCCTGACGAAGACCCCCACCCCGACACCCCTGTAGGATTACGCACCGTCACACATTTGAAGCTTTTCAATATCTCGTCTGTCGCTTTTGGCAAAAGTCAATTTTGCTTTCCCGAGCATGGGGATCCGTGGCACAAAAAGTGCGTCATTCACTGGTTTCCATGTCTGCTTCGTGCATTGTTGATCTTATGCGGCAACTCACTCCAACGGTGCTTACACCTGCACATGCAACGGTAGTCTCCATGAAAGAGTGCGGGGGTTGTGCTTGTGACTTGTACATCCTGACCGTCGCCGTCACCACCAGAAGTATATTTGAATGCCTCCAGAGAGACTACCACCATCACCTCCGATGCCAACAACGAGGATACCCCTTGCCGTCCAAGTCAACAGGGGATTGCCCCGGGGGGGGCGACCCCTCGGTTCTGGACGCCAACTACCCCCCCAACTAACTGTTGGCCGGAGGCCCCTTGGGGGGGGGGGGGGGGGGGGGGGGGGGGGGGGGGGGGGGGGGGCATTGGAGGGGGGGTCTAGGAGGGGCGATGGGGGGGGGGGCTCCGGGAGGGTCGGTTGGGGGGGGGGGGTCCAGGTTGGGCGATTTGGGGTGTTGGGGGGGGGGGGGCACAGGCTCCCCTTACCTCCCCTTGCCCTCCCTCTAACCATAGCATCATCATAAACCTAACCCTAACCTTTGCAGCCAGTTGGTTTGGCCATGCCAGCCATGTTGATTGGGCTGAACAAGATCCCTCCAATTTCGTTCATGGCTGCTTTTGCCACATCATTGCTCTCCATTTTGGACCCCAACACTCACTCTGACCCTAGCCTAGGGTGAGAGCCAGGGCTAGAGTTAGGGCTAGGGTTAGGTGTAGGGATAGGAGTAGGCTGAGGGTTGGGGGTGGGTGTTAGAGTCAAGGTTGGGTTTAAGGATAGTGTTGGGGTGCAAATTGGACAAAATTTTCCTTAGGGCACCTTTGGTGTTCATGGAGCATCGGGCGCCTTAGGCGCCCATGGACGCCTGAGGGCGACACCTTTGGCAACTAACTGTTGGCCGGAGGCCCCTAGGGGGGGGGGGGGGGGAGGGGTAGTTGGCGTCCTAGGACCCGCGGAGTCGCCCCCCCCGTGGGGATTGCCTATCCGATGGGTGGTGGGCGTATTGCCCACGCAAGCTCGTCCTCAGCCCTTCCGTCGGCACCAAGAGGGCGTCGCCGCCAGCAAACACTCAGACAGTGTCCCCGATCAACACATGGTTTGCAGTTCTTTGGTGGCAGCATGGAGCCTGTACAGTTTGTGCCCTGTCTTTCAATGCATATGGGCACGCATGTGCATAGTGTGAGTGCATGTTCATCGTCAATTTTTGGCAGTGGCTGCGAAGACGGGTTTCCATTCTGAATGGTCTCGTTTATATCTTGGGTGCACGAGGAAGCCCACAAGTCAATGGAGAACACGGAGCTTGAGACAAAGAAAAATGTTATCAGCGTCAAAGTTGCCGTGCATGCCCAACATTTGAACCTACTTCTCTGCATGAGACATCGTTGTGTTGTTGTGAGTATGCGCTTAATGAACTAGGGCTGTGGGTCATAGGGCACACGAAGCAAACGAAAAAAAATTAGGCAATTAGGGTTATGGGTCATAGAGTCATCGCACCGGGTGCGTACCCCCCCCACCACCACTACCCCCCCCCCCCCCCTTGTATAAGCTACACCAAAGTCCCGAATTAATACGGTCCCTGCGCCTACTGTAGCTTGGACATGGGCATAGCTTGCGCACAACACATATAACTACCGACACCAGGCGCCCAGGTTCAAAAAGAGAGGATTGCTTGGTGAGCTGGTGCAAGCAAGGGGAAGATAATGCACAAACATCCCCAAAATCAGAGCTATGTGGGTTCAAGTGGGCAAACACTCACAACAAATGTGTCCATGACTCTATGTGACTCGCAAATTCGTCACGAAACCCATGTCTTATGTGGCTGCACTCATTTGGTACCAAATTCAAATTAGGTCCCAAATTAATACGGTCCCTACGCCTACTGTAGCTTGGACAAGGGGGTAGCTTATAAAAAGGGGGGGGGGGGTAACCGTGCGCCAGAGGAAGTAAAGGTTTGGTGCAGAGTACAGATTGACAGATTTCGTTTCAAATTAAGTGATATGTCGCCCTCGGGCCATGAGCAAATTACTGAATTGCACATGCATGTTGGCAGTGCCTTGTAAGAAGAAGACACCACTGTCTGGCTCCACCAGCGCTGAACTCATTGACGTGTGAGCTGGTGAGACAAAGAGATACAACACATTGCAATGTGGAAGTTCTGTTGACATGCATGCATCCGTTATGCGCAGTTCCCCGCTAGAGGGTGACCCTGGGGGCGTTTTCGCACAGCGCGGGCACAGCGCAGCGCAGGCACAGCGCCAATTATTACGTTGTCCTCCCGGGAACACCCCTGCAAACCACCCACCTACAGAGGCATGCATGATCAACAAAACAGCATGGGGTGCAGAATTCAGGACCCTGGGGCCCGTGGCAAGCATCAGGTGGGAAACTGCCGCGTTTTCACACAGCGCCCCCCCTTTGAAGGGTCTTCTCCCTACACACAAACGGCACCACACAGTTGTGGCAACTGACCACTGATCAGCGATGTATAGTGTTATCATAATTCGTGTGCACCACCCTCCAACGTCGCACCGCACACCGCACTGCACGCATTGCCTGGGCAGCACCCCCCCCCCCCCGAGGGTAAGCTGACATCTGCCTCGGGGCATGGAAGCCCGTTGCAGGGCCCTACGGGTGCAGGTACCAAAGCCCATCGCGGGGCCTTGCGGGTGTAGGTACCGGCGATGAGACTTAACCTGCACCTGGCGGGGCATGAGGGGGAAGGCAAAGAGAAAATAGTCTGCAACAGGCAAAGAGTCTGCTTGGCTTCAGTTAAAATGAGACAGCAAGGGTCAAGGTCAGAGGCTTCCAGGCGATGGCTGCAAACCTTACAGGTTGGGACCGTCGGGGAAATCAAGGACAGATTATGAAGCAGTGCGAGGGGGCGGGCGTGGTGCGCGGGAGTGGGTAGGATGTGCGTATCGCAGCTTCGAAGAGTGTGTCACAACTTGGGATGCATTGGAAGCGATGCAGTGATGCATTGGAAGGGGAGGGACGTACCCCCCTAGCCCCCCTCCAAGGCCCCTATGGCGTAGCTGCTCTCTTCCTGACCGCAACCGCAAGCCCCCATGGCATTTCCAACCGGCAGTGACCGCCCTCCGCAGCTTTGGCAACCTTCTGCAAGCACCTGCCGAATCGCATCTCGAACCCCCTCTGAGGTGCAGTCGCTTCTATGCATCCCTGGCCACCAGTATTGCAGCCTTTCTCCTTTTCCTGTCAACCTTCGGTTGTCAACCGCCAACCGTTCTTGACGGCCGCTCGGCGGCGGGTAGCAGTATCCATTCACCACCGCCCCGAGCCAACTGTGACCAGCGGGCGCTCTCCGTGGGCTGCCGTTCGGTGCAAGTTTTCTCTTCTGCGCAACGGAGCAGCTGAAGTGTTGGCATGCCCAGGACGGGCCCAGTACTTGGTCTGCGGCGGCCGCGGCGGGTGCTGCGGCGGCCGCGTGTTCCTTCCGGGGCCCGTCGCCCGTTCTCCCCCGCACGACGTGTGCCGCAGGCATCGGGGCTCGTTGGGCCCTGGGGTTGTTGTGTGTCTGGCATCGGTTGGCGCGTGGGTGGGGGGGGGGGGCAGTGGTTAGTCCTGGTTGTTGTTTGGCAATTGGCTGGGACGTCGTGCATTGTGTGCTCCGCAGTGCAATGGCTGAGCGCGCACCCTCCCATGCGCTGGCACGGGAGGGGGGCCAAGGGGCTGCGAGCAGAGGGACGGCTGTCCTACAGTTCGATGCGGTTGGGGTTTTGGGGGTTACGGTTCCTCTGCACGTCTCTGCAGAACTCCCGGTGGCAGGAAGGAAAAGGGTAGAGAGGACCGGGCAAAAGCAGTGGCTTTCAGATCTATGGCGACCGCGGAGGGGGGGGGGGGGTAGGACAGTTGGCCGTGATGGGGACAGAGAAGGGGAGGGAGGGGGCAACGCAGGGGGCGGACGGATCCGGGGGCCCTCGGAACGACGCCGCGTTGTGCGAACGGCGCGGCGCGGCACCGCCTGCGACGCGCTGCGGTCACCCACGGCATCGCGCGGCGCACGAACTGCCTGTGCACAATCCCGATGGCCTTTTGCGCTGGCAGGCCTGCGTGGCCCACCACCGCGTCCGAGGGTGGGCGGGCGTTCAACTCCGGGAAAAGGGGTTCGATACAGCCCTCTCGCCGCCCCCCCCCCAAGGGCTCAATTGGCAGGCCCACCAAAATCCTACCGAGACTGACCCCCAGGCCCCGGAGGTGACCTGGACCCAAAATTCGGCAAAAAAAAAAACGAAAATGAGATTTTTGGAATCAGCGCGTCGAGGGAATTTCGGTCAACAAATTTTCGGCGCCAGAGTTGATAATTCCTGATTAATGGTCCTGTCCATTGAGCCCTTTTCCCGAACCCCCCCCCCCAACGCACCCTCCCCCAGTGTAAAACCCGACCTGCCCCACGACACCCCCCCCCCCCCCCCGCCGCGGTGCGTGCCGCACGGCGAGTGAGCCTACCGTGGGGCCTGGCGGTTGCGGTATTGCCCGGTCGACTTCGGACACGCTTTGGACTTCCGAGGGGCCGGCTTCATGGAGAGCGTGCACAACATGTCGGAGCACGGCCTGGGGCGAGAGCGAGAGACTGAGGGTGTGGGACGAAAGGAGTGAGGCAGCTGGTGAGGAAGGCGCCGGCACTGTCCAGGGGCATGGACCTTGAGGGGCAGGGCTGGGTGAGCTAGTGCTGGTAGGGGCGTGATGACCGACTGCGCCACATCACCCTCTCGTATGTGGGGGAACATGTGCTCTGGGCAATCGCAGGGGGGAGGGGGGGGATTAGAATGGGAGAGGGGGGGGTCTGGGTCCCAAAAGTTTGTGTACCAAAAATGGCCCGACAAGATTTGCCAACAGAAAATCTCATGGTTTCCCACGATGGTCACTTTAGGAGGGCTACGGGTAATTGGCTTTAGTGCACACTGCCCAGGAAATGTACACCGGAACAAAGACCTTCTGTGCACGTTGATTTGTTGACACCATCAGTCTCTACCAAGGAGAGACTACGGCCCCAACTGGAAAGGGGCCAGTGCATTCCCCAACTGAAAGGAGGCCGTGGTGAGTCCAACTCAAGGGGCCACACCGAAGTGTGGGCGTGGGTGTGGGTGTCCTTAGCCCCAACAATTGAGGAGCATAAGGACAGACGCAAGAGCGCGCGCTGTGGGGTTGGTGACGGGTCCCCACGCCCGCACCCCCCCGCACCCACAGCCAGTGGGTAGTGGGCCCCGGCAGCCCGCCCAGAGGGCGGGCAGTCGGGGGTGGGAGAGCGCCCGACCCCGGACGCCCCACACCCAGGCAAGAGGCGCCCCCCCCGGGCGCCCTCGTGCCGCCCCCGTGTGAACACACTATTGAACCACCGGCAGTCGCCCTGGAGCAACGCCACATTGAGCCAGGGCTGAGCTCCGGGGCAGGATCTTCAATGAGCAACAAACAACATTTGCATAGCGCCTTCCCTTGCGGGATCTGGCACTCTTACAGGCTGCCATAGGTCTCGTTTAGCTGAGTTCCGCAGAATACCTCCGGCGCCCACAAAACCCATTGTTCCGCAGAACCATTTTGGGGTCCGTAGAGCCCCTCCCCCCGCCCCTTTGGGGTCGGGTCCTGGCTGGCAACCGCCCCCGTGCTACCTAACCCTTGCCGTCTCAGGATTGCCCAAAGCGGGACAGCTCAAATACACGGCCCATTCCATGTTGGGGACAGGCAACAAGTGCACCATTTGTGGGGCGAAGAGGCTCAAAAATAGCAACAAGAATAGGGGGGAAAGGGTGTATGGGGGTATATGTTACATAAAAAACGCATGTGTGCATGCACCACTGTATTGCCTCTATTGCCTCTGTTCCAGGTCAAGTGCCCTAATTGAGCGCCGCAACATACGCATCCCCTTTGGTCTTTGGGGAGGAGGGGTGGGGGTCCCCCCTCCTCCTGCGGTGTACGGCCGTTCTAAAGGGGTGTCCACGGCTCATTACCATCTCCCCACTATGTCAATGGTCCAGGCGATGATTCTTCATTCCCAAAGAGGGGTGCATTCACAGGGGGGGGGGGGGCTATTTCTTCTTTCCAGGTGGGTGGGGGGGGCATTGGCATGTATTGGGGGGGGGGGTATTGACTCCAAGTATCATCATTTTTTTCAAAAAAAAAAAAAACTTTTGTGTCAGCATTTTCGGGCCCATGCATGTGGTTGAGGCATTGTTTGGATGTATCCCTTCTAGCTCTTGCATGGCTTGAATTGGAATGGTTGCAGGTCTCGCTTTGGCGACTTTGTACTGCTTCCACTTTTTGGTTCGTCCCCTGTGTCACACGGCACTGCTTGCAAACAGACCACAACCTGGGTCCCCTCCTACAAACGCCATGGAATGCCTTTTGGGCACTTCCATCCATCATCCACGAAGCAATATGACCAGAATAATCTTGTGTTCCCAGCTACCAACACTTCAGGGCCACAAACCAAGACAAAACACGGGGCTTTTCAATCAAAAAACCCAGGGGGCGGGGGGGGCACGATTCTTCCTTCCAGAAATGGGGGCCATTGGCAGGGGCAGGGCATGTTTCTTCTTTCCGCCCCCCCCCCCCCCGCACGCCACTGTTGCGGCTGCCGAAGACCCTCATGCAGTTGTCCTGCCCCTGCCCCGAGAACAACAAGGGGTGGAGAGCCGCAAGAGGGGCGGGGGGGGGGGGGCGAACTAGAAGCCGGAGCGCCATGAGGGCCGCGGGGCTGTGAGGGGGCAGGGGGGCCGTGTGAGACGGGGAGGGTGGGGGGGCTAGAAATGGAACCAAGGCTAGGCAAGGTACTGTGCCACCTGATGGGCAGCGGGGTAGGAAGATGCGTCTTGCACACATTTGGCAAAGTGGTACACCTTCCACGTTCTTGTGTCGTACCCTTGCAACTGTCATCGTGTGTGAGTGGCCCAACGTGTTGCTCCCCTTTGTTCGTGGCGCATGGAATCCCGGGGGGGGGAGGGGGGGGCTCCTCGGGTTTGGACGCCAACTACCCCCCCTCCCCAACTAACCGTTGGCCAGAGGCCCCCTAAAGGGGGGGGGGGGGGATTCTGGGAGGGGCGATCGGGGGGGGCATCTGGTTTTATTTTTGGTTTTGACTCTTTGGCGGGCACCCAGCCCGTGGCCCCACCGTCTGCAGGTGTGCAAGGCCGAAGGCATGCAGCGCTAAGGAAGCCTCACACCCGGCCACTGCACATGGGGGCCGCCCATGGGGTGGGTCGCCCCGGGATTTGGTACGCCCCGGGAATCGATCCAGCGATCTCTCGAGGGCTCTCTGCCTGTCCCAGCGCTGGACCAACCGCAACCGTTGGGGGGGGGGGGGGGGGGGTTGGCACAAGGCCTTGGTGTTTGGCTCTGTTAGCGTGTGGCGGCGCCTATTGGCCTCTCGCCAATGGGGGGGGGGGGATCTGGGGGGGGCTTATTTTTTTTGGGGGGGGGGTAGTTGGCGTCCTAGGACCCGCTGAGTCGACCCCCCGGGGGCAGACTTGACCCTAGTCTCCGGCATGCCAATGGCCGCCGGATGTGAAGGCAACCTCTTGCTGGAGGCTGCCGGAGGTGGCCTATTCTTGTGCCGGAGGCTGCCGGGTGTGAGTGTTGTTGTGCATGTGGGTTTGAATTTGATTGTGCGGCGCTCTCGCCAGGGGCGATGGTCTCCAGGTGCGCCTCCCCTTGCCAAGGAGGTGGGTGGTCGCAAATCTCCGACCCCACTGCCCTCCCAGCAACTTCTATTTACGCCTCTGGGAGAGTGCCGGAGGGTGTCGGATGTGGACCCAACTTCTGCGGAGGCTTCCGGAGGCTGCCTCATATTTCTGCCGGAGGCTGCCGGAGGTGGCCAAAAATTTTGCCGGAGACTAGGGTCAAGTCTGCCCGGGGGCATGGATGTTGGCTGGCGGTTCGCAGATGCGGGGCGTGGGGGGATGGCAGGGGCGCAGCACACCTGGCCGGGGCCCGGGGCATGGAGTGCTCGAACACCACTTTCCCGTGCTGGTTCACGAGCTGCGTGCGCAGCTCGTGGGCGGTCAGATGGTGCAGCATGAAGCCGCAGAGCGGCGCGGCGAACACACTGTGGACCGACCTGCAGACAACGGGGCCGTGGCAGCGGTCGTGGGGATCGAGTGTCGGCAGCATCCTCCGCCCATCGAGCCCCCGCAAATTGCTGCCAGTGCCGCACAGTTATCCACAGGCGGGAGCAGGCTGAGGGTTGGGGTGGGCATTAGAGTCAAGGTTGGGATCAAGGATAGTGTTGGGGTGCAAAGTGGACAAAATGGGCAAGGGGAATGAAAAAAAAAATTTTGGGCGCCTTCGGCGCCACCATATGTATGGCCAGTAGCTATTGACCCTTGGTAACTAAGTGGGCCCGGAGGGCAGGGAGGGGGGGGGGTCGCGTACCAGAACCGAGGAGACGTCCCCCCCGTGGTGGGCGGGTTTACAACTGTGGGAGGGGCAGGGGTTGATAGAGCCCCCTGGCTAGCCCACGCCCCCCCAAAAAGGCTCAATTGATGGGCGCCCCAAAATCCTACCAAAAGTGATCCCCGGCCCCGGAGGAGACCCAGACCCCAAATTAGGCCAAGGAAGGAAATCCGATTTCTGGTGTCGAGAGGTTCAGAAAATCATCATTTGTTATGTATTTGGTGAAAAAATTTGACCATTTTCAAAGCTCAAAAGAAGTTTCGGCGCCTTCGGCACCAGAGTTCATACTCACTGATTAATGATCCTGTCCATTGAGCCCGTTTCACGAAGCCACCCCCCCGCCCCCCATTTGGAAACCCGACTACCCCAGCACTCCACAAGCCCCAACACGCCTTGCTGAACCTCAGCCGCCGATTGCCGTACAAGACCTGAGGGGAAGGGGAGGCAGTGACCCACTGAGTGCTGGCACTGAACCCTGTGCACATTCACATGGACAACGAAATGGGACCAAATGCGCAACCCCCTTTGTCATAGCACAGCGCTGCGGGTCATGTAGTGAATACCCCGATGGGGGGGGGGGGGGGTCGGGATGCCTTAAATTGGTGCCGAGAAAATTTAGCACCAAATGGTATGTACCACGGAAAAACTTGGTACAAACTTGCCGGATTGGCGTACGACAGGCATGGACCGTGGATGGTGGTTGTTATTTCCTATGGGCCTTTGGTTGGTTCCTGTTATGTCCAAGACGCTTGGAGGGTCCCTGATGACAAAAATTGCGCGGGCACAGGGGTATTGGGCATGCCAGACACCCAACATGAAAGTTAATGTCAATGCATTGTGCTTGCAGTTGAAAGGTTTGGGGTATTAAAGAGCCGCATTCTGCGGCCAGCGATGTGAGATTTTGCAGGCGCCCGTGGAACAACATGGAACAAAATTAGCCAGACAAATGGCTTGAGACCTTACAACACCAGGGGATTATTTGGCACACTTTAATTGTGCCACATTTTGCCATGCCAAAATTTGCCTGTTCCAACCCCCCCACTGCAACCCCCGCCAAGGAAGGAAATCCGATGGAATCAGCGCGTCGAGAGGTTCAGAAAATCATCATTTGTTATGTATTTGGTGAACAAAGTGAACCATTTTCAAAGCTCAAAAAAAGTTTCGGCGCCTTCGGCGCCAGTGTTCATACTCACTGATTAATGATCCTGTCCATTGAGCCCGTTTCACGAAGCCACCCCCCCCCCCCCTTTTGGAAACCCGACTACCCCTACTCCACAAGCCCCAACGCGCCTTGCTGAACCCAATCCAGCTGCTGCCGCTGGTCCGGGGCAGTGTCAACGTCACATCCCGAAAATTCCTGGTGCCGCTAAAGTGCCCAAGGCCCGCTTGCTTTGCCTAGTGCCTGTTGGCCATTGTGCCCCACGTCCTCACTCCCGGCTCACCGGAATGAACCGGAGGAGGTCTTTGGCGGAGGACCCGTCTCGGCAGAGCTACCGGCCCCCCATCCGGCCAGAGGCCCCTGCCAGCCGACCACCCCTGTGCGTCTTCCTCGCTCGCTTCGCTCACTCCAGACCTGCACCTGTGCACGTTCCTCGCTTGCTTCGCTCGCTGGAGAGACGTGCATGTGCGCGGACAAACGCCTTTTTTTAGGGGAAGAGGCGTTCGGCCCCCTTTCCAAGGATTGGCACTGCACCTCTACAACATGCCGACAGTGTCTACAATTAGTGGGCCGCGTCTTCAAAGTGGCAGACCGCTTTGACAACCCGTCGATTCACCCGACCACAACAAACAGCAAACATCAAACAGCGCCTGCACTGCATCCGGACCCCCATGAACCTCGGCCAACCCCCCAGACAACGGTCTGTCTCACCTGCACGGGGAGGCCCACCCCGCGACAGGCCCCAGCCACAGGGAAGTATCACAAGGGCAGAAGGGGGCTGAGGGGTCTGGGACCCAAAAGTCTGCGTACCAAAATAGGGCCCCATCAGATTTTCCCGATTGTAAATCTCGTTGTTTCCCACGATGGTCCCTGTGGTCTTGTGGGGGGGGGGGGGGGGCTCCTCCTGGATGCACCTGGTCAACGGCACGGGCAACAGCCCCGTCTCCAGGACAGCCGACCCCCGGAGTAGTCAAACAGGACAAGTCATCCGGGGGCTCCGTTGACACCACCAAAACACGTTCGGGCCCACAGAGGGTCAGAATGAGCAGTGGCGAGAGGCCAATAGGCGCCGACAAAGGCACACAATCAGATACCGAGGCCTTGTGCCAACCCCCCTCTCCTCCTGCGGTGTACGGCCGTTCCCAGCCCAGGCCCTAAAACCGGGCTCCCCCCGTTCACACACGCATCGAACCTCGGATACGGGTAGTAAGTCAGAGATCCGCACCCGCCGCCGGAGACAAAGAAACTGGAATTCTGGAACTCCAAAACCTCCAGAATGTGGTTGTCCCCTGCGAAGTAGCCCTGCACGTCGTACCTGCGGGAGGTGGCGGGGGCGTCGGCGGCCGGTTGCGATTTGTGCAGGTGCAGCGCGGGGCAGCTGACTGAAACTGAGGAGGGGCACCGCGTGGGCTGAGGCTCCTGTTCCGAGCCCTGGACACGCCCATCGCGCGGAGGTTGCGCAGAGGTTTATGTATGGCTCTGGTAGAGCGTGTGTACCCCCCCCCGGCCCCCTATGTCCCAACACGGGCCGAGTTCGGGTGCGGGAGGCAAAAGTGCGGGAACACGAGGTCCCCGTGTTCGGACAGGCCCGTGTTACCGCGCGGCACGTACCACGGAACACGCGTTGCAGACATAGGCCAGCCCTCCCCCTCAAAACATGACACTATAAAGCAACAGACCGGCACACACCCCCGGGACACCAGAGCACGCGATAGTACAGCCACACCAACACTGTGACACCCATGTTGACTCTTCCTGCAGCCCGCACCAAAGCCACAAACCACGTTCTCGATTGGATTGGAACCGCAAAAATGATGGTTCAAAAACAAGACCCTAAAATACGGAAACACGGGGTCGCCGTGTTCGGACAAAGCCCGTGTCAGTACAGGGGGGGGGGGGGGTACAGGCTTTGCCCCGAGCGCGTGGAGGCCGAGACACGGTCGTGTAGGGGTTGCCCACGAGTCGCATAGAGGTCCGTCCATGCCCCAAAGAAGCCCCAATAAAGGCGCATGCGACCCCCACAGTAGTCCCAGTCCAGCCCTACACGAACCCCACACCAGCCACTTGCAAGCACCATGCCTTAGAGGCCATCGGGAAAAGTCAGGTACAGGGGGGCGGGGGGGATTTTGCGCCAAGTCAAATTCCCGGTGGTAAATTTCGCTGTGGGAAATTTCGCGGAGCCCCCTGGGGTGAGTGTATCCTGCCCCCGCCAGAGTCCACAGTGGGTACTGCTGGTGTGCCAGAAATTCATGGAAAACCCGGAATTTCACGTGGGAAAGTTCGTGGTCAATTTGAAACGCGAAATTTCCGCCGCGAAATTAAAGTGCCACGAAAATCCCCCCAACCCCTGCACAAACCCAAAGCACCTCGACGACGGTGATGCTATCTTACAGCGTGGACGCTCGCAGGAGAGGGGGCCGCACCGGCAGCCTTTCTAACCGCCGTCGGTTACTTTCCAGCCGTCGCTACTCTCCAGCCGCCGTTGGCTGTGTCCAAGAAGCCCCGGGCGACTTTACCGCCACGTCGGCCACCCTACGACCGCCATCGGTCCCCGCCGACCGCGCGGTCGGCGTGATGCTGCCCGGCAACCTCCACTCCGCTCCCCTTTCCCTCTCGCAGCCGCGGCCCGGGCATACCGCTGCATGATCGGCAACAACGTGGCCTTGAAATGCGGGCTCTCCGGATGGGGCAGGCACCCGTGCCCGCTCGTGAGGACGGGGCGGTGCCCTACAATGAACCTGAGGCACGTGCCGTTGTGCGGCATGAGGAGGGGGGTGTGGTACGGTATGCCGGTGCCCGGACCGACTGGGCTAAGGTAAACCCCCCCCCCCGTCCCCCCCGTCCCAACACGGGCGGGTTCTGGTGCAGGGAGACAAAAGTGCGGGAATACGGGGTTCGGACAGGCCCGTGTTCCCGCGCGGCACGTACCACGGAACACGTGTTGCAGACATAGGCCAGCCCCTACCCTCAAAACATGACACTACAAAGCAACAGACCAGCACACACCCCCGGACACAACAGCACATGGAAGTACAGCCACACCAACACTTTGCCACCCATACAGACCCCTCCTGCAGCCCGCACCAAAGCGACAAACCACATTCTCGATTGGATGAGAACCGCAAAAACGATCGTTCCAAAAAAAGACCCAAGAGTGCGGGAACACGGGGTCGCCGTGTTTGGTCTGGACAAGGGGGGGGAGGGGGTACAGCGAGACAACCTCCAGACAAGCACCAAACAACCACCAAACAACCTCCAGACAACCTCCAGACAACCTCCAGACAACCTCCAGACAACCTCCAAACAACCACCAAACAACCTCCAGACAACCTCCAGACAACCTCCAGACAACCACCAAACAACCACCAAACAACCACCAAACAACCTCCAGACAACCTCCAGACAACCTCCAGACAACCTCCAAACAACCACCAAACAACCTCCAGACAACCTCCAGACAACCTCCAGACAACCTCCAAACAACCACCAAACAACCTCCAGACAACCTCCAGACAACCTCCAAACAACCACCAAACAACCTCCAGACAACCACCAAACAACCTCCAGACAACCTCCAGACAACCTCCAGACAACCTCCAGACAACCTCCAGACAACCACCAAACAACCTCCAGACAACCTCCAGACAACCTCCAGACAACCACCAAACAACCACCAAACAACCACCAAACAACCTCCAGACAACCTCCAGACAACCTCCAGACAACCTCCAAACAACCACCAAACAACCTCCAGACAACCTCCAGACAACCTCCAGACAACCTCCAAACAACCACCAAACAACCTCCAGACAACCACCAAACAACCACCAAACAACCTCCAGACAACCTCCAAACAACTTCCAGACAACCTCCAGACAACCTCCAGACAACCTCCAGACAACCTCCAGACAACCTCCAGACAACCACCAAACAACCTCCAGACAACCTCCAGACAACCTCCAGACAACCACCAAACAACCTCCAGACAACCTCCAGACAACCTCCAGACAACCTCCAGACAACCTCCAAACAACCACCAAACAACCTCCAGACAACCACCAAACAACCTCCAGACAACCTCCAGACAACCTCCAGACAACCACCAGACAACCTCCAAACAACCACCAAACAACCTCCAGACAACCACCAAACAACCTCCAGACAACCTCCAGACAACCTCCAGACAACCTCCAGACAACCTCCAGACAGGGCATTGGAAGGCGCGACAAACCCCCTCTAGTGACTGCTGCGTGGGGGTTCGGTGCGTATTGTCCCCTCTGCCGGACCCTCTGCACGGGATCAAGGCTGAGGGGAATAGCACGTGGGGGAGGCCGGCGTGCGTTGCGCAGGCAGTGCGCAGACTAGCGCATGTCCACGGGTTGTTGGCCACCTCAGGGAGGACTCTGATAAGAAGATGGAAAGGGTGTGTTTGCACATTAGTGAGCCCCTTCCCCTTGGCTTGTGCCCACCTACTCCACAAAATAGTTCCAACAAAATTTATAAAACAGTAAATAAAATTGAAAACTTGTACAAATTGCATAACAAATAACACAAATTTGAAAAAAGTATCACAAAAATGTAAAAAAAAAAAATAATAAAACTC
>OZ038384.1:82377463-82539138 GCA_964036045.1 Eutreptiella sp. 'Long Island Sound 2002'
CTCACAACCAAATACCATTTGGGGGCCTTTGGCGTAGGGTCCCCCAACGGAGTGCACCGGCCAGTCCCGCTCAGTACCGCACGCCGCCACAGCGCACGCACAACGGCGTTCGTCTCGCCTGGACCGCCCGATGCACAAAGCACCGGCCTCCCGGAGGGACGCACAGACCTCTGCATCACCGCCGCCACTTGAGTCGTATCCGCGTTCCGCGTTCCGAAATCCCCAAGGCTCATGAAGTACAGCCCGGAAGGCCCTGCAAGCACCACAGGCGGCGGGCCCTGAACGCCCCCGGGGCGTGTGGATCGGGTGCAGCGTCCGGCGGGCAGTACTGGTGCCCCGGAGCACGCGGTTGAGTGGTGTGGGACCCCCCGCCCCCAGGGGTGCCGGGTTGTTGAAAGGAGCCCTGAGCGGCTCACTCTTCCATTCGAACAAAGAGGAAACAAAGGAAGTGGGGGACCATACACATGGTCATATCTTGGGCTGTATCCAACGGCGGTTGGGCGAGTGCTCTGGGCGCTCCACCTCGGCTCGGAGGGCGTGCGTGCTGCTGCATGCCGCGCTGCTGCACACCAAGAGTGCCCGATGCCTGCCCGCACCCACGCCCTCTACATGTGCGCACGGTGTCTCTTTGGGCGTGTCCCTGGTGAGGGGCCATAGGGGGGGGCCAACGGAGGGTACCTGCAGTTTGGACCCGGGACCCCCTCCATGGGTTAGGGGTTTGATATACAAGAAAAAAGTTGTTCACCGGAACACACAATGAGAACCGCGACACAAGAACAGAGCAAAGAAAAGCGGTTGGAGGAGACTCCCCGGGAACAGCAGAGCTGTCCTCGACGTCTTTCGGTCTGTTGGTAAATGCGGCAATGGGCAGCACTGGGCACCAGGAACACACACACAGGGGGCGTTTTCGCACAGCGCGGGCACAGCGCCAATTATTACAGCGATTATCCAGGTAACAACCCTGAAAACCACGCACCTGCGGAATCATGCACAATCAATTCAAAACTCAAAAATTCAAACATCTGATGCTTGCCATGGGTCCCAGGGACCTAAATTCTGCCCCCTATAGCCCCGTCCACTGCAGCAGCCATTCAATGACGTCCTTCCAATCTTCTGAACTTACCGAACTCCCGGTGGTGGAGAACAGCCAACTTTTCGCACAGCGCGCGCACAGCGCACGGTACGCCCCCACACACACACGCATAAGAGCAAAGCTGCCCCACTCTATCACAACAGTCCAGGCCGGACAGGGAGTGTCCTGCAGGATGGCGGGTGACGTACCCCCATCCCCCCCCCTAAAGGCTCAACATGCGGTGGGTTTGGTGAATGGCAGTCCTGTGCCGAAACAAGGGGCTACCCCTGTCAACCATGTTACCCCCCCCCCCCTCCTGCGGGATGCAGCTGTCGAATGCCACCCCTTCCCCTGCAAGGCACGAGGCTGCAGAGCAACAACCGTCGGAACAAAACGCTGGTTTGTGAGGGCAGACTGGGGGAGTCTGGGACCCAAAAGTGTGTGCACCAACAACGGCCCCGCCAGATCTTCCCGATTGTAGACTTCGTTTTGTCCCGCGATGGTCCCTTTGGTCTGGGGCGGGGGGGGGGGGGGGCACACCTCCTCCTGCGGTGCACGGCCATTGCAATACTTCCGTGCCCCCCCCCCCCCCGTGTGACATTCCGTCGGGTTGTTGCTTCTTTACGGGGCCCTGGACGGTCACCCGTTCTTCCCTTCGCATGTTGCGTCGGGTCGCTGCGTTCTGTCGGCCGCTGCGGCCGGTGCTCCTGCTGGTGTCGTTTCCGCGTTCGCGGAGCCCAGTTGTTGGTGTGCCGGGGCTGTGCTGGATGTGGCGGGATGTGCCGTTTGCGCGTCAGCGGCGCCCAATAATTGGCGTATTGGGGGTTGTGCTGGTTGTTGTGGGGGTCGTTTGACTGTTTCTGCTGTCCACGCGCCTCTGTCCACAGGCCGTCCATAGCCTGCCTCGCTGTGTTTCTGTGAGGCCCAGGTGCCCTGTTCCTCCACGCGCTGTCCGGGCCGTCCACCATATGTCCTCCCCCCCCCCCCCTGCGGGATGCAGCTGTCGGATGCCAGCCCTTCCCCTTCAAGGCAGAGGCTGCAGAGCAACAACCGTCGGAACAAAACGCGCCTCAGTGACGTTGCCATGGGCGCCTGTCGCTAGGACTGTCGCTATGACGAATGAGGCACCCCGCGTGACAGTGCAATGGGGGCCCATTCAAAAGTTCCCCCCGCCCCCCCCCTTTGCAAGAACAATGGTCAAAACACGGGAAATGACGCAAACAGCACCGCCTGTTGCCCTGACACGGGCGTCGTTTGCGCGCGCCCTGAGACGGCACACGCAGCACAGCAATGCATCATCGAGGCCCAGACCGCCATGTCTGCAGAGGTGCATCAAAGTCATGTACCCCCCCCCCATGTCATTGGCCCGGGCCATGATTCTCACTTCCGAAGGCCAGCGACATGGGGGACGGGGGGGGGAGGGGGTACTGAAGGGAGGTGCCAAAAGTGGCAGGACCGGGATCAGCATCCCTGCAATACCATCCCCCCGCCCCGAATCAGCACAAACTGCATCTTCACAGACGACCAGCAAAATGAAGTGCCAAATTTCACGGGTCCAGAGCCGCAAAACGACACCTCCGGTTGCTCCGAGCAGGGCCTTGCCCTCGCCCCGGCTGAGGGGGGGCCGGGGGGAGAGTGCATCGCACACCTTTGCCGGCGGAGACATTGGCCTCGCCCCCCCCGCCACGGGCCCCCTCGGTGCTCACTGCGCCATCGGGCACTTCCAGGTCCGCATGCCGAGCCTCGTGCTGCGCCGCGTGCCTCGCGGGGAACATCTCCGCATCACCGCCCGCCTCCACCTCCCGGCCATCGCTCTCGGCTGCCGCAGCGGGCCCTTCTGCATCACCACGATGGGGCTTGGGGGGACTTGCACGGCCGAGCAGGTGCGAAGGCTGCGGCAGACCCCCCAGGTGGATGGGGATCAGGAGCATCGACAGCAACAGCACCATCAGCCCAAGGCACACCACTAACCCCCGCATGGACTGCATGCACCGCGGCTGCGGTCATGGGGGCGTGGTTGAGCGCCGCACAATGCGCCACCAACGGGGGTTGGCTGCCGCTGACATTGGTCTGCAAAATGAGGAAAGCTAAGAAATGGTTCATTCCCCTTGCGGACAACAACGCCCTGCGCACCAACGCTCCCTCCACAGGGTGTCCATGCCTACATGAAAAGCAGCTGCCGTTTCGCTGGAAACTGGCGCAAACGGTTTTGGCGGTTGCAAATGCGGTTGGGAGGGGGTAGGGTTTTCGAAACTAAAATGTAGCTGCTGACTTTGATCACCATATCTATTCCCTCAGCAGTGCTGTCGCAAAGCAGACGGAGCACGAGCCCACGGCCTAAAATGATGTTGAAAATGTGACCCGCATACGGATGCGGAAAGAAGTGTAACCCGTGTACTTTTGTTGTGCTGCAACCCGAGTATGGGAAGAAGTGGACCCCGCGTAATTTTTTTTTGATGTATCCTGCGCATGAAAAAAAGTAAGGAGGGGTAAAAGTACTTCATTTCTTTGTTTTTCTTTTGGTGTAACCCGTGTACACTTTTCTTTCAATGCAACCCGCGAACACCTTTTTTTCCAAGAAAGAAGGAGGACAACAAGAACAACCCAACAACCGCTATTGCTACTGGAGGAGGCGAAGCATGTAGCCCCCCGTGGACATTTCGGCTACCTTCGGCACGGGTAAAGCAATGGAGCCGTGGCATGAAGAGCGGCTTGCATGGGAATTTATACTCATTGTCCAAAGATGGCGGAGATTAAATAAGTAATGTTGGAACATCACCCCCAAGAGTAAGTCGGGCGACACCAACTCTCAGCTTATCTACTGGAGGGTATTCTGCAACTACTTGTAGTGTTGCATGCATCGGTTATAACTTTTTGCCTATGCCAAAAATAAAAAAAGTAGATGGATTACGGCAGACACGATCTGACACACGAATGACAGTCTCCGGAAATCTTCGCCAAAAAATTGAGTGTCTTACCGATGCCCTTTGGACACGCACATGTCCCTCATCAGCTGAAATGGATACAACACACAAAAAGGATCCAGTAGCACACGAACCAGCGCAGAACAAACAGAAATACACATCATCGCGCCAGGGCACTGCGTTCATTCCAAAACGAACACGAAACAGAATGTATGGGGCAAACACAACACTTCAGCGAACCATTTGTGACTGCTGTGCGCCCGCTGTGGCGTGGTGTGTCCTGCGTGCTGCTGGTGCCAAGACGGAGCGCTCACCCGCCCCTCGGTCAATATTTGAGCACGGAACACTAAATCCATACACCTGCACTTCACATCAGAACTTATGCATACCACACATCTCCGTACATCCGTACTGCACAGCCCCCGGGGACAATCCTCCCTCACACCCATCGCAGGCTCTTGGGCGCCCAATGCGCGCCTAGCCACACTGGCGCCAAGTTGCACAGCAGACGGAAAATCACATACAATGCCACGTGGGGCCACGGCAGCAGACCCGAAAATGAGACAGGCAATGAAGAACCCGGGACACGTAGTGCACGCGTGCCACCCGCACTCTTGGTTCTTGGTCGTCGTACAATGCGGACATCGCGGTCCGGTTAGCGGGGGCAAGCGCATGATGATGTGTTGAATGAATTGAAATTGAAATCACGTAATGACTTCAAAAACATCAACGCAATCGTTGGAATATAGATTGATCTTTCGGTGGGTTATCAGGGCTTGGCGGGTCGGTCACGGTTGCGGGTGCAAACACATTCCAAAGGTTAGATCCGCAGCATCGATAGCATAACGAACGAACCAACAAAAGACCCCCCCCCTCCAGGATTCCAGTGAGCGAATGAAGCGCCGGATACTTAGCTACCGTATATCCCCCACGTCACAGGAAGAGTTCCACTTCGGGGGGATCAATGGTCGGTTCTGATCGACTGAATGCCCCCGCCATAGACCATTCCAGCCATTAGTCCAGCAGTACTGCGAAGTCCATTCAATGCACGTGTCCCCTTCTTGGTTGGCTCCACTTCGGGGGGGAGGGGGGCGAGGGGGCTGGCTGGGTGGGTGGGTGCCCCTGGCCCCGCAGTGATGCAGGACAGTTTTCGAGCCAGCACAGAAATACCTTGACCCCAAACGCACCAGGTGCCATACTGTGTGGCACAAAAGGGGGTTCCAAGCCTTTGCCGACCATCTGCAAAGGCAAAAAGACCACAGCCTTCGCCCTGGCATGCAATGGCATCTTCCCCAAAAAGGGACATGAACGTGCCGCAGCGCCATGGATGCTGTGCTGACAGCTGCCCCAGCCCGTTGGCGGTCTGAGACATCCAATGAAGGCCAGGGCTGCAGCCCGTGCACCCGATCAGCAGTGGAATATTTCCTCATTGCTGCCGTATGAAGCCCAGCAGGAGGACAGAAAATAATGGACACCAGCGGCATGGGAGGCCGGGTTTTCGTTTCCGGGGGGGTGGGGGGTCGATAGAGCCCTCCGGCCGGACCGCCCCCTCCCCCAATAAGGGCTCAATTGACAGGACCCCCAAAATCCTACCGAGTCTGACCCCCAGGCCTTGGAGGTGACCCAGACCCAAAAATCGGGAAAAAATGAAAATGAGATTTTTGGAATCAGCGCGTCAAGGGGGTTCAGAAAGGTCATCATTTGCCATATATTTGGTGAAAAAAAATCGACCAATTATAGTGCTCAAAAAAATTTGGCCTTTGGCGCCAGACTTCATAATGACTGATTAATGGTGCCTGTCAATTGAGCCCTTTTCCCGAACCCCCCCCCCCCAGTTTTGGGGGGCTCTATTGACCCCCCCCCCCCCCCCGGAAGTGAAAACCCGACATGCCCATACATCAGGTACGCGCAGCCACACCGCTACTGCCCTGGAACATTGTGCTGAAGCCGCGGAGCAAAATTTGGCGCAATCACTTCAGAGAGGGGGGGTTCTGGAAACCCCCAACCACCCAGCCCCCCCTACTGCAGCTGAGGTGTTACGTGGAACTCTGCCCCCCCCCCCCCACTGGTGTCGTGCAGGTGTTGGCCGGTCTTGCGCCCATGGCTTCAGTGCAAGCCGCTGGCGGGGCATCCTACGGAGAGCGCCGCGCGGCGTCGAGGTGGCAGTGTGCCGCGATCCTCTGCCCCAAGCATGCAGCAAGCCCAGGACCGTGGCTCAGTCCAATGCCACGCTTCAACGTCCAAACCACCGACCGCTTGGGTGGGAGGGCTTTCAACTCCGGGGGGGGGGGGCGGAGGTCGATACAGCCCCTCTGGCTAGACCCCCTCCCCGCCCCGGAAAAAAGGCTTAATTGGCAGGCCCGCCAAAATCCTACCGAGACTGACCCCCGGGCCCCGGAGGTGATCCGGACCCAAACTCCGGCAAAAAAATGAAAATGGGGTTTTTGGAATCAGCGCGTCAAGGGGGTTTAGAAAAGTCATCAGTTGCCATGGATTTGGAGGGGGAAAAAATTCGACAGTTCTCAATGCTCCAAAAATTGTCGGCGCCTTGGGCGCCAGGGTCAACGGTCCCGCCAATTGAGCCCTTTTCCTGAAACCCCCCCCCCGGACCCCCGCAGTTGAAAACCACCAAACACCGTCAACCGCCAACCATTGTCAATACCGCTTCTGTGGTCTTGTGTGTTGCCCATGTCTTGACCATGAAGCCGAGAGCGTCCCCGCGAAGGTTCGTTTCTGTAGGCGTTACGAAAGCTTTTCCTTTTTTTTTACTTCCGTGAACGACAGCCCGGCATGTGGGGCGTGACTGCGGGCCTGGGGTGTGCCGCGAGACCGCTCTTCGCGTCACTTCTCGCAGGGCTCAGACGCGCTTTGTGGCGGACTGAGAAGCAAACGGGAGCTGCAACGAAGAGGCGGGGGGCCGACGCCGTACTGCATGACCAAACACAACGGATCCGTTGATGGCCACAAGAAAATAAAAAAAAAAGAGCTCTTAAGCCCCACACGCCCCTTTGCGCGCCACGGTGTACAGAAAGTACGCCGCTTCCGTTGGCCGGCGGCTGCTCGCCTCCCGCACAACCTCCGTCCGGACCTCCTCGAAGCCGCAGCCCCGCAGCAGCTCCTCCAGCTCCGCCGCCGTGAAGTGGTGTGTGACGTACAGCACTTCGCCCGTGGCCTCGTCCCGCGAGAAGTACGTCCGGAACTCCCCCGTGGCCGCCGCGTCCCGCTCGTAGAGCGCCGCGTACCCCGCGTTGATGCCCTCGCTGGCGCCCGAGCACGAGAGGTACAGCGCGCCGCCCGCGCGCAGCAGCGCCGCGGCGTTGCCCAGCACCGCCCTGCGCTCCTCCGGCCCCCCCACGACAGAGAGCAGCAGCTGCAGCACCGCGAAGTCGAAGCAGCCCCGGGCCTCGGCCCCGAGGGTTGCCGCCGCGCGCGCGACGAGCCCGGGGGCCCCGACGTCGGCGGGGACGAAGCGCCCGGCGGGGCAGCGCTGCGCGGCGCGCGCCACAGCGCCAGCGTTCACGTCCACGCCGAGCACCTCGTGCCCCCGGCTCTGCAGCGCCGCCGCGAGCTCGCCGCAGCCGCAGCCGAGCTCCACGATCCGCAGGCCGGAGGGCGCCGCATGCTCCAGGCAGCTCAGCGCCGCGTCGAACACCGGGGGCAGCCGGGCGCCCTTGCTCGGGATCGCCTCCGGTGCAAAGGCCGCCCAGTCGGCGGCGCTGCGCCCGATACGATGGGGCGCGGGGGCGTCGCTGCCCGCGTCGCAGGACATTGGGCCGTTGCAGCAATGGAATCAGTTGGAAGAGTGAGACAAGTGGCTGTGAGCGCATGGGATTGGGCACGGCCACCGCGGGAACTGGGGTTGGAGCGACAGGAATTGCCAGGTGTGGCCCCCAACATGAGGCCTTTCGGGGGCCTTTCGGTAGCTCAGCATCCGTTGCTTCATGACCCCCGGTCCGTTGGAAAATTCCTCAGGGGAAACATTTGGTTTTGTTAAGGGAAATGCTTTTTCGGCCATCGTTGGTACGCAAACCCTTGGATCTCAGACCCCCCCCTTCTCCCCCTTCTAAGTGTCACTTGCCACTTGTCACTTGCCACTTGAACATGCGTGCATCTTGCATGCCCCTGCATAGTTGTACCTTGCAAGGCTGAGTGGTTTGTTCATAGGGACCGTGGAGTACCAAGTTGAAGGCAGTTTCCTAGGTTAGCAATAACCGAGGTCTTGTCTCAGAGAAGGGGTGGGACAGACCAGGTCACAGGTCGGGACAGTACCGGACAGCTACCCCCGTGCTTCAGTGAAGTGTTCTTTGTATAGTTTGGGACCGGTTCCCTGGTTTGTTCATAGGGACCGTGGAGTACCAAGTTGAAGGCAGTTTCGTTGTTCTCATGTGGGCTTTGCTGCTTCGCCGTGCTACCAGACAGGTAACAGGTATTCTTGGGTGAGTATCCCGGCCTCTGCGAGCGCAGTATGCACACAGTGCAACAACTTGGCCACAAGCCTAGTTGGCGTCACGAGCCAAGCGGTCATCGCTCCTTCATTGGTCGAGAGTACCGCTGTTCAATCCAGTCGTTGTTCTGTCAATCCTATATAAACTCCTTCCGTCAGCAAGAAAACAGGCGACAGTAGCACAGCAAAGCACATCCTAGCGTGTTGCCACTCTCACCATCAGCCCCAGTTCAGTGTGACATGTGAACAAGCATGTGAGCGTCCCCTGAGATACATGTCAGAGGGCAGAGCCTGCCCCCCTCCCCTGCAGACCACAAGGTGGGTGGGCGGGCACCTTCCATTGCCAGGTTGTAAAAAAATTTCAACAGACTATGTGAGTGGGCAATGCAGACCAGCAAATGCATACAATAGGGCACTTGTGTGCAGGCAATCGTTATATAGGCGAGAACAGAACTATATTTCTCTAAGCAAGAACCCGAGGCTTGTCCACACACCAATTCTTTCACATTTCCAATCGTGGTCAACTCCGCTTACGCCCCCCTCTGGGCCCGGTCAGAGGTATGTACACGCCAAGTCGACCTGTGCCACCTCACCTATAGCTATTCGCACACACCATGCCAGCATCCCCATACCTCTATCGCCGACAACAGTCAGTGCCGGCAGAGTCTACCCCGCTGTCCCGCCTGGCGAGGGCATCACTCGCCGGCCAAGTCATGTTGCGAGGTCATCACTCGCTACATCAGCACCCACTCAAACGGCTCCTTCGTCTGTTTCCCCCCACGGTTTGGTTGCGAGCCACCACCAGCTCACTCAGAAGGTGCAGAAGGTATTGTACCCGGGTGACCTCACCCATGCCTCTTCATCTCCCAACAGCAACCGCCTGACACCCAGCATCACTGGCGGCGTTCTAGTGACCCACACCGAATGGGCCCCACCATCCCATGTTGCACCCATGACCAAGTCCGACCCGGTAGCCAGAAAAACACGGATGCGTACTTGCCACTCATACGGATGCTCCGTAGTTTGCTTACGCTCCGACGGCCATGAGGCAACGGATACTGGGTTCGCATACGCCCCCGTGTCAAAGGCGCATGGTCATCACCACTCAGTTCAGTGTTTTGCCTTGCTGCACTGCAGCGCAGACCACTTCTGTACCACTCCAGGTGGCTTCTGATTGTGCTTTGGCCATCTGTACATCTGGGTCAGCTTGCACCCACCACCCTCCCACAGTGCCGGTTAGTCTGTAACCCTCGCTCTGCGGGTCTCTCTCTCTCTCTGGCCTTTTGCTCTGTGGGCTTCTCTCTCTCTGTGTGTCTCGCCCACTCTCTCTCTCTCTGCCTCGCCCTCTCTCCCTCACAGTGTCTCGCCCTCTTCACCCTCCCCACCCTCCCCGGGGGGTTTTCCTTCCGTCTCACCCTCCCCACCCTTTCTCTCTGTCCCTCTCTCCCCAGTGTCTCTGCCTCGTCTTACCCCCCTCTCTGCTTGCTAGCTCATTTCAGACATATCGTCATTCGCATGGCGGTGTGCTCAGCAACGTGTAGAGGAACCGTACAGTGTCCCTGGTTAGCGGGTCCGTTTGCCTGAACAGCGTTTTTTGAAACAGCCTTATGAGGTCAGCTCGGCCCGTTAGCCACACGTGCAGGCAGTCTCCATTTCTACTCACAGAGGAAGGCACCGCTCTGTGGCCCTCTGCCGTTGGGCAGTGGAGGATTGCCCACGGATGCCACTTGCCGGCACTCTTGGGTCGCCACTCAATCTGCATGTTTGTCAAGGCCCGAGTCTTCAGGGTCCAGTTGATTTGGACCATCACCGAGTAGAGTTCTTGATTGTCCATCGGCAATGGTTCTCCATGATTGTCCACAATTTCACAGTGCATCCTTGTTTTACGAACAAAGCAAAACGCAATTCAGGCGTATTGTGGCTCCTCGCTGCTGTACCATATTCCACAAAGGCGTACAGACGCCCTAGAAACACAAGCTGTTCGTTGGGTGGGCGGGTGGGCGCCCTGCCATTCTGGGCGGGCGGGCGGGCTTCCCCAGGCAAAATTTCAAAAACAATCTGGAACAAATAAGACAGGCGAATAAAACCCCAGTTAGCAAAGCCAACAGTCGTTTTACGAACAAAGCAAAACGCAATTCAGGCATATTGTGGCTCCTCGCTGCTTATTTTGTTCATTCACATAGGGGCAAAACCACCACACATCTCAGGGCCAGGCTCCCCAAAAATCAGGTCAGCGGCTCAGCCGGCCCCAGGGCCACCGCATCCAGGTTATGGGCTGCCCGCCAACGCCCTTTAGGGAAAGCCCAAGACCCAGACTGGGGAGGGGACCCCCGAGAATGATTGCAAAGCCACGTGGCGGTCTGCAGCTCCCGCACAGGCCTCCATCACCTGCCCCTTCCACTCCGAGTCCACCCTGGAAAGGCTGTCAGCCGGGTTCAGGTCTCCCGGGACAAATTCTAGGTACACCGAGCCTTCCAGGCGCTGGAGCAAGTAAAACAATCTCCGAGGGTGCCTGTTTTGGCGCCTCAGCCCCGCACTCGCCCGCAGGGAGGCCACCTGTTCCAAAGCTGAGGAATTATCCCCTATAAGACGCCACACAGGCCAGCCCACCCTGATGCAGAGCCTAACCCCATGAATTAGGGCCTCAAGTTCTGCCTCCTGCTGCGTGCAAACACCGGGGCCATGAGGCAACGGAAACTGGGCTCGCATACGCCCCCGTGTCACAGGCGCATGGTCATAACCACATTGTTCAGTGTTTTGCTTGCTGCACTGCAGCGTAGACCGGTTCTGTACCACACCAGGTGGTTGCTGACTGTGCATAGGCACTGGTCCTCTGGACATTTAGGTCAGCTCGCACCCACCACCCACCCACAGTGCCGGTTAGTCTCTAACCCTTGCCCTGCAGGTCGTGACCCTGTCATGCACTTGCATTCTGGCTCGTGAGGACGTGTCATACTCAATCCTCAGGGGCGCAATGGCGCCTTGGATGGCGCAAAGGCGTCTCGGTATGTGCTCCGTCTGCCAGGCAATTCAACAAATCATCGCTGTTTGGCGTGTGGCGCATACCATTTCTGCTCCCCACCATGCATGCGCATGCCGCCTACACATTCATGCCTACTTGCTTCCGTCATCCTCACTTGGGCCGCACTCTCGCCGCCCCAGTCTTGCTTCGGCTGTTCAACACGTGACAACGTGTCGAGCCAGTGGCTCAGGGGCGCTACGGCGCCCTGCTTTTTCATTTCTTGACAGTTCTCGGCTGTTCCGTGCCGCCGTGGCGTCCCTTTTACCTGGGTCAGCTCGAACCCACCCTGATCAGCTCGAACCCTGGTCAGCTCGAACCCACCACCTCCCTTTGCGCCGGTTAGCCCCGGTCTCTCGCTCTGTGGGTCTCTCTCCTACTCTCTCCCTTCCATTCTCTCTTGCTCTCCCCTTCTCTTTCTCTCCTGTTGCACCTCTCTGTACCTTTCCCACTGCGCTCTACCCTCTCTCTCTCTCTCTCTCTCTCTGTTTCTCTCTCCCTCTCTCTCGCGCCCTCTCTCTCGCGCCCAAAAAAGGGGGGTTCGGGTTGTTCGGTGCATCTCTATCCCCCCCGGGGTTCGAACCATCCTCCACGGGACAGAAGAGGTGTGGTGTATCCACTGGGCCACGACGATGGGTTATCTGCACCATGGCACCATGCGCTCCTCTCTTCTTCTCCTTTTTGTCACCCCCTGTCATGCGTATCTTCTTTCGCATGGGGGTGTGTTCAGCAGTGTGTAGAGGAAGCGCACAGCGTCCCCGGGTACCGGGTCCGCCTACCTGAAGAGCGTTCTTTGGAACAATCGCAAGAGGTCCGCTCGGCCTGCCAGCCACACATGCATGCAATCGCCAACTCTGCTTACCGAGGAGGGCACTGCTCTGTGTCCTTCTGCCGTCGGACAGTGGAGGATCGCCTCCCACTGGAACGGGTGCCACGTGCCTGCACTTTTGGGTCGCCACTGGACCTGCATGTTCGCCAGAGCCTGGGCCTTCAGGGTCCAGTTGATCTGGACCATCACCGAGTAGAGCTCCTGATTGCTCATCTGCAGTGGTTCCCCATGGTTGTCCACAATCTCACAGTGCATCTTGGTGCCATGTGGTTGGTCCAGTCGGAGCCAGATCTGCTGATTGCGGGCCCAGGCCATTGTGGTCAGTTCTGCTTCAACTGCTTGCAGTCCTTCGTTCGCAATGGCGTCCAGCTGACTCAGTGCTTGCACCTTGAAACGCTGGCGTTCTTGCTGAGGCTTGACCTTCTTTGGGGCTGGCTGGATGTGTGTGTATGGGCCATACCGCTGCTGCTGGTGAGATCCCTTCTCCTGATGTGTCCTCCCAGACGGCATAACGCCTGGGTGCCTTTCCGCGACAGGACGCGGCGTTCAGCTGCTTGGTGTCCTCCTTTGCGTGCTGCTGCTCACTGCAGCAGAACGCAGCCCATGTGTTGCAAGCTCTACTGCGACAAAACGCAGCTCATGTGATGCAGACTCTGCGTCAGAACACAGGTGTTTCAGACATGCATTGCTGTGCTTGGTGCCTGTGGGATGTCTGTTCCATTGTGCAAGGGCTTCTGGCTCCGGCATTATCGACCCTGTCCTGGGTTCCTGCGTTTCCTGTGCCTTCGCTTCTTGCGCTGTCGCCTGGTGTCACTCACATCAGTGCTGAAGGACAGTGTGTCTGCTGCTGACAGTGCACTCGACAGCACTCCCTGGTGTGTGTGTCCTGGTCTCATTTCCTCACTTTCTGTATTGCTTGAGGAGTACGGTCCCATCCCACGTGGCGCTGGCTCCCCGGATGCTTCCCCTGTCAGTTCATCACTGTCCATGGGTACCATACCCAGGGACGACCAGAGCGCCCTTGTGCCCTCTGACTCTGATCCCGACCCTCCCCTCAAACCTACCGTGGACTCTGACCCAGATGATGATTTTGGTGCAACATGCTGTGACCACAGTGGGCTTGAACACATGCCTTCCATGGCCCATCCATTCGCCATCTCATTTCCCTGCACGTTGACATGTGCTGGGACATGTTCCCACCTGACTTCTCTTCCCGGCGTCGCCATTTCCTGGAGCAGCATTTCCCAGACTGGGACGTGGACTTGCAGTTTTCCAGATGTGGTTGTCCATCCCTTTGACTTCCAGTGTTGGGCCCTGCCAGTCGCTCCCAGCTGCAGGTATTGTGAGTCGGTGAGGATTGCCAGTTTTGGCACCCACAAACCCTGTAAGGCTTCCACGGCTGCCCAAAGCTCTGCTCCGTTGTTTGTTTGCCTGTAATGTGTTGGTACGTAGCCACGGAAGCGCACCTCTGGTCCTTGGTCGTCTTCCGCCGCGAACACGCCAAATCCCCCGGCCCTGCGCATGTCCTTGTGGCCCAGTCGCTTCGACGATCCATCAGTGTACACTATCCTGTAGCCCTTCTCCACCAGTTCTGCAATCAGTTCTTGCACTCCTTGTAGCACTCCCGGGCCTGCCTGCCTCGGGCGCTTCGGGCGTGACTCCGTTGCCCTTTGCCAACTTTGATTGTCGGCTGATTTTCCTTGGGTGAAGCATTCCGTGTGTGTTTGCCACCACGCATTCAGTCCCCCATGTACTTGCACTTCCCCTTGTCGTGGCTGCACTCCGGTGTCTCGAAGTTGTTCCAGTGATTTTTGAAATCCTTTCCATTGTTCCCTGTGCTCCCCTGTGTAAAATCCCACCCACTCACATAGCTCCCTTAGCCATGTTGTAAGGTATGACGCGAACACCGGCGACGCTCCTGCCTTGACTTCGCATCGATATCGCCAGTGGGCACTTCTTGCTGACCACATCGCCCAGCCTTGGTTCGTTTTCAGCAACCATTCTTGGTCGTCGGACTCCATCATACCTCGAACTGTGGATGTCCCGTTATCAGTTGTCACCTGGCCATAGTAGTGCTGTATAACCGCTGCTGCTGCTTTGAACATGGGGCATTCGACCATCGCGTGTTTGATCGTCTCCTTTTGTGAGCAAACCGGGCACTTGTCAGTGCCTAGCAGGGATCAAACCTACGACCTTCTGCGTGTTAAGCAGACGTTCCACCACTGAACTATGACCGGGGGAGCAGGGGAACACTCGTCCACCCAGAGCTGGGCCCCAGATCCCGATTTTGAATCTGTTGACATCGAAGGCGGCATCCACATACAGGACCCCCCCCACACAAATGATAAGGGGAAGCAGTACCTGTGGTTTCCGAGCCCTATAGGAAAGCAGAAGGCAGTGCAGGAGGCTCTGGATCAAGGAGAGGGGGCAATTCTGAAGCCAATTCGCACCCCACTAACAGTGGGCCCACCATCCACTTAAAAAGGGGGCGAACCCCACCGTCGGGCGTAAACTCCATATAAAACGACCCAGGATCCCACGGGCGTGCTTGCGGGTAAGGGGCAGCACCGCAGCCCGGATCCAGAGGCCAAGCAAAGCAGCCCCCCCCTCCCCCTTAGGGAAGACCCCCGCACCATCGCCAGACAGCACCAACCATTTACCCAACCACTGGATTTTAGGCACCGGCTCCAGGACACTTTTAGTGCTGGTAACAGCTCCTGCCCTGCGCAGAGCGTCACACAGGCATTGCGCCACCGATCCTGCCCTGGCTTTACCATACCCGATAACCAGGAAGTCGTCTAAATAGTGCAAGACTATGACCCCACTGGTATCCACAGATTTGGTCACAAACGCAAGTAAGTATTGGCATATGACCGGTGAAAAACGCCAACCAAAAGGCGGGCACGAAAAAGCGTAAGATTTTCCGTCGATGCGCACTCTAAAGCTGTTTTTATAGGGCTCCGGCAAAGTCAGTGACCAAAAAGCGTTGGTAAGGTCAATGTGACAGGCCAGGAGGGGTGCACCCGGTTCCACTAAAAGACGCAAACTGTCAAGCTCACACAGGCCTATGGGAACCCCTATGATGCGGTGTGAGCTGTGTAGTTGTCATTCCATTTTGCATGGCACTCCTCCACCGGTGCCGCACCCAAAATTCTGGTTTTTGGCAACTTCACCGAATTTAGCCAACTCGGGGCTGGGGGGTGGGGGTTGAAACCATAAGCCAACCCAACTCTCTGCAAAAAAAAAAAAGTAGTGTCAGGAAAATGCTGTGGAACCAGAGGGGGCTCCTTGCGCACGGCGGCTCTAGGGCAAAGAGAGGACAATGGTCGTTTCTCCACGGGGGGTCTGCAGTTCAGTTCTAGACCCCAACCACCGCGGCGTGGGCAGGGGGTTGGGGAGGGGGGTCAAAATTTTTTCTTCATTTGGTGGCATTTTTGAATTCCCCGTTTCATTCTGAGCATTTTGAATATACACAAATGGGGTGAAATTTGGTTTTACCACTCACAACAAATGAAAAACAGTACCATATTCCGACGGATGTACCTCTGAATCAGCAAAGGCATCCTGGCCAGCAGAAGAAGACACATGGCGCGGCATTCCCTAAGTCATTGTGAGCATTTTGAATGTTAACAAGTGGGAGGAAATCAAGTGTATTGCAAATTTTACGGGCTTAAAAAAAATTCTGGGTGCCGTTGGCGCCCAAGTTGCCAGTTCTAACCAGGTGCCAACTAGTATGGGTTGGGGTGTCCAGAGGGGGGGGGGGGGGTCAGGCCTCACAGGTAAACCCCCCCCGTGCGGTTCTCATTGGCTGAATGCCCCCGCCATAGGCACCCTTCAGTCCAATGTGTTGTGTTCAATCCATTATGCTGCCAACAGCTATACACAGTGGGCGAGTGCTAATGCGGGGGCACACACCGTATTGGCAAAACCAAAGGCTGTTTGTGTTGGGTATGGACAAAGGGGGAATGTTTGTCTGGCGTGCGCCCGGCGCATGCCCGGCGCGCTACCTTTGTATTAAGTATCCTGGCTCTAGCCCCAAGTTTATCCTCACCTCGGGAAGTCCCCCAAGTAGACCGCACTAGACCGCAAACCTTCCCTGCAAGGCACCTTGCATAAGCCAAGATATGAGAATTCAACAACACAAAACGTCACTCCCACGACTTCCAACCACCACCCTTGCGGGTGCAAAGGATGGGCCAGATTCTTAGACACGGCGAGAAGGTACTCCAGATTGTTTGATGAGGGGGGGCAAAAACAGGCACGGGTGGGGAATGGTCAAAAAAAGATGCCCAGCGTGCTAATACTCCCCCAACCGCCAGCGCACAGCCGACAGTCTGAAGACGCGTCTTACCGATCTCGGCACTGCTTTGGCCTGGGAGACGGGCAGTTGGAGAACTCCGGCAAACGTCATGTTGTGGATGCAAAGGGGCAGTGTGAACCTGAACCCCCGTCGGGGGAGAGCCACCTAAAAGAAGGAAAAACAGGCCGCAGTCGAACTCGCTGGCCACAGCCTTAGGACAGCCATGTTTCACTGACTCACTGACATCGGTGCTAAAACCATCTGAGCCGACAGTCCAGGAACTAGTTTAGAGTGTGGCCGTGTTGCCTGCATCCTGCCACAGCCTCGCGGCAGCTCCCTGCCCTAGAAACTCCCAGCAATACCTGCACAGGGCCACTGCAAACAACATCAACTGCATTCGGGTAGGCTTGGCTGGATTATTGCAGCCCATGCCGGCCATTGGAGGAATAAAACCGTGACTAAGAAAGGAGGCACGGGTGGTCTAATCTTGGGTTTAAAGGGGTTGAAACCTGTGTTCAAGCTGTGTCACTATCCGAGCCACTTGAGGCAGCATCATCCCTCAAAGTTGCTGCACCAGAATCGGCAAGTACCCCCAAATTGATGCAGGAAAGGACTGTTCAGTGCAGAAATTGCACACTCAGCACCAGCCCTTGACGGACAGGATAATACAATAAGGGCAGCAAACAACACCAAGGACAGCGGCAACTTGTTGTTTGCAACCACTGCACACCAGAATTTTGAAAACCCTGTATGCAGTACAGGCTGCCTCCTGCTGCTCCTTGTTGCGTGCAAAAAACCATTCTTTGACCTTTCCAAAATAATGCTCCACCACCATCACCAGTGACTTTCTCTCATCATCAGAGACCATGGCAAAGGTCCAATACCTGCAATCAGCCGGGGCTATGGTCTGAAATGTTTGGGTTTGAAATCTCTGACTGGTTTCTGTCAACAAGGCTTTCCTCAACTGGTTGATTGAGGTCCAAGCTTCAGCAGCCTTTCCTTGCCCACAAGTTGACCACACAGGTGCACCGTCGTGGCCTCTAATTAACAACTGCAGAAGCCAAAAATGTTCGGGTATACGGCCCATTTTTACTCTGCAGCATTTTAATGTCTTTCTTGACATTGGCAATGCTGTAGTGCATACGAGCTGCAGCCGCAAGCTTTTTGTCCCTCCAAGGAGAGGGGCTTCAGGCATGTCAGCATGTCTCTGAAATTGGCCACACCAACAGGATTGACTGCATTTCATTCCGCAGTCTAACGTACAGACCCTGCGTTGCACGCCGGTCCTTTCGACCCTTACTGCCGTCGTGCTCGGCATTCTTAGCTGATGCGGTATGAGGCCCCAGAGTAGGGGGCTGACAAGCCCACTTGCAGTGATGCGGGGCTCCCATACTGTGCCACATGGACAGGCACACTTTGGGCAAAGAATACAGCAGAAGAAGAAACCTACAACACCGCACATCAATACAGAAATAAGAGTACCCTGTCACTTATTCGAAGCGAGCCCAAAAGTGCACAAAAAATACATTGCAACAAGGCGGAATAAAGGGTAGACACGACCCAACAACCCAATTGATGTCCAGGGTAACCATCTCACTACCAAACAGGACAGATGCAGCAGATGAATGCCCTGCTGCCACCAAGGACAACAGTGCAAAGGAACCCGCAGTGTGATTGGTGATGACAATGCTGTGGACAGAGTGTATCACTCAGGCAAAGCGATGGCTACGGATGCATGAAACTCTGATGCCATACCAGCACACACAACAGTTACAAGTTACAGGGGGAGCGTGATCTGGGTTGCTGGGAGGTTGGTCGGGGCGGTCGGTGAACCGGCTGGACTCTTCCATTGCCATCAGCTGCAGATCACGGGGTGGCACATCTGGAACCCTCTGTGCTGCATGTCACTGTCGTGGCCGCAGACTCATGGGATTCCTCTGACCTGGGAGTCGTCGGACCACTACTGTGGTCCTCCGCTTCTTCCATGAGGGCCAGGTTAAGGGATTCTAATAACCGCATAGACACCCGGGGGTTTAGTGGCGACGCTCCCGGGGGGGTTTGAAAAGTATTTCGAGTTCCCACAAAGTAAGGCGTAGTCACTGCCACAGCCGTGGGAACGGTTGTGAGGTGAATTGGAGGGGTCTTTGCCTCTTGGGCACTCTTACCGGCGTGCATACCTCGATGTCCCACAAGGGCGAGGGTGGGGGGGGCTCCGCTGCCCCCCCCCACCCGCGCGCGCCTTGGCCTTGTCGCTGTGGTGTGCCCTGTAATTGCTCCTCACACTACTGGGCCGGGGGCTCCGGGTCTTCCGGTTCTTCCTCCGGTTCCCATCCCTCACACCCTTCTTCCCACTCCTCATCTGATACGTCCGCCTCCGACACCTCCAGGCGCCTGGGGTGGGCTCAGATTTGGCCGAATAGTAACGGGGATTGCCGTCGCCCCACATCGGCCAGGTGATCCGCTCTGGTGTTTCCTGGGATCTCTATGTGTGACGGGATATGCAGCCATTTCACATGTTTTCCCAACGACTATGTGAGGCTCAGTAGCTGTTCCCACGGGTCCCTATGTTGCACCGGTCCTTTGGCCGTCATCCAGCCGTGGCGGCACCACTTTTGCGCCCACCCCAGCATACCATTGACAATCAGGAGGCAATCCGGGCAGACCAGCATGTGCTCCCTTGGTCTGCTGCCCTCAAGGGCTTGGAGGGACGCTCTGAGTTCCCCCCTGATGTTTGTTTGTTCTTCGTTCAACGGGATGTGGGTGGCCGCATCGCGGGCATCCCCAAAAAAACACACCATATCCTCCCACCCTCCCCACCACCGGGTGATTTTCAGACGACCCATCCGGGTAGACAACAGTCCAGCCTTGTCGCTTATATTCTTCGGTCACCTGGGGGGGGGGGGGGCATGGCAAGATGCCGAAGCCCGCTCACCAGAAGGCACTCGAGAAATCTTTCGCAATCGAGGATCAGAGCTGCCCAATGCTACGATTGTCCCACAAGGCGATGTGGTGGCGGAAGTAACACGTCGTGAGGATGAGTTGATTCTGATGCCAGGAAACACAGTGGGAACTGACACCCGAAGGCATCCCGGTGTGCGGCTATCGGGGCTGTGGATGATTCATGGGAAACCGCGACAGGGCCACTGAGCACCAGGGGTTCATTACCCAAAACTGTGTGCACCAAAAATGGCCCGATCAGATTTTCCCGATTGCAAATTTCGCTGCTTCCCACAATGGTCACTTTGGTCCGGGGGGGGGGGGGGGGGTTGGCACAAGGCCTTGGTGGTTGGCTCTGTTAGCCTGTGGCGGCGCCTATTGGCCTCTCGCCAATAGGCCGGGGGGGGAGGGGGTGCCCCCCCCCCCTCCTCCTGCGGTGTACGGCCGTTCGGGGATGGGGTTGCGTTGCAGACCCCAACTGGGGCAGGGGCGGAACAGGTTTGGCTTTGGGCCTTCTCCCATGCATGCACGAAGGCGTTCAACGCAGCATGCTGCCAATGCACCATCAGTCTGCCCCACTCACCATGCGTGGCCTAAGCACAGGGAACTCCGAAACTTCTGTGTACCCCCCTCCCCCCCTTGTCTAAGCTACGCAAAGGTACGGAATCAATACGGTCCCTACGCCTACTGTAGCTTAGACAAGGCCGTAGCTTGCGCGCGACACATACAACTACCGGCACACATGCCAAGAAAGGGAACATAATGCACAAATATCCCCCAAATCAGGGCTATGTGGGTTCAAGTGGGTTATGCTATGTGGGTTCACAACAAATGTGCCCATGACTCCATGTTATTGGCAGATTTGTCACCAAAACCATGTCTTATGCGGTTGCACTACATTTCGTACCGAATTCAATTGGGTCCCAAATTAATACGGCCCCTACGCCCGCTGTGGCTTGGACAAGGCCATAGCTTAGACAAGGGGGGGGGGGCGAGGTACAAGTGCTTGGAAGCCGAAGTGGGTCATGGGTTCGGATATCGTGTGTGGCTGCGACGGTGTGCTTCGGCATCGTACTTGTATCGGGTAAGATGGCCGGTTGCGACGCCACTGACCTCACGATGCAACTATTGCCATGCAACGCAACCCACAGGGCGGAGAGTCAACCCATGTCACAACACTCTGCCGCCGTTTGTGTCTGCTACAGGCATAGCGTAGTGGGCGAAATACCCCCCCACCCCCCGAGCGGGGGAGGGGGGGGGGGGCGGGGCAGGGCAAGGGGGGGTGCGGGGCGGGGCAGCGCAAGAGGGGGGGGGGGGGGCGGGGCAGCGCAAGAGGGGGGGGGGCGGGGCAGCGCAAGGGGGGGGGGGGCGGGGCGGGGCAGCGCAGGGGGGGGGGCGGGGCGGGGCAGCGCAGGGGGGGGGGCGGGGCGGGGCAGGGCAGGGGGGGGGGCGGGGCGGGGCGGGGCAGGGCAAGGGGGGGGGGCGGGGCGGGGCAGCGCAAGGGGGGGGGGCGGGGCGGGGCAGCGCAAGGGGGGGGGGCGGGGCAGGGCAGGGGGGGGGGCGGGGCGGGGCAGCGCAAGGGGGGGGGGGCGGGGCGGGGCAGGGCGGGGGGGGGGGGCGGGGCGGGGCAGGGCAGGGCAGGGGGGGGCGGGGCAGGGCAAGGCCGAGCCGGGCGGGGCGGGGCTGGCGCGGCGGGGCAGGGTGGGGTGGGGCGGCTTTCGCTTTGGTCTTGGCTTCGGTCTCCGGTGGGGGGCAGCATGGGTGGTCGTCCCCCCCGCGGTCGGGACACCCCATTTTATCACGGGGCCCATCTGATGGATCAAAGATGCTTCATGGGGGTCAAGGGGCGCGCCACCCCCGCAGGAGGTCGCCCGCGCAGGAGAGGGCGGATCAGGTACGCCGTTGAGTGTTGCGGTCATGGCAGGTGTGGGTTCAGTCCTGCCTCCTGCGCTGCACAAGCACGGCCGGAGTCCGAGGGGGCAGCGGTTAGACGGGAACTCCGTGCGTCGACAAGGCCGTGCCTACGACTGACCCACGGGCAGGGGTGCGGTACAAGGGAGGGGGCTTCGGAGGCGGCCCCGGAAGCGGTTTGACAGGCGGTTGGAGGAGGTTGCCGAAGCGGTTGGGGGCGGTTACTGTCGGTTACACAGACCATTGAGGCTGGCAGTTGGGGGTCCGGGAGACAGTGGCTGGGCATAGGCTCGGCGCCCTGGAGGGGGGGGGCGGGCGGGTACCTTCCCCCGTCCCACTGCATCCCTTTGGGGGGGTCGGACGATAATTCCGTGCTTTGACTAGGCCGTGGCCGCACCGGACCCGCCGGCGAGCGATGCTTCGCGTGGTCAGCCCCCGGTGCCCAAACGTTTGCCGAAAGGCACATCGAAGTACACAGACGTGGGGTGCCTCGTCGAGCGGGAGGTCCCCCAAACGGCCCCGCACGGGCGCGGCCCAGCCCGTTCCTTCCCACTGCAAACGGCCCCCCAAAACGTGATGGTGCCGTGCGGTGCGCCGGCCCACAGCCGTCGTGCGAACCCCCGCAGCGATGCGCCGCGGGGCGCGCGGTGAACCCACGGAGATGCGACGCCTTCGGGCGTGCCCTTGTGGTGAGCCCGCGATTGGGACCCCAGACCGGGCCCCCGCCCAGTGACCCCGTGGGAGGTGTGCAGGGAAGTATGGGGGGGGGGGAGGGGTTTGGCACAAGGCCTTGGTGGTTGGCTGTGTTAGCCTGTGGAGGCGCCTATTGGCCTCTCGCCTTTGAACCTTCTGCTGGGGGGGGGGGGGCTCTCGCCCGGGAACCTTCTTATGGGGGGGGGGGGGATGGGACCCAAACGGTTGTGTACCAAAAATGGACTCATCGGATTTTCCCGGTGGTAAATTTCGGTGTTTCCGATGATGGTCCCTTTGGTTTGGGGAGGGCGGCGGAGGTACCCCCCCTGTGTGACACTCCGTCGGGTTGCTGTTCCTTTACGGGGCCCTGGACAGTCACCCGTTCTCCCCTTCGCATGTTGCGTCGGGTCGCTGCGTTCTGTCAGCCGCTGCGGCCGCTGCTCCCGCTGGTGTCGTTGCCGCGTTCGCGGAGCCCAGTTTTGGTGTGCCGGGGCTGTGCTGAATGTGGCAGGATGTGCCGTTTGCGCGTCAGCGGCACCCAGTAGTTGGCGTATTGGGGGTTGTACTGGTTGTCCCCCCCCCCCCCCCCTACCGACACCAACAAGGAGCCCCCTTGAGCCAGGATTTCCCTCCTCAAGGGGAAGGAGGGGGCAGGGAGAGACGAACCCACTCCCACTCCCCCTCCCCCGCCCCCTCCCCTACCCCCTCCCTACAGCAACACGCACCCCCGCCACCCAATGCCCCCGAGGGCAGAAAGAATGGAGAGGGCGGGGAAGAAACTGGGCAGGGGGAAAGGGATGAACTAAGGAGGGTAACAGGACAGGGCAGACCGCGCTCGACGAAAACGGTGCAGAGCGCAGAAGGAGAAGAAGGAAAGGGAAAACGGGAAAGAATCATTGTGGTTGTTAGAAGCCCCTGTCAGGAAAATTATCCCGCAGATGCACACCCCAGCGCGCACAAGTCAGTGCACGAGTCGGCAAACCCCCGCATGGACTCGGAGTGTGCATCTGGATGCACCTGGTCAACGGCACGGGCAACAGCCCCGTCTCTGGGACGGCCGACCCCCGGAGTAGTCAAACAGGACAAGTCATCTAGGGGCTCCGTTGACACAACCAAAACACGTTCGGGCCCACAGAGGGTCAGAATGAGCAGCGGCGAGAGGCCAATAGGCGCCGCCAAAGGCACACAATCAGATACCAAGGCCTTGTGCCAACACCCCCCCCCTCCTCCTGCGGTGTACGGCCGTTCTCATACTTCCCTGGGGCTGTGCCATAAACGCTGGGGGGGGGGGGGTCCTGGCAAACCCCAGCCGGCCCACCCACATCACAACAATTCCCAAGACATGAAATTCATTAAAGGAGCCGGAAATTTAAGGCCGAATTTAGGCACAGCGCCTTTGTTTTCTGGCCTCTGAACTCTATCTCGCTGAGCTATGGCCCGTGGCAGATACAACCAACACGGGTCTGTCACATTTCGGCGCAAGGCAAGAGCCATATAATCTCATTAAGACACGCCCACCCCTCGCAAATAGAGGGGACGCCGTCGTCGCCCGACGAGCAGAGCCACCGCCGGACACCGGCCGCAACACGGCAACCCTCACTCCGCAGGCCGTTCCAAGTGGCCCTGTTGCGTTCGGGGCAGTCATCCTCCAAAGCCCCCCGATCCCAGCAGTCGTGATCCGAACCATACCGGGGCAGACAGGGTCGCCTTGGCTCAGACAACGCCGCGGTGGCTCTTCAGGGATGCATGAGACGGGAAGGGACTCAGAGGCGGCCCCGGAAGCGGTTAGACAGGCGGTTGGAGGAGGTTGCCGAAGCGGTTCGGGGGCGGTTACTGTCGGTTACAGATGCCGTTGAGGCTGGCACTTGGCGTGAGGGGGGGACAGTGGCTGGGCAGCCCCGCCCCCCCCTTTCCAACGCACCCCTGCCCCCCAGTCCATCGATCGAGATCTGCTTCCGGCGCGGGCGGCACCAACATCACCACCGCGCCTCCTGCGTCAAAACACCGCGTCCGACGACGCGTTCGCCGCCGCCGCTGGGGGCAGCCCCCTGCGGCACTCCCGGTCGTACCGGTCGAACACCTGCTGCACCATCCACTCGCGCGAGGACTTGGGGATGCCCCAGTTCTCGACGCAGTCGTGGCAGAAGTGCAGCACGATCGGCAGGCCCGCCGCCCGGCAGACCGGCGTGACCCCCGCGGCGACCAGCCCCGCGCAGTCGAGCGGGCTCCGCTGGAACGCGGGGGACTCCGCCACGCACATCTCGGACCGCACGAGGCCCTTGTGCGCCAGCTCGTGCATCACGGTCTGGTCGGAGACGTGCGGCCGCCGGGGGCTGTGCTTGCGGTCCCAGTTTTTGTGCGAGTGGAGCCGCGGGTACTCGGAGCGGTTCAGGTTGGCCATGTACCGCACCACCCGCAGGTACTCCGGGCCCGACGCGCCCACGTAGCACGGGACCTTCCCCCCGTACACCGTGTAGGCCCCGGGGGGCGGGAAGGAGGCGTTGCGGACCTCCAGGGGCAGCACGTCGTAGTCCACCATGTAGCCCCCGCCTGTCACGGCCATCGCGAGGTGCCGCGTGAAGCACGGCATCTCGTACCATTTCGGGTTGACGCTCGGCAGCGCGCGGAGCTTGGCCACCAACGCGCCGTACTCCTCGTGTTTTCGGGCGACCCGTTCGTCCAGGATGACGGCTTCGAAGCCCGCCTTGTCCCAGAGGTCCTTCCACATGTCTAGCAGTTTTGGGTGGAAGTAGTGCCGCTTGCCTGGATTGTAGAAGGTGTAGATTTTGGGGTCCCTCTCAGCTGTGTGCACTGCCCCACAAATGAAACTGCAAATGAACATCAACCCAATTAGAATCTGCATCATGTTCACGTGCAAGTGCAAGTGAGCACTAGCCAAAGCAGAATCATCAGACAGACATCATGGCCATGCGTCTGAAAAAGACATGAAGAGGCATGAAGAGTGCAACACACAAATCGAACCAGATCAACCCACATGGACACGCCGGTACACACACATGCGCATCCACACACATCGCACATTTCATCTGCTCGCTTGCAACACTTGACAAAACTTCAGAAAATCGACAAATCACAGAGATGCCACACAGGCAGTCATGGCAGGGAAACGTACCCGCAGGTGTAGCTACTGCCATGCCACCACACAAGCGCCAGCACCACTTGAATAGAAAGGCGGGGGCAAATGCATGCACCTGTGCGTGCGTAGCTCACGGGCTACTTGTTGACCGAACCCCATTTGCCAGACCACAAAAGCTGTTTAAGAATGATTTGGAGCTGGCAGATCGGACATTGGAACGGTCGGGGCTGAGCATCTTGACTTTTCTTTTTCTTCGGCTAGCCTTAGGTTTTCAGGTGGCAGGATCGCGAGCGGGGCCCATCCCAGGGGTGATAGAAGGGTTTCGGAGAAAGGCCAATTTTGAAAAAATTTTGGGCGTCACCAAACAACCTACACAACAGCAATCTTGGAGCTTTCTTGGGGCCCATGGCTCAGGCTACATGGGCCTATCGGCCACTATGTGGGTCCCCATGGGTGCTTAGGTACCCATATTGTCACCGTATGTTCACCCAAACCCATTTTAGGGGCGTTAGAAGAGCTTCGGAAGAATTCCAATTTTGAAAAAATTTTAGGCCACTAAACAGCCTAACCTGTAGGGGGCGGCAACCGGGGGTACCGGAGTTCGGACCCGTGACGCCGCGATAGGTTAGGGGGTCAACGTACAAGGAAAGGGTCGCCCCGGACCTTGGTCAAAATCAACACACAGCGGCCGCAATAAGCAAAGAAGATTTGACACACACACCCCCCTCCACACACCCCCAGCCCCCCCGAAAAAAGAGGTCCCCAGGTACGGGGGGGGTAGGGGGGTCAAAATCGAAAAATTCAACCGCCGATCATTTTCTGTTCAAAAATGATGATTTTTCAAGGGGTTGGACGTCCGATCCCCGGCTGGGCGTATGGTAACCGGACACATCCAAAAAGGGGGGCCATATGGACAGGGGGTGTGTTTGTCCATATGGACAGGGGGTGTGTTTGTCCATATGGACAGGGGGTGTGTTTGTCCATATGGACAGGTGGTGTGTTTGTCCATATGGACAGGGGGGGTGTTTGTCCATATGGGCAGGGGGTGTGTTTGTCCATATGGACAGGGGGTGTGTTTGTCCATATGGATTTGTCCACCAGTTTGGGAACCGCCGCTCCTCCCGATGCTGCAAGCACAGCTGGTTGCACACATCGACCCCGGGTGCAAATGTGCGGTAGTTGGCCACAATGCCGGGTAGGCGATACCTACGTTTCCGCCATACATGGGGGCCATGGTGGCAGTTGGTGACCAAGGGCACGGCACGTGCCGCCTTCTTGCCCACCTTTGGGCTTTCCTTGGACAAACTGCATCAACTCATCTAAACTGTCCGGTCCGAGCAGTTTACGCAGTTTACGCTGTTTGTTGATTTTTCCTATTCTTTACCTTTTTGTCCCCCCATTGGCTACTTTCTATTGTTATTTCTATTTCTGTTGATTTTTCCTATTCTTTACCTTTTTGTCCCCCCATTGGCTACTTTCTATTTTTATTTCTATTTCTATTTCTTTGGGACGGGGGGGGGGGGGAATGGAGGGGCAGGGGGTGGCCTCTTCCTCACAAACTGAGAAGGTCGCATGCACTGGGCGTTGTTGCAATTCGTCGAACAAACAACGTGAGACGGTCCCAATGTTTGAAGAAAGTATTGGAGAAGCGAACACCACCACCGGCATGGCTCACCACGGCAACACCATGGAAAAGTGGTCCGGGGCGCTTTAGGCTGTGCCTGGGACATCAGAGCCGAGGCCAGCATCACCACCACCCTGACCCGGCCCGGAATCATCATCGGGCTTTTTCTTAGCGTTTTCCTCAATTTCCTCTTCTTGCAGGCCTGGCTGGCCTTCTTCTTCTTCTGTGAGGGCTTCTTCCTTCTCCTCTTCTTTTACCTCCGTCTTTCCTCCATTGCCTGAGCTGGCGGCTCGCACCTGCGGTGTGATGTTGTACATTGACAACGTAATGTTGGCCCATGAAATGAAAACCACAACCCCGCAACATGGCAACAAACCTTCGCCTTCTTCAAGGCGTCCAACTCATCTTGCAGCCGTTGCTGCTCCCGCTTCATGCGCTCCAACTCCTCTGCCCGGTCGCGCATCAGCCGGTCCGCCTCCTCGGCCGCCTCGCGCGCCTCTTCCTCCTGGCGCGCCCGCTCCGCCTCCTGCCTCTCTCTTTCGGCCTGTGAGACAAACAACGAAATGGGTCAAACTGCACAAACTGCACGAAACGATCGGACCGGACAGTTCATTTCACTTGGCACAGAGACCGGTCTGGACCGGTCTTGTACAAACAGCATAAACCGATCGAACCGATCGGACCGCGCAGTTCGTTTCAGTTGACACAAAGACCGGTCTGGACCGGTCTTCGAACAAACAGCGCAAACTGCGACGAACTGCAAAAACAAACCTCTTCCAAGGCCCATTGATGCTTTGCTTCCTCCATTCTTTCCCATTGCCGGGCGAACCACGGGATCGACTGGATCTCCGCCAAAAGCTCCTCGGTGGTACGGGTGCTCTCCAACGGTTCCTCCCAGCTGGCATCCGGCAGCTCCCCTTGACGGACCTATGGGCATAAAGGGTTAAGACAACGAACGGAACAAGACAAGTCGAAGGGGTGGGGGGAACAATTGTTGACCTGTGTAATCTCATGCTCCGTCCGACAAAGCTCACGGCGCAGCAACTTGTACCGGTTCCGCACGTCCGCAGTCGACAGATCCTCCAGCGGGGGCGTGAGGAGGTCGAGCAACCGCTTCGCTGGGGACTGATGGGGACGGGGGGCGCCGGTTGCGCCGGTCACGGGGTTGCGACGGGGGTTGGATCGGAGTGAGCGGGAGGGGCTGGAGTCGCGCGGCGGGGAGTAGGGGTCGTAGTCGGGTTCCCGGGGTTCTTGCTTCACCCCACATCCTCGGCACTTCGCGATGTTGCGCAAGAGGTCCTCTGCAGAAAAACAAAACAAAAGGGTGTAAACTGGTCGAACCGGTCGGACCGCGCAGTTTAGCGCATTTTATGCAGTTTGTTCAAAGACCGGTCCAGACCGGTCTGGTCCGGTCTTCGCACGAAGTGAAATGAACGGTTCGGTCCGGTCGGTTCGATCAGTTCGTGTCATTTTACGCAGTTGACGCAGAAAGTGCAAACCTGCATAATCCTTGTACTTGTAGGCTTCTCTGCGGAGCGTGGACACCACACTTGCTGGCGCGGGGATGTACTCGCTCCGCAGAAAGAAGTGCCACCGCAGCAGGTTGTTGGGGACCTCCAGCAGCAATCTCAGGGCGGCCGCCAATTGCTTCTTTGCGTGGACGTTGCTCCTGAGGCACAGTTTGACATGGGTCCCCACGGAGTCTATCGAAACCCCGTATTGTTCCAACGAATTGTTGACCCGAACCACCTCCCTGTTGGTGAGGGTGTCGTCGTCCTCCTGTGACCCTTGCGCCTTCCGCCGCCTTTTGGGTTCCCGCCTCCCATGGGGGTCTTCCTCCTCGCTATCCGCCTCCTGGAAGAACTCTTGTGCCAAACTTTTCTTGTGCCTACCCTTCCCCTTGTCCTGTTTCTTTGGTTTCTCCTCCTCTTCGCTCGACGGGTCCTCATCTACAATCCCCTCCTCGCCCTCGGGCTCGTCATCCCCCTCTTCATCCTCCTCCTCCTCATCACCATCCTCCTCATCACCTTCGTCCACATCCAAAGGCCGTTTGGACCTCTCTGCCCGACTCCCAGATGCCCGCTGTTGCACCCTCTCCTTGGGGGTCTTTGCCTTGGCACCTCCCTTCTCAATCAACCAACTCCCCACAACCGTCTCAACGTCAAACACCACATCCCCTTTGTTTTGTTGCCTCTTGACGTTTCCATTTTTGTCTTCGGTGTATTCCTTGGTGTTTGTGAGTGTCACCTTCCCTTTTTCCACCTTGGACACCAACCCACTGAAACGGGCTCCGTGCGAGCCCTTCTTCAAGAAAACGACCCATTGTCCTCTCTCGATGTTCTTGAAGGCGTGGGGGACCACCTTATCATCCTTGGTGGCATGGGGGAGGGCTTGACCGGGACCTTCCACAGGCATGGCAAGGAAGAAACTAAAGCAAAAAGGTGGAAAAACATGTTGAACACTAGAAAAGAGCACAAACTGCACGAACTGCACGAACCGGTCGGACCGGCCCGTTCATTTCAGTTTAGATGAAGACCGGTCCGGACCGGTCTGGACCGGTCTGCGTACCAACTGCGCGAAATGTCATAAACGGATTGTGCTACATGACAAAGCCTATTAAACCATCATGGTGGCCTAAGGTCCTTTGGGGAGTATGCATACACAAGCATGGCAAAGCAGGGAGACTGCAAGACACCTGCACCATCATAAACTGCAGTGTGGTTGTCCAAGTAGTTGGGCCGCTCGGTTCATACTAGTTGACACGGAGACCGGTCTGGACCGGTGCAGACCGGTCTCTGGACGAACTGCATAAGGTGATCTGTCACAATGGCTCTACATTTACATGACCATCATGCAATGTTAAGGTGTTGTAATACCCTGAGAACCCTAGGGAAACATCCATGCAACATGCGGAGCAGGTGGTATGTGTGTGCACGCTCTGTAGGTGTGTCGTATGTGCATGTTGTGTGAAGTGTGGTGAGCTGCGCAAACTGATCGGACCGCCCAGTTCGTTTGAGTTGGTACAAAGACCGGTCTAGACCGGTCTTGTGGTCTGCCAAACTGGTCTACATGCAAAACTCTAAACCTTCATTAAATCATCAAAAAACACCAAAACCACAAGATCCGCCACATGCAAATACCCCTGACCCAACCCTTCACACAAAAGTCACACTTTGCACAAAAATCCAGACCGGACAAGACCGTTGTGCTAGTAGCCAAAGGAATATGGCAGTTTACATCACAAGCCATACTACAAGGCAAAAAGTGGTTCCCGGCATACAATATGTGGACCATGGTGGCCAAATGTCGCAAATCAATGTTCCATAGATAGCACTGAATCGCAGTTTGATCCTAAGAGAGCCCACAATTAGGTGGGCGTACCAAATTGCATTGCTGAAGGCCAAACGAAGTTTGTCGGCTGGTTGATTTGGTGCCTGTGTAGTTGTATCTCCACTCTGTCGCCTGTCCATGAAGAACACTTTTTCGGTGTCCCACATGTATGTTATGCAAAGTGTGCTCTTTTGGTTGACATCAAGCAAGAAGTAATTGAAAGGCATGTTTGTGTGTGTGTGCGGGGTGTGGGCGGAGTAGAAAGAAAAGGAGAGAGCAAGCCACGAGGGGACAGCCCATTCCTACATGGTCTGTACAAGCGGAGTAAACATTTGATGGCACGCTTTCTCGCCTCTTTCACTCCAGCCTATGAATGGTTATTGACGAATTTGCTTGAAGGAGCCACGAATTGGGTCCATTGCATTTGCCACTAAGGTGGCTGTGTTTTCGACCATACAATGTCAACAAAGATTCATAATGTGGAACCACCATTGTTGGGGAGTAGTGGTATTGGGGAGAGGTAGGCAACGTTTACCAGGTAGCAGAAGAAGAAGGCGAGGAATCGACAGCAATGATAAATTGGTGTATGGCCTTTGGTGTGGCTCTACCGTCTTTTGCCGCTGCATGCACCACCCTAGAAACCCACCAAGAGGATGGGTAGACACGTGAGGCGGACTCTGTTGTGGGGTGGAACAAAGTGCAGTAGGTAGTCCGCGGATCACCGATCCGCGGGGGTCCAAAACCCCCCCCTCCCCGCCCCAAAATGATCCGCGGATCACGGATCACCTACCCCATAAATCCCCCCCCCCCCACTGCCTCGCAACATGATCCACGAATTCCCGGATAGTAAACACAACAGTGTATAACTTCCTTGCACGTCGACTGGTGCTTGGTTCCCGGGATTGTAGGACGAAGTTGGAGAGACACGCAAGATCCTCAACCCAACACGACAACAAAACAGGGGACACAATGCCGTTGGCGTTTCTGTGCAAAGAAGGGTGCGAGGACCATCCATGCAGACACGTGATGATCCAACGGATAGTAACAGTAACACATAGTGCAAGTACAAAGCACCATATTGATCCACCACCATCCACCATTTGGATCATATTTTTTCCACAGAAATTGGTGAATCATTTCTTTTCTGGAACTTACATTTTTGGATCAGTTTTGTTTCGCTAAGTTCCAAAAAAGAAATGATCCACCAATTTGTGTGGAAAAAATGTGATCCAAAAATGTAAGTTCCAAAAAATAAATGATCCACCGATTCATGTTCACAAAAATGATCCAAAAACGTAACTTCCAAACATAAGTGTGACACAGTGCAAGTACAAAGCAACATATTGAACTAACAATGTGTGTTATAAATGATCCAAAAATGTAAATTCACTTGTTCCAACAATTTGGCTTCCAAAAAGTGATGCACAAGTCCACAAGACCATTGGCACAGAGTTGAAAGTACAGTGAGCAAAATGGTCGAAAACGGTCCAAGAATGATCCAAAAGGGATCCACGGATCACCTACCCCATAACCCCCCCCCCCCCCCCCTCCACTGCCTAGTGTTTGGATCAAAAATGATCCAGATCACCTACCCCATAAACCCCCCCCCCTCTATCCAGAAATCATCCGTTACAGAGGCATATATTGAGCACTTCATAGCTTCAGCAACAGCAATACTGGCAACTACAGATTGGGCACCAATAGAATCCGGCTCGGGGAAACGGGATACACGTTTCAAAGTCGCTCCTGTACTGATAGGTTTTAGCTTTTTTCTGATAGAGACATGGCCAGCAGCTGGATTGAGGCGCAGTGTGGCTTCCCAGGAGGGCAATATTAGTCCTTCAAACTCGATTTGCAATTCAAGGTCATAGATTTTACCCAAGACCCCGAGGATAGCTTTCAGGGATGTGGAACCCACAATGACCGTCACTATGTTATCCATGACCCTGGGGGGTAGAGGAATGGTATTGAGTGGAATACATCCGAACACTAACTGCTTGTAACTTGGTGAAGAGGTGATCCACTCATATTCCTTCACGAGGCTGTACAACGGGGTAGCCTATGCTGACATAAAACCACCAATTGCCCAATGTATTCCATGGCCCCCAAGCCATCATGAGCCACCAAAACACATTAGAAGACACTGATTGACGGTTTTCTCACTCTTTCAACCCTCATATGCAAACAAGCCAAGAGTAACGACCATAAATCGATGCATGTCGACATCGTACTTCGTAACTGTGCGATGCGACATATGATGCTCCTTTTGAAGATATTGTTCGAATTGTTCCCAAAAAATCCGGCTTTTATCATGTACCGTTCGACTATACTCCCCCAGACAAGTCCTGTGCCTAACATCAGGGATTTCTGGATTCCTGGGTGTTTGACAACTTCGGGGGGGGGGATTAGGGGGGGGACTATGTCTTGGTGTGGGGTCGTGTGTCGCGACCAACGGCCAGATCCCCACCTCCGCGACCATCTAGCGGCAATCCCTGTCTCTTCTGGAGATTGTATAGAGGTGTTTGGTTGATATAAATAGTTCGTCGCCCTGTCTTCCTTCCCAAATTTTTCACCCCATGAGCATATAACCACAATTTCCACCTCATCCTTGGAATACTCACCCCTCATCCACAGGTTCCATGGTTGGAAAGGACTCCCTGTCGGGAACCTGTGCCGAACACGCAAAACACATGAAAAATCAAACATCCCATTGAATAACTCCCATTAAATATTAAATATTAAGTTAAATCTCTTTAACACGGCTTCCTTCGACACCTACGGGGTGCGTCTCAGGAACAACTCGTTTGCTTGCGTGCCCCATGGCCTGCGGGCTTCGCTTTGCTTTGGACTCACAAAATTATGCATTCATGCCTTTTTGCACCCTCCCCTCAAGATACCATTAAGCACCCCTCGTGCACGCACCCACGTGAGCGTTTTATGCCCCTTTGGTACTTTCACACCCACATGAGGTACCGCAAATTGGGGGGTTGGATTCCCTTGTTGGTCAAAATAGCCCAAAACACAATTTTTGCTGTTTTCGGTGTGTAGAGTGGTGGGTGTCATGCATTCATAAACATTTGCATGAAAAATTAGCTTCCGTCGTGCGTGTAGAGACATCCGCTATTTCGTATTCAAGATGGATCTTTTTGCATGTGAGACTTAGAATTCGCGCAAACCACCATGCCAACCGCCGAAGACGAAGAATATGTGCGAAATGAGAAGTGGAAGTTGCTACCCGCCTTCCTCCGGATGAAAGGGATAGCGCGGCACCACGTCGACTCGTTCAACTACCTTGTGGACACGGAGATGAAGAAGATCGTGGAGCACAATTCTTTGGTGATTTCGGACTCCAATCCAAACATTTACCTTCGCTATACCAATATCTATGTCGAGCCTCCGACGATCGAGCAAGACATGGTGACTTCAAAAGTGACGCCCAATGAATGCCGTTTGCGGGACCTCACGTACTCGGGTTCGATCAAAGTCGATGTGGAATTCACCAAACTCGGGAAGGATGGTATGAATGCACGTTTTGTAGCTCTATGCACTTGGCTCTTTGGCAAGTTCTTGGTTTGCTTTGCGATTGAGTGAAGGTCACTTGTTTTGTGCTCGTCTCCCGCTAACGCGGCGCTGTACGTTTGGCCGCGCGACGCGATCTCACAATCCGGCTACTAATGTATCTATTGCGTCTAATGGAAATTTCCCGAAATGCTTGGCCGATTCGGGAAAATCATACTCTCACGGTGAAACCCCACGATCCGTTTTTAGCGCTTATTCAGTCACGCATCCACCTAGGTTTCCGGAGACCTAATAGATGCATACAAGGTTTTTTGGAGCATCCTCACGTTGCGGACTTTGCTCGAGGGCAACGGCCAATCCTTTGCTTTGCGTAGGTAACCAAAAATTTACCAAGACCGGACATCGCATCGGTGCGTTGCCCATGATGCTAAGATGCAACAAGTGCCACCTGTACCAAAAGACGGAAGAGGAGTTGGGGAAGATGAAAGAGTGCCCGTACGATCCTGGTGGATACTTCATTGTCAAGGGGGTGGAGAAGGCGTTTCTAATGCAAGAGCAACTGTCTAAGAACCGCATCATCATCGAGGGGGGGAAGTTCGGTGTGCAAGCAACATGCGCCAGCCACACCCACACGAGCAAGGCGAAGACCACGCTCGTATTCGGCAAGGACAACGGGCTATACCTCAAGCACAACTCCTTAACAGACCTCATGCCCATCTTCATCGTCATGCGGGCCATGGGCGTGCAATCCGACCAAGAATTGGTGCAAATGGTGGGCACGGAGCCGTCCTTCTCGCTCTACCTGTACCCATGCATCCACGCGTGCCAAAAAAATAACGTATACACGCAAAACGACGCCTTGGAGTTTTTCGGTAGCAAAATGAAGCCAAGGCAATCCTTGTCTGGCAAAGAGATGGCCACCAAAAAGGTATGTTGGACGCAAAATCATGCACACGAACGAACGTGGTGCACAACCCCGCCCGGTTGCAAGACACAATACTGCACATGCCATGTGGTCCGCGCGCATGACGGCATAGACAGAAAAATGTTAAGACGCAAAAGCACGGGATAACACCAAACCGGATGCCTTAATGTCTCACCCCTTCGTGACGCAAAATATCAACAAATCCCGAACGATGCTCGTGAAAGTGCGGGATCACCGCTTACTAACCGGTCGAATGAAGCCAAGCCCTCGGTGGGCCCCGGGGTTGTATTACACCAGCCCTAGCGCAAGGTAGACCCCACGGTCGGAGGGCCCGCCTGCTCCAGGTGCTCTAAGTGCTTTTTCATTGGTGTGTGTAGTGTGTGCACACCTCTTAGGATTGATAAATTACGGTAATTTAAGGTTTTTAAATTACGGGCCGTAACTTACGCCGTAACTTACGCCGTAACTTACAAAAATTACGTAATTTATGGTCGGGACCAAGGTTTTACGCCAAAAGCATGTAATTTTGCCAAAAATTGTACTTTTCCCGCTTTTGTAGGGGGGGTGAGGGGAGGGGGAGTTGTTGGCAACTTTTGTGGGGCCCCCATGGGCGAGCCACAACCTTCCACCTTCCCAAGTGTGCAAGAGGGGAGACAAATCGCAATCTGAATTCATTGGTTGTGGGTTTCACCTACCGCTTCGAAAGAGCGCTGTGGTTGTAGCGGATGAACGTGTCACGGGCAAGCTTCCGGAAACCCAACCGATCCCTATTCGTTGCCAACCAATCGGCGGTGCTAAACACACGCTCCACCGAGGCTTGAGAAGCGGGGATGGAGGCTAGAAGCTTGCCGAGCGGAGCAATGCAGCTATCCACATGTAAGGTTGCCCAAAACAAAAATGGATGACACGAGACGGAGCTGCTGTTCTGATAGGCACCGGTTTCACCGACAAATGCCAAAACCTCGTCCAAGGAGGGCGCATTCACTTCAAGGTCGCGGGCAAGACCTTGGACGGCGCGCACCGCCTTGCCACGCAACTCAGGGGTCATATTCTGGCCCCGGTACCTGTGATCCAGCAGGTTGGCCACCAAAGCACGCGGTTGCAACAACATTTTATGACGCTCCTCCACCATTTTGGACGCCTTGGCGACATCCCCCGGTGCAAAGGTTCGAAGCGTGGGAAGCAGTTCCGGCAACATATAGATGACATGCTCCACCCCTTCACTGAGAGTGTTTGCATCTCGTTCACACTTGGCTAAAGCACAACGCAAAGGCAGAAGCCACGCAAGCAGGTGCTCAAGGGTCTTCCACCAATCCCTTGCCCAAATAAACATGAGTTCATTCCCTTGAAATGCAAAACCGTTCGCCCGCAGCTTCAACACGGCATTCTCTATAACACGTCGGTTTTGAAGTAGGGATTGCAACATTTCTACTTGACTTCCCCAACGAGTGTCCACGGGCTCGATTAATCGTGTACCATTTATCTCCTTGAGGACGTTGTCATACATTACCCGGGGGTCGTGCCGGTTTCGGAAGAATTGCTCCACCTCCCTCATTTGTTGAAATTGTCTGTCGAACAACCCGGCCAAGTCCTTGAGGAGTAAGTTGAGGGTGTGAGCAAAACAATTTGCTTGAAGCAATCCATTTCGTGCCGCTGATCGCAATCCTTTTTGGATATTTGCGGCATTGTCCGCAACTACCCCGGTCACGACAACACCCATGTCCGACAATTCGTCAACAACCTCCATAATCTTGTTGTTCAACAGCTCACCAGTTTCGGCCTCATCAACACGATCAAACTTAAACAAATAGGGGCGACCGGTGGGCACACGCACGGTGAAACAAATTGTTGGGCGTTTTTGGTGATCCTCCCACCCATCAACGGCAACGGCGACGTATCCATGTTGAGTAATTGCAACCACCACACTCTCCTTAATCCCGGCCTCAATTTGATCAATCCGCTGCTCAAGTTTGTATCTCGTCAGGGGGATGTAGTCCTTACGTAGTGCGTTAATGAAGTCGATTGTCCACTGTCGCTCTACACTGTAGTAACTATGACCATTCATAACCACCGCGAACGCTTGAGCCATCTCTGTTCGGTTTCCGTGAACGTCCGGTCAAGGTACGAAGCAATTCTACATTGCTTCTTTGGTGGTGGTGTCCACAACGCTTGCGTTGCATCACATACTTCGGCACCTACTTCAACGTCCTCAGGAGTATCTAGAGGAGTATCCACGGGCAGGGCATCTTCGACCTCCTCAGGTTGAGTGTGTTTGTCCCTCCAATGTTGAAGCATCCAGTTTTGGTTCGCTGCCTTGCGGTAGTCACAACCAGGGTGCTTACATTGAACCGTTTTGGGTGTTTTCCCATCATCTTTGAACTCAACAATGGTGTATTCATCCCAAATAGCCCCTTTAGTCTTCATGTGTGTGAAAAGAGGCCTATGGAGAAGGGGTGGCGAAAAATTCGGGCGGGGCGTAACTTACGGCCCGTAATTTATGATCGCCGTAAGTTACGTAATTTACGGCCGTAACTTACGTCGTAACTTACGTTTGTAACTTACGTTGCAATCCTAACACCTCTCGCGGATGAATACCGCTCGCCACCGCAAAAGCCCTAAATCTGCGTGCGGCGCAGGTCGATGCCGGAGGGGTGGCGGCCTGTTCGGCGTGTGTCATGGTGGTGGCGGCGAGTTTTGTGAGTTCTTGGCTTCGGCTGCGGAGTTTGGGGGACCACATGTTAGTGCACACGATGGCTAGAGGAGAGGCTTTCGCAAGAGGGGTGTGAAGTCGATTCACATGACACTACCTTGCTCCACCTCCCAGTCCAAGGCAGACGAGGCCGCCGAGTTCTTGGCCGGGATATTGCTATGTCACATCCCCGTCAATAACTGGGATTTCCACCAAAAGGTCGTGTACCTCGCGGTGATGCTGCGGCGCATGATCCTGGCCGTGAACGACCCCAGCCAGTTGGACGACAAGGACTACTACGGCAACAAGCGGCTGGAACTGGCCGGGCATCTTCTGGCGCTGTTGTTCGAGGACCTCTTCAAGACCTACAACGGCTTCCTCAAAAATCAGGGCGAGTCTCAGCTCAAGAAAGCCGCACGCGCGCAGCAGTTCGACTTCATCCAGGTCATGAACTCCACGAACATCACCCAAGGCCTTGTCTACGCGATCTCAAGCGGGAACTGGAACATCAAGCGCTTCCGCGTGGAGCGCTCCGGCGTGACCCAGGTGTGGCAAGCGGCAGTGCACGCGACGTGGCATTCCGGCACAGCACGATGGCATGCCGCAATGCGGTGTGGGGCACTGCGTGTGCACCCAACCGTACCTGAGTTATTGCACTGTTTTGATGCACTTTTGGAACAGTTTTGTGTCAAAAACGTATTCAGGCCATTTTTGGTACACCTTTGCACACTTTTGGTGCACTTGTTGGTACACTTTTGGATAGAAAACGTACTGAGGCCATTTTGGTACATTTTTGTTTGGAGGTGTTTAGCGGATCTGTGCCACTTTTAAGCTACGCGGGGACAAAAGAGGCACAATGCGGGTGGGCACATCACGCAGCGCTGTGGCGTGCCGCGCAGTGCTGTGCTTGACTGCTGCACGCCGCAGTGCGCACGCTGTGGCATGCAGCAGTGGGGCGAGCGGCACGACGTGCAGTCCTGTGTTGCCTGTGGCACTCGGCACGTGGGCCTCAAGCGTTGTGGCCTGCGTCACTGGCGCTGCATGTGCATGCAACCATGCGGCATGCAACCTCCCGCACCACGCGTGCTGCTGCATTGTGGGATGAAGAAGCATGGGTTGGAGCGGCACTGCGGTATGCAGTCTGTCTTGTGTGTTGTGCAGCACCGCGCATGCGGCACTGTGGCCAGGCCACGGCTTAGTGCCGACCGTGACCTATACTGGGGGGGGGGGGGTGACATGTCGGGCTGGGGGGGGGGGGCAAACCAGGAGGGACAAGGGCGAGCACAGCAAACAAGGAGGAGGGGCACAGCAAGGCAGGAGAGGCAACCAGAACAGTGGGAACAGGGAACCAGAATGGAGCGGATGGCAGAGCGTGCGCATGGGAGGCAGCGACAATAAAGGGGATGGCTTGGCCAGCCAGCCCCGTCGCTACCGGGTGCCAGGGCATCCCCTGCTCAACCGGCATCAGATGGGGGGTGTCTCCCGCAGCCCAGATGGGCTGTTTGCACAACAGGAGCGGGAGCCCATCAGGGGCAGACCAGCCGTGAGGGGGAAAAGGACATATGGTGGATGGCCGGGACAGCGCGTGGAGAAACAGGGCACCTGGGCCTCACGCACACAGAAACACAGCGAGGCAGGCTACGGACGGCCTGTGGACAGAGGCGCGTGGACAGCAAAAACAGTCAAACGACCCCGGCAACAACCAGCACATCCTCAATACGCCAATTATTGGGCTCCGCTGACGCGCCAACGGCACATCCACGCCACATCCAGCACAGCCCCAACACACCAACCACTGGGCTCTGCAAACGCGGAAACGACACCAGCGGGAGCACCGGCAGCAGCAGCCCACAGAAGGCAGCGACCCGACGCAACATGCGAAGGGAACTGTCCAGGGCCCCGTAAAGGAGCAACAACCCGACGGAATGTCACACAGGGGGGGTAAGAGGCTCCAAAGAAAGTTTCTGTTCCTGAAATCGACCTCCAATTTCGGGCCCATTTGATAAATTTCGGGTTTTCTCCTTTTTTCCGGAAAACTTTTCTGATGTGGGTGGGTGGGGGAGTCAGGCGGGGCACCCCAGGCTCTCATTCCGCGCCCCCTCCCACCTGGTAACGGAAAGCCGTGGCCTGACTGTGGCATGCCGTAGCCTGGCATGCAGCATTCCGCGGCACCCGGCACTAGCGCCGGCGGCCCCACGGCAAGCAGTGTGGCACGTGGCATCCCGCAGGTGCTGAAGCGCATGGCCCGTATCGACACGGTCGGGATGGTCACCCGTGTGAACAGCCACTTCGAGAAGAGCCGGAAGGTGAGCGGGCCGCGGACGCTGCAGCCCTCGTCGTGGGGCATGCTGTGCCCGTCCGACACCCCGGAAGGGGAGTCCTGCGGGCTCGTCAAGAACCTGTCGCTGATGTGCGTGGTGACCTCCGACCTGGAGCCCGAGCCCGTGCGGTCCATCTGCATGAACCTCGGCATGGAAGTGTGTGGAGATGTGTGGCGTGGCCTCGGGCTTTGGGGGCGCGTGCCGGATCAAAGTGATAGTGGCGTTCATCTGTGGTGGTTGATCGCGGAGGCCGTTCGAGTGGCGTGCGTCATCAGAGACGTCGCCGCGTCGGGACGCCTCTGTTTCGGCTGCGTTTTCCCGCCCCCACTTAGGAAGATGGGTGCTGAACAGGGGACACGACCGGGACCCTCTGCAGTGCCCGAGCCACCAGCACTTTGAGATGGACCCGGCACTATTTGTTGCAATGGTCCGTATATGCACACGCAAAACCGTGGCCCGGCAGTGTGCAATGCTGCTGCATGTTGGCCCATTGGCATGCCTTTTCGTGGCGCAGAGCAGTTGATCCGTTTGGGTGTAACGCAGCCCTATACCCCCGTCCAGGCCAGGGTTCTTCTTAGCGCGCGTCCTACCCTTCGGGGGGAGGGGGGTGGGTGGGTCCCAGGTCAGGTGGGCTTGGTTGGCCCTCTATTCAAAATTTCATGTTTCTCCAGAGGAACGTTTTTGAAAGTCCTGCGGTGGGTGGGTGTCCCAAATCACCCCACGCCCCATGGGTAAGGAACACCCTGGTCCGGGCTGACGCCACGCCGCCCTGTGGCATCTGTCCGTTGATCCCAAGGGTGCGGTGATTATCGATGGATCTTGCCTTGTTTGAGGGGAAGGGGGTGCAGGCCGTGGGAAGCTGGCCAAGCCCTCCACACCAAGTGGCGCTCGAGAAAAACCTCTCGGACTCAAGGGCCAGAGCTGTGCACTGCCGCGATTGTCGCGCGAAGCACCCGTCGATAGCCGTGGTCGAGTGCTGTTTGGGCAACCACCAAAAGACGGGGGCTGAAAGGACTGGACAAGAAGAACAATGCACCAACAAGTCTTGGGTCTCCTCTGCTACCCGCCCTCTTTTGAGCGCGCGCCCCACCGATCGACTACTGCCCCCCCCCCCCCCCCCGTGTTGTGCTACTGCCCTCGTCGGGACCATCGGGGGCGTGGGGAGCCATCGCCTGCCATGGAGAGTGTGGGACGCCGCGGCAACGTGGAACGCGGGCCGCCGGTGGCGCCACGCAGCGATGGTTTGCGCGCTCTGGGGCCGGGTGGTGGCTCCTTTCGGGGTCGCAGAGCGCCATTTCGAAGCCCGCCTCCAGATGATCGTGTCCAGCACCGCCGCGGTGCCGCGCCCAAGCGCGCAACTGGTCACCCCCTCCCCCTCCAGCATCCGCACCAGCCGCCGTGGCGGTGAGTGTCGGTGGGTGGCAAAAAGGCCCAGTGGGTGCCATGAGCTGATTTCTACAAAGGGAACTGTGGGGGGGGATCTTCGACCTAAAACAAAGATGGCACTGTGAAAACGGGGATTTCGTCCCATTTTTCGTCCCATGTTTCTCCCATTTCCCTCAACCACATCCCGCCACCACCCCACATCCTGTGTGCTATGCCCGCTATCCCCCCCCCCTTTCTCCCCATTTCCCCCCATTTCCCCCCATTTCCCCCCCATTTCCACAATTTCCACAAATCGGTGCGTGGGTACATAGGTCGGGTCGCACTGAGAGTGAGAACGGAGCGGGCAGACCACCGCCTTCTGCAAATGGCGAGACACAAGCACAAGCACAAGCACACACCCCCATTGCCCCCCATTTCCCCCCATTCCAGAATCCCAAATCCTGGTTCGGTGAGTTGGTGAGTCCGGTGGCGGTGAGCACGGACGCCTGGCCCCTCGGCAGATCTCCTGACGCCCAGCCCCCCACCTTTTGAAACTCTCTGCACCCGAAAATGCGCTGCTTCTCGCCCCCCCGGGCCAGGGCACCCCCGCCCGCCCCCCTGCCTCGGCCCCGCAGGACGTGGACATGGTGTTCGGCGAGGACCTGCAGCTGCACACCATCGTGTCGCTCAACGGGCTCATCATCGGCATCCACCGCCACCCGGGGCGGTTTGTGGAGGCCTTCCGCCTGCTCCGCCGCGCGGGCCGGCTATACCCGCTGACATCGGTCTACCACAACAAGTCCCAGAAGTGCGTGTACATCTCGACCGACGGGGGTCGCGTGTGCCGGCCCCTGATCATCGTCAAGAACTGCAAGGGGTCGGTGGAGCGGCACCACCTGCAGGTGCTCCGGAGTGTCTGCTCTGTGGAGGCCAGGCCCTGCCCACACCCCCAATGACCTGCAGGCGCCCTCGATCGCCTCCGGTACCGTCGAGGCTTGGGACGGTTTGCCGACGCTGGCCCCGGGGCTGGCCCATTGCCGTCTGAATTGCGAGTCCACCGCCCGTTCCACTTGAGATTCCGTGCGCGCGCGCGCGCGCGCCTCCGCGCCGACGACGCGCAGGAGTGGGTTCTTTTTGCTTCCGAAGGCTTTCGGTTGGGGCTTTCTGGTTTGGTCTTGAGGATGGGCCTCGGATGCCCTTTTGGAGTCATCGCTGCTTTTTGTTTTGTTTTGTTTTGTTTTGTTTTGTTTGCGCACGGCTGTTGTGGGACGAGTAACCGACGGCGGTTGGCGGTTGACGGCAGCTGGTATCCGGGCGGAGTGATAGGGTGCATCCTGGCAGACCCGGGCACTAGCTGCCAGCCTGCACCGGGAGGTTGCCAGCCTGCACCGGGAGGGTTTGTTGGTTTTGGTGTTTCAATCGAAAATTTACAAAATCACCAATCGGTCTATATTTTTGATGGAATTTATTTCGTAAGTTCTTCTTTTCAACTCGAATGGTACGAGGGGCTCTGTCACGATCGCCCGGCCCATGCCATTCTGCCCGTCGACTCAGGAGCTCGCGCGGGGCGTGCGGAATTTCGACGACTTCCTCCGCGAGGGCATTGTGGAGTTTCTGGACGTCAACGAGGAGAACGACTGCTACATCGCGATCCGGGAGCACCAGATCACGGAACAGACGACGCACCTGGAGATCGAGCCCTTCACGCTCCTGGGGGTCATCGCGGGCCTGATCCCGTACCCGCACCACAACCAGTCCCCCCGCAACACGTACCAGTGCGCCATGGGGAAGCAGGCGATGGGGGCCATTGCCTACAACCAGTTCACCCGCATTGACACCGTCCTCTACCTGCTCAACTACCCGCAGAAGGTGTGAGAGCACGCGGGGCCGCGGCGTGCAACCGCTGCGCACCGGCTGCACGGGTCAACGTGGTCGTGTCCGCGGGGGGGGGGGGGGGTATACTGGGCTCCGCGAACGCGGAAACGACACCAGCGGGAGCACCGGCCGCAGCGGCCGACAGAACGCAGCGAACCAACGCAACATGCGAAGGGGAGATCGGGTGACTGTCCAGGGCCCCGTAAAGAAACATCGACCGGACGGAATGTCACACGGGGGGCGGGGGGGGTGCACGCGTGCGTACACGCGCTTGTGCTTCGTGTGTAGTGTGTGTGTTTGCAGAAAGGACCTTGCCTACTTTTTGTTTCAATGGCCTGACGACTTTGCATTGGTGATCAGTGCTGTGCCCTGGTGTCTCGTCTTCATTGACGGTGCGCTCCCGCGGTTCAGCCTGATCCCCTTCACCAAATGTGTGTGTGTGTGGTACAGCCCAGTGCAAACCGGCCTTCCAAAGACCGTTCGCACCTGCGCTGTGCCCTCTTTACCAGACCGAAAGACGTCGAGGGCTGCTCTGCAGCTCCGGAGGCGTTTCTTTTCTTTGCTCTGTTCTGGTCTCGCGGTTCTCAACGTGTGGGTGTGTGTGGGTGGGTGGGTGGGTCTGGGGAGGGCACATCCGCACATCAGCACCCGAATGCACTTCCTCCGGCGTCGACAGACCGAAAGACGTCGAGGGCTGCCCTGCGGCTCCGGAGTTGTGTGTTTGCTCTTGTTTCTGCGGTTCCCGACGTGTGTTGGGGGGGGGGGGGGGGCGGTGGGGGGGTGTCGGGGGAAGGTGGCCATGTTGGGAGGCACCGTTGCAGGCGTTGGACCTTGTACTAGGCTCTTGCCCCAGAGGCTGTGGAGGCCCGCACATTGTGCGCAAAGGCGACCACCCCAGAAAGGATGTTGCCAACCTTTTGTGTTTTATGGCCTGATGAACTTGCTTCGATGACCAGTGCTGTGCCCGCGCTGTTCGTGTTTCGTCCTCACTGACGTCGTGCGACCCGCGCTTTCAGCCCCCCTGGTTTCAGTCTGGAATTAAAGTGCCTTTGCGAACTTGGTGCTCCAATGGGTTGCTGGTGTACGTGTACGTTGACGACATTTGAGTGTTGGGTCGCTCCTTCGACAAATGTCAAACCGCTACCGTTGAAGCGTTGACAACCTTGCCGGAAAGAGGCTTTGTCATCAATATCAGCACAACGTGTGTGTGTGTGTGTGTGCGCGCGCGCGCGTGTGTGTGTGTGTGTGTGTGTGTGTGTGTGTGTGTGTGTGTGTGGTAGTTCATTCGTTAGCCTCATGACTTGCATTCTTCTTACGGCCTGATGAGGTGATTGGAGACGAAAAGGGGCTCCAAGGGCCACAAGCTTATTTCCTCAATACAAAGGTGTCCAACCTTTTGCTCCAGCTTGCTTGGGGCGGGGGGCGGGGGGGGGGGGGGGGCTGATGATACAGTTTGACGTTATGAGTCCATACCGGGTGCCTGGTGGCACCATCTTGCTGCTGCCCTGTACCAACCAGATGATAGTTCATAGGACCACAGGAGTGGTGGGCAAAACAACATTCACCTGCTGTCTTGTTCACTACAGTGAAAGGCGCCTATGACATGTCACTGAAGAGCTTTATTCTTCGACTTTTGCTTTGCACTTCTGCTTTACTTTGAGCAGTGCCGGTCGTGCACACGCATTTGTCTCCCATAGCGCGGGGGGGGGGGGGGGGGGCAGGGATATATTGGACCAGCTGACAAGCAGCGGAGGACCCCCCCCCTTGGAGTGACACAGTGACAGGGATAGGGACAGTGACAGCGACAGACTGCGATAGTGAAAGTGGTTTGGTCATGGAATATGCATGAAACACATGGAAAAAAGAGAGCCGGCCGCTGCAACCCCCTCCAGAGGGTTGGAATAGGGGCACTAAGGGCCCCCCACCCCCCCCAAATAATTTTTTCGGGAGCCCTGACCCTTGCCCACCCCGTCAGACCCAACCACGGGCTGCATGTGTCACGCCCCCCCCACCCCACCCCACCCCACCCCACCCCACCCCACCATTAGCCCATGGTCAAGACCCGCATCATCGACGAGAACGGCTTCGAGAAGCTGCCGGCGGGCATGAACGTGACTCTGGCGGTGATGTCGTACTCCGGGTACGACATCGAGGACGCGGCCATCCACAACAAGTCGGCCATCGAGCGCAGCTACGCGCGGTGCATGGTCATGAAGAAGCAGTGCGTGCCCATCAAGCGGTACTCCCCGGAGGTCTGTGCGGCCGGTTTGCACAGGGACCGGAGGGGGGGGGGATTGAGGTCCGCGGTTTTCCGCAATTTCCCGCAATTTTCTGCAATTTCCCGCAATTTTCCGCCATTTTTTTCTGCTTGTCCTTCCATTCCCCTCATCCGGCCATGAAAAGGCCTGCAGCCCCCCCCCCCCCAATGCCATTGCCGCACGTGCACAGGTCCTGGAGACCATCCATGAGTGGGAGCCCCCCACCGTCCCAAAGCTGAGCGACAACGTGGACGTGGTGGTGGCCTTCTCCCTGGGCACCGCCCCCCCCCCCCATTGCGGCGTTGGGGGCGGTTACTGTCGGTTACAAATGCCATTGAAGCCGGCACTTGGCGTTGGGGAGACAAGGGGCTGGGCATGGGCTGGGTGTTCTTGAAGGAGGGGGCACCTTCCCCCCTTTCGATGCATCGCTGGGGGGGGGGTGGGCGGGGCACCCGGATGGGTCTGGCTTGTTGACAGTTGGTGCCCTGTGCGTGCCCTGTGCAGAAGTGTTGCTCCTTGAGGCTTCAGGAGGTTTGGTTGCGGCACCGCTATTTTCCGCAATCTTCCCGCAATTGTCCTACAAATTTCCGCAATTTTCCCACAAATTTACGCAATTTTTGGCAATTGGATTTGATGCTCCCTGACCGCAATCCCCCCCCCCCCCCCAACCCGTGGTTTGCATCGGTTGCGCGGGTACCACAGAAAATGCCTGAGGGGTGAACGGTGGCGGCTGGCGGTGGACTGCCGCTTGGCAGTTGGGCGCCGGCGGTTGGCGATGGGCTGAAAGGCCGTTGGCGACGGCAGAAGTCGGTCGATTGCAGGCAGTTGAGGGCGTTTTGCTCTTTTTCTGTGACATTCTTGGCGGGGTTCGCTACCGGGTGTTTCCGCCCCCCCCCCCCTTTGCGGCGATTGGATTTTTGCCTCCGAACACGAGGAAGGACACCCCCCCCCCCGGCGGCGATTGGATTTTTGCCTCCGAACACGAGGAAGGACATCCCCCCCCCCCCCCGGCGGCGATTGGATTTTTGCCTCCGAACACGAGGAAGGACATCCCCCCCCCCCCACCCCTGAACAACAACACGGTCCTCCAACATTTGAGGGTGGCGGTGGCGTCCTGACGTTCAGCACGCAAACTGTACGTCCCGGCACGCAAACGGTGCAAGAAATTCCAAAACACCGCAGAGCTGGCAGGGAAACATGAGGCCATCCTCCGTGATGACCCACCGCACAGGGGTGGCACATCATATGCCCGGATGCCTCGTGGGAAGACCACCCGGAAGTGGGGTGGGCTGGGGGTTTACGGAGTGTTCTTTGGGGACCACATGGACCCGGCAGAGTATGCCCCTCAGGCAAGGGCCACTGGGTCCCGATGGGAAGGGCCAGGGAGGGCCGGAGGCCTTCAGGCGTAGGGCTTGCTCCGTTCATGCGGGGCCTGGAGGGCCTTCCCTGCTGAGCCCGCAGTGCCCGGGGTGTGTGCGCGTGCGTGTGTCGGGCCTCGTTGTCGCTGACCGTAGTGCAGGGGGACTGAGGTGAGGGCTCTGAAACATTCCCGCAACCCAAATCTGAGCTTAAGTGACCCCGGTTTCTGCCCTTCACAGGCCCTTGGCTTAGCGCTCTGCGCGGCTGCCGAGGGCTGGGGACGGTCGTGATCGGGAGCAGGATGTGCCTCCTCCTCTCACCCTGTACTGCAGAAAGGCGCCTATTGGCGTCGGGCATGCTCTGTCTTGTTTGATGTCCAACTGACGAGGATTCTGACACTCGGAAACTGAGTTGTTGCCCGTTTGTCTCGCAATAGTGTGTGTGTGTGTGTTGAGCACACCTGCCTGGCCCCGGCGATCGCCCCGGTGAATGAAGACCAAACCAAGAATCGGGGGGAACCGCGCGCGGCGCCTTGGAGCCTGCAGGGGCACCCGGCAGGCCACAGGTCCCTCCGACGCCCGGATGCACTGCTGGTCGCCAATGGAGTGTTGGGCGGGGCGCAGCGGTGGCCCCGACACAAGCGGCGTACCACGTCAGGCCCAGTGAAGCACCTCCCCCCCTCTTCCCATGCACCCCCGCGCATGCGTCTCGCAGCAATTCGACACCATCCGCGGCCCCCCGGCGGACTGCACGCAGCGCGGCAACTTCAAGTACCGGCACCTCGACGCCGACGGAATCATCCCGAAGGGCGTGCGCGTCGTGGACGGCGACGTGCTGGTCAACAAGTTCATCCCCAGCTCGAGCCAGGACGGGGGGCTCCCCGTCCGCGCGGCGCCGCTGTGCTACAAGGGCCCGGTGCCGGGGTTCGTGGACCAGGTGTGTGCACGAATGCAGTCGCGCGCGCTTTTGGATTGTTATAGGAATGTTTTTTTGCATTATTTGGCAAAAGTTCCAAATTCCCACAAGAATTTATTCCAAAAATTCCAAAAAAAATCGAAAATTTTCGATTTTTTTTTGTAAAAATTCCGAAGACCCGCGTGCGCAGCCGGTCTGGGGACATGGGCCCCGTCCCTTATGCCGTGCAGGTGATCCCAGATGGCCGGCTGTGGCGGCACGATCCCGGCGTAGCCCGCCACGGTCGCTACGTCTGGACTCCCGGGGCAGCTCATGCCCTCGAAGAGCCCACCAGGCAGGCTGGTGTAGACCCGCTTCCGCCACTGAGGCGAAGGGGGGGGTCTGAAGGGGGGGGGCTGGGGCAGGGCCGGGGACACCAATCATACAGCAGGGCGGACCTTCAACAACGAGATGGTTATTTGTTTTGTTGTGTTGTTGTTTTGTCCGGATTTTATTATTGTTTGTTATCGTTTCTTTCTTTCTTTCTTTTACTGTTGCTTTATTGTAGTTGTTTCACTTAATTATTTCATTGTTACTTCGTCATTTTATTGTTATTTCATTTTGTTGTATTTTATTTAATTTTTTTGCCACTGCTATTTTGTTTGTTTACTTTATTGTTATTTTCTGTTATTTTATTTATGCATTTTGTTGTTATTTTGTTTGTTGTAATTCTTTTATTGCTATTTTATTTCATATTATGTTTATTTATTTTATTGCTATGGTATTTTGTGTTTTATTTATTTGTATTTATATTATTTTATTTTATTTTATGTTTATTTCTTTTATTGCTATTTGTTTTATTTCATTTCTTTTATTGTTATTATATTTTATTTTATTTCTTTATTTTGTTCACTCAGGACCGCCCCTCAAGGACCGCCCTCTGAACCGGCGGTTATCTGCCGACCGGCGGCAGTTCACGGCCTAACTTTTGAGGATGTGTCCGCGGGCCGGCCGCCGGCCCTCCGATGGACGTGCGCCACGTCCCCAGGGGGGAAGTCCGCCCTCACGGAGACGTGTGCCTCCAGACCCCCCCCGCCCCCCCCTTTACGCCCACGTGTCAGCCTCGCCCTCACCCTCGCCCTCAGCCTCGCCCCTTTCGGGCCCCCCGTCACGACCCGCGCTGTCAGCCCCCCCCCCCCAACAACAACAACAGAACCGGAAGGGGCTGGTGGAGGGCGCTGGGCTCGGTGGCGTTGGGGCTGTGGTCAGCCCTTCCACAAACAAATGCCGCATCCACTAGCACCACCACAAAACTACACCAGGAACGCTTTGCTCGGTTGCCATCCCGAACGCACCAGGAGACCGATCAGTTGCCCTCAGAGGGAGTGACGAAGTGAGGGGCTGCTCTTCGGCCTGTGAGGCACCGACCCAGGGCTGCACCCTCTGAGGAGGTCGGGTTTTCAACTTTGGGAGGGGTGGGGGGTCAATAGATCCCCCCCCGAAACTTTGGGAGGAGGGGGGTCAATAGAGCCCCCCCAAAACTTTGGGAGGGGGGGGGTCAATAGAGCCCCCCCAAAACTTCGGGAGGAGGGGGGGGTCAATAGAGCCCCCCCCAAAAATTCGGGAGGGGGGGGGTCAATAGAGCCCCCCCAAAACTTCGGGAGGGGGGGGTCAATAGAGCGCCCCCAAAACTTTGGGAGGGGGGGGGGTCAATAGAGCCCCCCCACCAAAACTTTGGGAGGGGGGGGTCAATAGAGCCCCCCCAAAACTTCGGGAGGAGGGGGGTCAATAGAGCCCCCCCAAAACTTTGGGAGGGGAGGGGTCAATATAGCCCCCCGAAAACTTCGGGTGGGGGGGGGGGTCAATAGAGCCCCCCCAAAACTTCGGGAGGGGGGGGGGTCAATAGAGCCCCCCCAAAAACTTTGGGAGGGGGGGGGTCAATAGAGCCCCCCCAAAACTTTGGGAGGGGGGGGGTCAATAGGGCCCCCCCAAAACTTTGGGAGGGGGGGGGGTCAATATAGCCACCCAAAAATTCGGGAGGGGGGGGGTCAATAGAGCCCCCAGCCAAACTTTGGGAGGGGGGGGGTCAATGGAGCCCCGCCAAAACTTTAGGAGGGGGGGGGTCAATAGAGCCCCCCCCAAAACTTTGGGAGGGGGGGGGTCAATAGAGCCCCCACCCAAACTTTGGGAGGGGGGGGGGTCAATGGAGCCCCGCCAAAACTTTGGGAGGGGGGGGGTCAATAGAGTCCCCCCCCAAAACTTTGGGAGGGGGGGGGGTCAATAGGGCCCCCCCAAAAATTCGGGAGGGGGGGGGTCAATAGAGCCCCCCCAAAACTTTGGGAGGGGGGGGGTCAATAGAGCCCCCCCAAAACTTTGGGAGGGGGGGGGGTCAATAGGCCCCCCCCAAAACTTTGGGAGGGGGGGGGTTCAATATAGCCACCCAAAAATTCGGGAGGGGGGGGGTCAATAGAGCCCCCACCCAAACTTTTGGAGGGGGGGGTCAATGGAGCCCCCCCAAAACTTTGGGAGGGGGGGGGTCAATGGAGCCCCCCCCCCCAAAACTTTGGGACGGGGGGGGTCAATAGGGCCCCCCCAAACCTTTGGGAGGGGGGGGGTCAATGGAGCCCCGCCAAAACTTTAGGAGGGGGGGGGTCAATAGAGCCCCCCCCAAAACTTTGGGAGGGGGGGGGTCAATAGAGCCCCCCCAAAACTTTGGGAGGGGGGGGGGTCAATACAGCCACCCAAAACTTTGGGAGAGGGGGGGTCAATAGAGCCCCCCCATAACTGGGGGAGGGGGGGGTCAATAGAGCCCCCCCCCCAAAACTTTGGGAGGTGGGGGGGTCAATAGGGCCCCCCCAAAAATTCGGGAGGGGGGGGGTCAATAGAGCCCCCCCAAAACTTTGGGAGGGGGGGGTCAATAGAGCCCCCCAAAACTTTGGGAGGGGGGGGGGTCAATGGCCCCCCCCCAAAATTTTGGGAGGGGGGGGTTCAATATAGCCACCCAAAAAGTCGGGAGGGGGGGGGTCAATAGAGCCCCCACCCAAACTTTTGGAGGGGGGGGTCAATGGAGCCCCCCCAAAACTTTGGGAGGGGGGGGGTCAATGGAGCCCCCCCCCCAAAAACTTTGGGAGGGGTGGGGTCAATAGGGCCCCCCCAAACCTTTGGGAGGGGGGGGGTCAATAGAGCCCCCCCAAAACATTGGGAGGGGGGGGGTCAATAGGGCCCCCCCAAAACTTTGGGAGGGGGGGGGGTCAATAGAGCCCCCCCCAAAACTTCGGGAGGGGGGGGGTCAATAGAGCCCCCCCAAAAATTGGGGAGGGGGGGGGGTCAATATAGCCACCCAAAAATTCGGGAGGGGGGGGTCAATAGAGCCCCCGCCCAAACTTTGGGAAGGGGGGGTCAATGGAGCCCCCTCAAAACTTTGGGAGGGGGGGGGTCAATAGAGCCCCCCCCCCCAAAACTTTGGGAGGGGGGGGGTCAATAGGGCCCCCCCAAAACTTTGGGAGGGGGGGGTTCAATAGAGCCTCCCCAAAACTTTGGGAGGGGGGGGGTCAATATAGCCCCCCGAAAATTCGGGAGGGGGGGGTCAATAGAGCCCCCCCCCAAAACTGTGGGAGGTGGGGGGTCAATAGGGCCCCCCCAAAACTTTGGGAGGGGGGGGGTCAATAGGGCCCCCCCCACAACTTTGGGAGGGGGGGGGTCAATAGAGCCTTCCCAAAACTTTGGGAGAGGGGGGGGTCAATAGGGCCCCCCCAAAACTTTGGGAGGGGGGGGGTCAATAGGGCCCCCCCAAAACTTTGGGAGGGGGGGGGTCAATAGGGCCCCCCCAAAACTTTGGGAGGGGGGGGTCAATAGGGCCCCCCCAAAACTTTGGGAGGAGGGGGGTCAATAGAGCCCCCCCAAAACTTTGGGAGGGGGGGGGGTCAATAGGGCCCCCCCAAAACTTTGGGAGGAGGGGGGTCAACAGAGCCCCCCCAAACCTTTGGGAGGGGGGGGGGTCAATAGAGCCCCCCCATAACTGGGGGCGGGGGGGTCAATAGAGCCCCCCCAAAACTTTGGGAGGGGGGGGGTCAATAGAGCCCCCCAAAACTTTGGGAGGGGGGGGGTCAATGGCCCCCCCCCAAAATTTTGGGAGGGGGGGGGTTCAATATAGCCACCCAAAAAGTCGGGAGGGGGGGGGTCAATAGAGCCCCCACCCAAACTTTTGGAGGGGGGGGTCAATGGAGCCCCCCCAAAACTTTGGGAGGGGGGGGTCAATGGAGCCCCCCCCCCCCAAAAACTTTGGGAGGGGTGGGGTCAATAGGGCCCCCCCAAACCTTTGGGAGGGGGGGGGTCAATAGAGCCCCCCCAAAACATTGGGAGGGGGGGGGTCAATAGGGCCCCCCCAAAACTTTGGGAGGGGGGGGGGTCAATAGAGCCCCCCCCAAAACTTCGGGAGGGGGGGGGTCAATAGAGCCCCCCCAAAAATTGGGGAGGGGGGGGGGTCAATATAGCCACCCAAAAATTCGGGAGGGGGGGGGTCAATAGAGCCCCCGCCCAAACTTTGGGAGGGGGGGGTCAATGGAGCCCCCCCAAAACTTTGGGAGGGGGGGGGTCAATAGAGCCCCCCCCCCAAAACTTTGGGAGGGGGGGGGTCAATAGGGCCCCCCCAAAACTTTGGGAGGGGGGGGTTCAATAGAGCCTCCCCAAAACTTTGGGAGGGGGGGGGTCAATATAGCCCCCCGAAAATTCGGGAGGGGGGGGTCAATAGAGCCCCCCCCCAAAACTGTGGGAGGTGGGGGGTCAATAGGGCCCCCCCAAAACTTTGGGAGGGGGGGGGTCAATAGGGCCCCCCCCACAACTTTGGGAGGGGGGGGGTCAATAGAGCCTTCCCAAAACTTTGGGAGAGGGGGGGGTCAATAGGGCCCCCCCAAAACTTTGGGAGGGGGGGGGTCAATAGGGCCCCCCCAAAACTTTGGGAGGGGGGGGGTCAATAGGGCCCCCCCAAAACTTTGGGAGGGGGGGGTCAATAGGGCCCCCCCAAAACTTTGGGAGGAGGGGGGTCAATAGAGCCCCCCCAAAACTTTGGGAGGGGGGGGGGTCAATAGGGCCCCCCCAAAACTTTGGGAGGAGGGGGGTCAACAGAGCCCCCCCAAACCTTTGGGAGGGGGGGGGGTCAATAGAGCCCCCCCATAACTGGGGGCGGGGGGGTCAATAGAGCCCCCCCAAAACTTTGGGAGGGGGGGGGTCAATAGAGCCCCCCCAAAACTGGGGGCGCCGGGGTCAATAGAGCCCCCCCAAAACTTTGGGAGGGGGGGGGTCAATAGAGCCCCCCCCCAAAACCTTGGGAGGGGGGGGGTCAATAGGGCCCCCCCAAAACTTTGGGAGGTGGGGGGTCAATAGAGCCCCCCCAAAACTTTGGGAGGGGGGGGGTCAATAGAGCCCCCCCAAAACTTTGGGAGGAGGGGGGTCAATAGAGCCCCCCAAAAATTCGGGGGGGGGGGGTCAATAGAGCCCCCCCCATAACTGGGGGCGGGGGGGTCAATAGAGCCCCCCCAAAACTTTGGGAGGGGGGGGGTCAATAGAGCCCCCCCAAAACCTTGGGAGGGGGGGGGTCAATAAGGGCCCCCCAAAACTTTGGGAGGTGGGGGGTCAATAGAGCCCCCCCAAAACTTTGGGAGGGGGGCTGTCTATATAGCCCCCCGAAAACTTCGGGAGGGGGGCGGGGATCAATAGAGCCCCCCCAAAACTTTGGGAGGGGGGGGGTCAATATAGCCACCCAAAAATTGGGGAGGGGGGGTCAATAGAGCCCCCCCCCAAAACTTTGGGAGGGGGGGGGTCAATAGAGCCCCCCCAAAACTTTGGGAGGGGGGGGTCAATAGAGCCCTTCCAAAACTTTGGGAGGGGGGGGGTCAATAGGGCCCCCCAAAACTTTGGGAGGTGGGGGGTCAATAGAGCCCCCCCAAAACTTCGGGAGGGGGGGGGGTCAATAGAGCCCTCCCAAAACTTTGGGAGGGGGGGGGGGCCAATATAGCCCCCTCAAAATTTCGGGAGGGGGGGGGGTCAATAGAGCCCCCCCCCCCAAAACTTTGGGAGGGGGGGGGTCAATAGAGCCCTCCCCAAAACTTTGGGGGGGGGTCAATAGAACCCCCCCCCCAAAACTTTGGCAGGGGGGGGGTCAATAGGGCCCCCCCAAAACTTTGGGAGGGGGGGGGGTCAATAGAGCCCCCCCAAAACTTTGGGAGGGGGGGGGTCAATAGAGCCCCCCCAAAACTTTGGGAGGGGGGGGGTCAATAGAGTCCCCCCAAAACTTTGGGAGGAGGGGGGTCAATAGAGCCCCCCCCAAAAATTTGGGAGGGGGGGGGTCAATAGAGCCCCCCAAAATTTTGGGAGGGGGGGGGTCAATAGAGCCCTCCCAAATTTTGGGAGGGGGGGGGTCAATAGAGCCCCCCCAAAACTTTGGGAGGGGGGGGGGTCAATAGAGCCCCCCCCAAAACTGGGGGCGGCGGGGTCAATAGAGCCCCCCCAAAACTTTGGGAGGGGGGGGGTCAATAGAGCCCCCCCAATACTTTGGGAGGGGGGGGGGTCAATAGAGCCCCCCTCAAAAATTTGGGAGGGGGGGGGGTCAATAGAGCCCCCCAAAATTTTGGAGGGGGGGGTCAATAGAGATCCCCCAAAACTTGGGAGGGGGGGGGGGTCAATAGAGCCCCCCCAAAACTGGGGGCGGCGGGGTCAATAGAGCCCCCCCAAAACTTCGGGAGGGGGGGGGGTCAATAGAGCCCCCCAAACCTTTGGGAGGGGGGCGGGGTCAATAGAGCCCCCCCCAAAACTTTGGGAGGGGGGGGGGTCAATAGAGCCCCCCAAAATTTTGGGGGGGGGGTCAAAGAGCCCCCCCCCAAAACTTTGGGAGGGGGGGGGTCAATAGAGCCCCCCCAAAACTGGGGGCCGCGGGGTCAATAGAGCCCCCCCAAAACTTTGGGAGGGGGGGGGTCAATAGGGCCCCCCCAAAACTTTGGGAGGTGGGGGGTCAATAGAGCCCCCCCAAAACTTTGGGAGGGGGGGGGGTCAATATAGCCCCCCGAAAACTTCGGGAGGGGGGGGGGGGTCAATAGAGCCCCCCCAAACCTTTGGGAGGGGGGGGGGTCAATATAGCCACCCAAAACTTTGGGAGGTGGGGGGGTCAATAGAGCCCCCCCCCCAAAACTTTGGGAGGGGGGGGGGGTCAATAGAGCCCCCCAAAATTTTGGGAGGGGGGGGGTCAATATAGCCCCCCGAAAACTTCGGGAGGGGGGGGGGGGGGTCAATAGAGGCCCCCCCCAAAACTTTGGGAGGGGGGGGGGGTCAATAGAGCCCCCCCAAACCTTTGGGAGGGGGGCGGGGTCAATATAGCCCCCCCCAAAACTTTGGGAGGGGGGAGGGGTCAATAGAGCCCCCCCAAAACTTTGGGAGGGGGGGGGTCAATATAGCCCCCCCAAAACTTTGGGAGGGGGGGGGGTCAATAGAGCCCCCCCAAAACTGGGCTGTTCGGGAAAAGGGTCATTTTTTCCCACTAAAATCCAAGGCAAACGATGACTTTTCTGAACCCCCTCGACGCGCTGATTCCAAAAATCCCATTTTCATTTTTTTGCTGAATTTCGGGTCCGGGTCACCTCCGAGGCCTGGGGGTCAGTCTCGGTAGGATTTGGGGGGGGGGGGGGGCGCGTCAATGGAGCCCTTTTTGGGGGGAGGGGTCTAGCCAGAGGGGTCTATCAACCCCTCCCCCCCTCCCCCGGAGTTGAAAACCCGCCCCTCCCCCCGCGTCCCGCCCCGTGTGCGCCGCTCCCGGCCCCTCTCCCACCGAAAGCGTGGGCCGCCTCTGGCGGTGCGAGGCCGCAGTCCCCGTCCTCCCGGGCCCAGGTCGTCATCACCACCGACAGCGAGGACCAGTGGCTCATCAAGGTCCTGATCCGCGAGACCCGGGCCCCGGAGCTCGGCGACAAGTTCTCGAGCCGCCACGGGCAGAAGGGGGTGTGCGGGCTGATCCAGCCCGCGGTCGACCTGCCGTTCAACGACAGCGGGATGAACCCGGACCTGATCATGAACCCCCACGGCTTCCCGTCCCGCATGACCGTCGGCAAGATGATCGAGCTGCTGGCGGGCAAGACGGGGGTCATGGAGGGCCGCCTCAAGTACGGCACGGCGTTCGGCGGGGACCGCGTGGCGGACTGCGGGAAGGTGCCCCCCGCCCTCCACCGATCCGCACCCGCACCCTCTCGCCGACCCACCCCCCCCCAAGCCCCGGGGAAGAGGGTTAGGGTTTGTGGTGAGGGGGCCTCCTTAGACGCTGTAGGGGCCTGTGAGGGCGTTTGGCTCCTACGCCAGTGGCCGACGGCTTGAGGGTCAGTGTGTGTACTGGAATGGCCGTAATACATGGCAAAGGATGACTTTTGTGAACCCCCTCGACGCGCTGCTCCCAAAAATCCCATTTTCATTTTTTTGCCGGAGTTTGGGTCCGGGTCACCTCCGGGGCCCGGGGGTCAGTCTCGGTAGGATTTTGCGGGGGCCGTCAATGGAGCCCTTTTTTGGGGGGGGGCTAGCCAGAGGGGTCTATCGAACCCCCGCCTCCCCTGTACACGGCAGGAGGAGGGGGGGTTACCCCCCATCCCCCCCAGACCAAGAGGGACCATCGCGGGAACAACGCAATTTACCATTGGGAACATCTGATCGGGCCGTGTTCGGTACACAAACCCTTCCCCTCTTTCTGATACTCCCCTGGCCTCACTCCCCCCACCCCCACCCTTACTCCTCGTTGTGCCCTTGCCTGAGAGCCTCGTGAGATGCCCCGCCCCCTCCGGAATGGCAGCTGCTGGTACTACTGTGCACGCCCGGGGGAAGCCAAGACCGCGCCGCTGCTGGCGCTCCTGCGGAGCTGCGGGGCACTCTGCCACGGCAGAGCGCGTGCACTCCGCACGAAAGGCCATCCCCTCCGGCCCCCGTCACGACCCGCCCTGTCAGTCCCCCCTTCCCCTTCCCCACCCCCCCCATCTCACCTCGCCGGCCCTCCCATCCGGTCCACATGCCCAACGCAGTGTCCGCCCCTCCTTCCCAGCCCCCTTCCCATGGGATGCATTGGAAGAAGGGGAGGTACAGCCCCCCCCCCCCCTTTCAGGGCGCCCAGCCTATGCCCAGCTGCTGTCCCCCTGACGCCAAGTGCCAGCCTCAATGGCATGTGTAACCGACAGTAACCGCCCCCAACCGCTTTGGCAACCTCCTCCAACCGCCTGCCTAACCGCCTCTGGGGCCGCCTCTGAGGTCCCTTCCCTTCTGATGCATCACCCCCCCCCCCTCCACCGCCGCATGGATACGCCTTGATGCAATGGCAGTGCGCAGGCCGCGTGCGTGCGGTCCGAGCCCAGCAGGCAGCAGTCCCTCGCACACAGGCCGACACGATCCGGGCCTGAGGGAACACGGGGCGCGGGGGCTGGGGCCGCTGCGACCCTCCGCGCACTGGGGGGGCAGGCCCGCCACTGCCATCGGTCCACCCATAAATAATTACCAGGTGGGGCCGGGTCCTACCGAGTCGTGCCATGGCCACCGTCGGTGCCGACCGAGTTCGGCGTGGGGGGGGGGGGGGGGGGGGCGGGGGCGGGTATTACCGAGTGGCAGATGGCACAAGGTGGCCGCCGAGTCCGGGCCCGGCTGGAGCGGGGGCAGGGCTCCTCTTAACAACTCGGCACCACTGGGCGGGGGGCACCCCCCCCCCGCCTAAAAGATTGGCCCAAATTTTCTCCCGGGCTTTTGGCCAATCAAAAAATCTCTCCGGCGCCTTTGGCGCCAATTTTGTGGGGGGGGCTGGACCCCCCCCCCCCCCCCCCACTAAACGGAGCCCCGGGCGGGCGGCGCACAGGCGACAGTCCCTCCATCCATCAACCCCCCCCTCCCCCCCCCCTCACAACCCCCTGCCCCCCCCCCGCCCCAGGCCCTGGTCGAGCACGGCTACAGCTACCACGGCAAGGACCAGCTCTACAGCGGCATCACGGGAGAGCCACTGGAGGCGTACGTGTTCATGGGCCCCGTGTACTACCAGAAGCTCAAGCACATGGTGCTGGACAAGATGCACGCGAGGGGGCGGGGGCCCTGCTCCGCCATGACCCGCCAGCCCACGGAGGGGCGGTCGCGGGACGGGGGCCTGCGGCTGGGGGAGATGGAGCGGGACTGCCTGATCGGGCACGGCGCGTCCAACATGCTGAAGGAGCGCCTCATGCACTCCTCCGACGAGTTCAGCACCGACGTGTGCAAGGTCTGCGGGCTGATCGGGTATGCCATGCCCCGGAACCCGCAGGGGCCAGCCCCGCCACACCAACGACTGGGCTCCGCGAACACGGAAACGACACCGGCAAGAGCACCGGCCGCAGCGGCCGACAGAACGCAGCGACCCGACGCAACATGCGAAGGGAAGAACGGGTGACTGTCCAGGGCCCCGTAAAGAAACAACAACCAGACGGAATGTCACACGGGGGAATGGGGCGACCCCGCGGGCCCAAGGACACCAACTACCCCCCCCCCCCCCTTTAGGGGGCCTCCGGCCGGCGGTTAGTGGGGGGGGGGTAGTTGGCGTCCAAACCCGAGGAGCCACCCCCCCCCCCCCCCCCCGGGCCCCGGAAAGTCCGGACATGGACGGATCTGACCCGAAATCGCCCCCAGAGGATTCCGGCCGAAGTCGCCGAGGGACGGAGGGACGGGCGTCGTCGTCGTCGTCGTCATCGTCGTCGTCGTCGTCGCTGTCGCGTCTCGGCCTGGGCGTCGCGGGCGTGGCCGCCGTCGGCGTCGTGGTCGTGGTGGTCGTGGCCGTCATGGCCGTCGTGGTTGTTGGTGTTGGTGTTGGTGTTGGTGGTGTTGCCATAACGTTCCTTATCACTGTTGATGATGATCAGTAGTGTCGCTACGGTCGCTGGACCCGACACGGGGGATCCTTTTTGCCCTCCTGTTCTTCCTCCCCCCCCCCCCCTCCCCCCTCTCCATCATCCTCATTACCCTACTCCCGGCTTCGTTTTGAAACGGGCAGTCCCAACCGCCGTCGGTTACCAACCGCCGGCGGTCACCCTGTCCACCGCATGACGAGAAATCCTCACTTCTTGATCCTCCTCTGTGGCTTCGCATTGGGGGTTGCCATCCTTAATACTGTAGCTATCACTGCCAACGAGGTGTTCACGATGTTTGGTTACACAAATCTAGAGGTTGTTTTTTTCACATTCATTTCTACATTTCCACATTCATGTCTATGTTACATGGCGGGCCTGCAGTAATTGTGATATCTGAGGACCCTGTTCGAAGGGACACAGCACCATCCTGAGCCACAAGCGCAGACTGTGTTGCTCCTCGAGGCCTCAGGGGGTGTTGGTCACGCCGATCACAAACCCTAAATTGCGCAGTGCCTCCGTCCATGGTGCAGTGATAGCCCCACGAGGGTCACGCAAAGTGGCAAACCCACTTGACAACACTGGGCCACAGGGAGCGTGTGTTTTGTGTCCGGTTGCACTTTTGGCATAGGGCAGCCTCACACGCGTGCGTGCGCACGCGGACCACGTCCGATGACCTTGGCACCGCCATTCCCCCGCAATCTTCCGCAATGTTCCGCGGTGGGATCTGACGCCCCCTGACCGCCATCCCCCCCCCCCCCCGCCCCCCTGTCGCAGGTACGCCGGGTGGTGCCAGTACTGCAAGTCCAAGAAGGACGTTGTGACCATCAAGATGCCGTACGCCTGCAAGCTGCTGTTCCAGGAGATGATGTCCATGAACATCGTGCCCCGCCTCACCCTCCAGAACCTCTGACCGAGGCACGGCGGGGGCCATGGGGCCGGGGCCGACGCCGAGCGGACGCGCGCTCCCCTGCCCGGCACCCGCGGCAGGCCGGCGCCGGGCCCGTGGGTGTCGCGCTTTGGGGGGCCCTGGGGGCCCTCTGCGGCGCGCCCGGCATTGCGCGAGTTGGGGAGGGGGCCGCGGCCTGCGCGATGGGGGGGCGAGGGCGCGGCAGAATGCGCACTGATGGAGCCCGACGGAAGGACAGCACAGGCCCGTGGGTGGGGTCCCTTTTAACAACTCGGCACCGCCGGGGGGGGGGGGTGGGGGGCTGGTGGTGGGGGGCTGGTGGTGGCACCCCCCCCCCTCCTGGACCCCCCCCCTTTTAAAAGATTTGGTCAAATTTTCTTCCGGGCCTTTGGCTATTGGAACAAAAAACAAACACTCTCGGCGCCAATTAGCACAGACCAATGACTTTCTTCGGCACCTCTAAAAACTCAGCACCACCGGAAGCCCCCCCCCCCCCCCTTTAAAAGGAGCCCTGCCCGTGGCTGTAGCTTCCCGCCGCCCGCCGTCGGTTGCACGCCACCTCCCGGGCACTGCCCATGCACCCCGTTTGAGGGGACGGTCTAACCCCCGTAACGGTCGTGGGGCCCTCCTGTTGCGCGACCTCCTCGGGCCCCGTGTGTGGGGGGGGGGGAGGGGCGGGGGGACATCGCACTGCAGTTTGGGGGGAGTCCCGGGCACGTTTGTTGGTGGACGACCCTCAGGGGCGCCCCGTGTGGGTGGCATACCTCACGACCGGGGGACGCGTCTTTGTTTTGCACTTTCTTTGGCCCCCCCCGCCCCCGCCCCCACCCCTACAGACCACAGAGTCCACACGGCCCCTCGGCTCAGAGATCAGCCCCCCCCCGCCCCCCCAGCCCCGCCACCCATGGCCCCGCACTCGGGCTCGAACACCCTGAGCCCCGCCCGAGCCCCGAGCCATCGGAAACCGTCGGGTGTACGGCGGCGGGCTTCGCACGGAGTCGCGCGCACACCGGGCGGTTCGGAGGGTGCCCCCCCGGCACGCCGGGCCTCCGCATTGCGAGACCACCGTCCGGGCGGCCGTACGGGCGCGGCCGCCCGCCTGCGCGCTGGCCGGGCCGCGCTCCGCGAGACGGTCGCCTTTGTGGATCCGCGCGGCGCGCCGCCCCCGCCTTCACTCGAGGGCCGCGTTTGACCGGCCTGGCCTTGACCGGAACACGCGGCGTCGGTTTCGCCGGTTGTGTGCGGCGCCGCAGACCCACAGGGGACTGCCTTCGGGGCCGTTGTTTCAGGACCGGGCGCCCGCGCGACCTGCGTGTCCTGGGGCCGCGCGCGGCGTCCCGCGAAGGACGGCGTCGCTTGCCCTTTTCCCCCGCTTGGCGGAACGAGGAGGTTTCTTTCACCGCTTTTCTTGCTCTGTTCTTGTTTGCGGTTCTCATCGCGTGTGCGTGTGTGTGTGCGTGTGTTAAACAGGGTCAGCCTGCCGGAGGGTCCGTCCACGCCGTTCTGTTTCTGTTTCTGTTTGTGCTGTTCTCTGGCTCTTGTCTTTTGCAGCACAGTCTGCGCATCCGGCACTTCAAGAAGCACACCCGTTGCTCGTGTCCGTGCCCGTGCCCGTGTGTGTGTGCGTGCGCGCGTGCGCGCATGCGCGGGTACATGCGTGTGCGCGTGCACGTGCGCGCGTGCACGGGTGCGTGGGTGCATCAGTGTGTAGACCTTGCCATTGAAAGTGTTCTCCTGGATGCTTTTGTGATGCTCGGGCAGCCCAGGCAGGGGGCAGAGCACAGAGCCGGGCGGCCAGGGCAGGTGTGCCCCTTTCTGTGGACAGCTTGGACGGGTCCAAAGGACCGCATGCGGCCTTGATGCGCCGCGCAGTGGGCGGGAGCAGAGGGTTGTCCCGTGCGGAGATGTGCTACGAAGAACCGTCTGGGTCTGGGCTCCTGGGTAGAATCAGTGGCCTCGGTTGCGTCCAGTGACTGCTGTGATGGCACTGGCATTGCCGGCGACGACATGTTTTGAGGCATCGGAGCCTCGCCTCACAAGGCACTCTTGGTCGGGGGTCTCGGGCATACAAACTCCAAGTCATGCTGATATTTACGATGAATACTACATTGAAATTGCCCAGTACTTGTCACCGTGAATCATCAATGATCGGAGTGCATTCATGGGAGTTGTGTCCAATGGGCCATGAATTTCATCAGACATGATGCTGGCAAAGGTGTTGCACAGTTGACCCAGGAGCTGCGCTGTGGCTGGTCGTACTTAGTTCTCAAAGGGTCTCACACGTATGGATGCAACTCCAGGTCTGTGGAGGTTCCCACAATGGCCGCAGTGAGACCTTTGGGGGGAGCGTTAGCGCGACGCGCGCGCGCTGGGCATCGTTTTTGACCATTCCCCACCTGTGCCTGTTTTTGCCCCCACCTCACCAAAAAATCTGGAGTACCTTCTCGCCGTGTCTAAGAATTTGGCCCATCCTTTGCACCCAGTTTCTGACGATGGCAAAGGTGGTGGTTGGAAGTGGTGGGAGTGACATTTTGTGTTGTTGAATTCTCATATTTCGGTTTATGAAGGTGCCAAGATACTTAATACAAAGGTAGCGTGCCGGGCGCACGCCGGGCAAACATTCCCCCTTGGAATATGGCATGCAAGTGCAGAAGCATTCAAACTCAACAGTCTCCCTGGACAATATTTTCGAGCTGCCAACCAAGGCCCATGCTCCATGCAAAACAACACAAAGGGTACGGAATGATCTCTCATCCTCTGAATTGGTGATATTTGAAAACACTCTCCCGTATTTGAGACTGACCAATTAGTTTGGTCAAAACACTCCCATCAGATCTTTGCATCATTCGAATGTTGGGATTGGGATGCCGTGCGGCCGAGTGTTCTGCTTGATGAACCACTCGCTGAGGAGTGTTGTGCTGCACAGATTCGCCAGTACACTTGACCTAAAAGAAAGGAAAAGGTTCATCTCTTATCGGACATGGGCACAGTAGACACCACCACGCCACAGTCTGGTTTGCTCAGGGTCTCTGTACCAACATAAAGTCCACGAAGTCCACGTTAATGCTGTATGGATCCTCAATGTCTTGACCACCACAACCCGCCACCAATGGAGAAACAGAAATGGTGGGGTCAAGGCAGCGGCTTGGCGGACCTTCAGGAGAAGATCGACACTGCATCATGCGCTGCAGAATATACAAGTGACTGTCCAGGCCCCCGTAAAAAAACCACCGATGGACTACATGTCACACAGTGGGTAGGTCTGGTTCAATTGTCGGGGGTGTCCAATCACCCCAACCCAAAACCCAAGGCCACGGGAGTGCAGCACAGTACACCGGTCATTAAGGAGGGGGCAAAGTTAGTGGGATTAAGGGGGCTATGCTCGGCTCCGATGTCGCTTGATCACGTGTTTTACCACTGCCCCTTCAAGGGATTACTTCTCTTCTTTCTGTATACCAGGTGGGCTGTGGTGGCTCCTACGTTGATCCCTCAGTGGGCAGTCTTGGTGAACCGGGGGAGGGCAATGGGTCGGGATTACCGTGTCCTTGTCCAGTTCTTGCCCGCTGGACAATTTCACTTGGTTCCAAGTCACCAGTTTGGCTTTGGTAAACACATGGGGTGTCCAAAGAACAACTGCACGCCTACTCAACAACTTTTTGGTGACAACCTTTTGGGCTTACACATGTGCCGGTATGTGCCGCAATACATAAATTTGCCATGCACACCACACATTTCCTTTGCTGAAGCCCCGACACAACTGAGTTCACCTACAGCTGCGCAGTCACGGGCACACTCGTAGGATACTGGGGCATTGTGGTTTGACGCTTTGTTGTAGGATCCCTTGTCGGCACAAACAATGGGTCGCAATGGGTCGGGATCACCGTGTCCTTGTCCAGTTCTTGCCCGCTGGACAATTTCACTTGGTTCCAAGTCACCAGTTATGCACAAGCACATGCAGTACGAATGGGAGAAGCCATCCCTTCGATCTGACTTGTAACTGAAGACCAAATATGGAAATAATGCCTTCACATTAGCCCACAAACTGAAAGTAATACCCATGCAACACTCAAGCATATTATCTTGGCTACCGGCCCACTGCAAAGGCAGTACTTTCTAGAAAAAGTGCCAGTGCCAAACATATCCTTCAGCATGAGAGGGCCAAACCCATGCAGATTGTGGCAATGCCCACAAGTCTTGTGGTGATGCACCTACAGTTTGGCCAGCTGTATCCCCCTGGTGGCCACCTTCCCCTTGCCATCTCTCCTCAAACTCAGAGCCAAGAATATTGCATATCACATTTTGTTTTTTTTTAACAGTTTTTACGCTAGGATCTGCTTTGCATTTGGCGTCCAATGGGAGTTGAGGACTACCACTGTGGGACAAGGAGTCCCGGTTTCGCTTACGAAACATCATTTTGCCCCATAGTACATTATGCACAAGGGTTCTGTAGCGGGTGTAGTGGGATACAAAAGAGGCTGGCAGCCATCCTAGAGAACAAGGGCGTGTGCCACAGGGCGCTGTGGTGGCACATCATCTGCTTTGTTTTTGCCCCCCCCCTCACCAAACAACCTGGAGAACCTTCTCGCCGTGTCTAAGAATCTAGCCCATCCTTTGCACCCAGTTTATGATGATGGCAAGGGTGGTGGTTGGAAGTGGTGGGGATGACATTTTGTGTCGTTGAATTCTCATATTTCGGCCTATGCAAGGTGCCTTGCAGGCAAGGTGTGCGATCTATTGCAGTCTACTTGGGGAACTTCCCTAGGTGGGGATAAAGTTGGGGCTAGAGATAGGATACTTAATACAAAGGTAGCGCGCCGGGAATGCGCCGGCCGTGCGCCGGGCAGGCGTTCCCCCACTGCCCAAATGTGCCTGTTGGTGGTTACGGGGTCATGCGTTATGGGACGGCACACGGTACATTCCGCACTTCAATGTACACAATGATTGGTATGATGATTGGCTTGAAGGCAATGCACTCCCATTTCGTTCATTGGCCCCCTTTATGGGGGCGGGGGCTGAGAGGTTCATGGGGGAGCATCAGTGCGCCAGACGCGCGCCGTGCATCTTCTTTTTTTTTTTTTCTCATTCCCCACCCGTGTCTGCCCCCCCCCCCCCCTCACCAAACAATCTGGAGAACCTTCTCGCCGTGTCTAAGAATCTAGCCCATCCTTTGCACCCAGTTTATGATGATTGCAAGGGTGGTGGTTGGAAGTGGTGGGAGTGACATTTTGTGTTGAATTATCATATTTTGGCTTGTGCAAGGTGCCTTGCAGGGAAGGTTTGCGGTCTAGTGCGGTCTACTTGGGGGACTTCCCTAGGTGAGGATAAAGTTGGGGCTAGAGATAGGATACTGAATAGAAAGGTAGCCCGCCGGGCATGCACCGGGCGCGCGCAAGCCAAATATTCCCCCCATGTGCCGAGGCTATGCGATGTTGCTATTGTGTATTTGTTGTCAACAAAAGAGACCCTGGGGTCAGGCACGAATAGGTGCAGAGGGGGGTGTCTCTATGATGCAAGGTTGACAGGCTTTTGGAAACGAGGCGAGACAAACCATGAAGGTCCAGGCCACTTTTGACCAGGGCAGTTGCTGTATGATGTGCCTACGGCCCTCTAATGGCAAGCATGCAAGACATCAAATGAGTGAAACCAAGAGGAATGTGGGTGCGCATGGTGCTTATGGTGTGGGGTGGAACGGAAGTGAAGCCGGCAGAGTGACGCTGTGAGCAACATGTGAACCACCATTTTGTAGCACAAGGCTATTCCCCATGGAGTGTGTGTGAAGGACGCTATTGAATTAGGACATTAGGACGGTAGGCGTAATGCGATGCCTTGCTTGGCAAGGCATATGGAAGTCGCGAAAGACCAAACGAACGCCAAATCTTTATAAAATGTTGAAAAGCAACGAGCAAGGAGATGGACTCAGTCTGCATGGAACACGGTAGAGAGAGCAGGTCCTCATACGAGTAAGTGATGCAGTCACGCAGCCGCATTACTTGACTCACCTGCACAAGAAGGCACGGGGGGCGCTGACCTATGAATCGGCTGGAGAAGTTTGCCAAATTTGTGGGAACGGGACGTGCGACATGTAGTGTGCACTGTTGACATGTGCAAGCACAACTGTGACATGGACGCACCACATTGGTCCCGTGGTTATGCGCAAGCATTCACCCGAACCGTGCACAACTCTGCATGGCAACTGGCAATACGTGTGCGCAACTGTGCGGCCTCCATTTGTCCAACTATGCACAAGCGTACACAGGGGAGGTGAGGTCGGGATATGCCAGTGGCCCTGATTCGGGAGGAAAAACAAAGGACCAGACAAATAGGCTGGCTGATGACCTTGCCATGGATAGAATAGCCAGATAACCTGTTGGGGGGCTTGGAGGGTCCGAAACTGCTGGCTACTACCCGAATTAGAGGGAAAAAATGGGTCCTTTTCAGGGGCACACAGGCATATTGTTGCCATACTCAAGGGGAGACGGAGGCCCAAATAGGCCAGAAGACCCAATTGAGATTAGATCAAGGGGGTTTGTATGCCCCCTAGTCTCCTGAAACCGCAATTACTGCAGCCGGGCGATTGCGGTAATGTCTTTCAATGGTTCCGACTCAGTAGGAAGTGCCCACACCAAATAAAAAAGAACTATGTTTTGGGGTAGGTCGGGGGGTATATGGGGAGGTGAGGTCGGGATATGCCAGTGGCCCCGATTCGGGAGGAAAAACAAAGGACCAGACAAATAGGCTGGCTGGTGACCTTGTACTAGAGACCCATACTTTGAGATACTAGGGGCATCATTGTTGCCCCTAGTGTACGTCTTGACTTCTGATTGTGTCCTCTTTGTACCCTTCATGAAGCGGTCGTTTGAATGGGTGATTCGCGGAGGCGCGAATTTGACATCTTTTTGCTGTGTTTTGCCCGTAACTTGGTGCCATCGTGTGCGTTTCCTGTGCTACTTTTGCCAAAACGGTGCTACTATAAATGTGCGAATATTCGGTGCTGTTTGGTCGAACCCACGACGAATCCTCCCAAATTCACGCAGAATTCGTACCAAATTCAAGCTTGCAGGATGATAGGGACAGGCTGCAGGCCAAGGTGAACACCTTGTAGCGCGAGTCGCGGCGGTCCAAGGGCGGCAAGGGCCCCCGAGAAGGCAGGGGTCCACGTACCCGTTGTTGAGGCAAGAGCTAGGGTTAGTAACTTGGTGACATCCTGTGTCATATAGGCAGCGATTCGTCCGCCGGTCTCGGACAGGGTACACCTTCTTCATGAGGCATTGCTGCAACACTTTCTGTCCTTCACACAGGAAGGCGTCAATGTTTGGTATCATTTCGGCCATTTTGCTATGACACTGGGTTGACAACAATTGGGTGCCGGCTCCTGTGGTGCCATGCTCCCTCTGCCACTTGTGCATGGGAGACGCGATACTGCTGCCCTCGAAGATGCTGGCTGTTGCCTGGCCGCTGTGCTCAATGCCTGTGGGCTGCGTGCTGCCTTCGTGCATTGCGTCGCGGGGCTACCCCACAGAACCAATGTTCTGATGTTGCCAACGTGGTATTGGTATTTGGAGGTGGTTTCCTCCACTTGGCGTTCACACAGGCCGGCGCCATTGGCATCGGGGCGGAACGCAGGATGCCACCTTTTCTCTGAGCAGTCAGGCTTTGCGTGGTAGAAGTGTGGCTACACTGTGCATGCGTCAAGGCAGGCATTGCAAGTAGACTACAAAAAGGCTGCAGAGGAATTGCAGAGAGAAGGCTGCACCGGGCCGGTGGTGGCAAAGACAGTAGAGAGGGTAGCACAGTGGTCGAATCTGGGAGAGCCAAGAAGCAGAACACAGCTGGAGCATGAGGTGGCAGTGCTTTGTACGGTGGTGGAAGGCAGCATTGCCAGCCACAAGGTCGCGATCCGTGCGACACTGTGAACGCACTTGCAAGGCTGAGCACAAGTAGCAGACCATTGCAGAGGTGTTTGATGAGGGATGGGCAGCAGGTAATGCATGCCGTTGGCCAGCGGGTGCTGGAGCCAGAGGTGCTTCAGGCTGTCAGTGGACGTCAGGCGGTGGGGGTTGGGTTCAGTCGGATGCGGGTACGCTATGGAGCACTGATGCAGGGGATTGCACAGCGTCGGCTTCAGCCGGGCGTTTTTGGTCGCCTTGATTGGCACGACATTGCCATGAACGCTTGCGTTGTAGCAAAGCTCCAACGACATCCATACAATCTGGTGCAAGTATTTGCCTTTCGGATAGTGGCCGGTGATGTGGCAGGGCTACCTTGGCCTCGGCAGGTTGCAAACATAGTGTGGGCGTTTGCCAAAGTGGGCACACATAACGCGGACTTGATGGCCGTATTTGCGGCTCACATGCTGCAGGACGGGACCTTGGACCGTTTCAATCCGCAGGATACCTCCAACACGGTGTGGGCGTTCGCCACGCCGGGGGTGCGGAATGCTGACCTGATGGCTGCGGTTGCTGCTCGGATGCTGCAGAATGGCGCCTTGAGTGTTTTCCCCCCGCAGGCCATTGGCAACACGGCTTGGGCATTTGCGACTCTTGACGTGTGCATCTCTGAGCTGATGGATGCGATGGCGGCTCATGTACTTAGCGGAGCCACCTTGACCCGGTTCAACAGCCAGGAACTGGCCAACACCGTGTGGTCATTTGCCTCCCTCGGCCTTCAGCATCCCGAGCTGATGGATGCCATTGGGACCCGGCTTCTGCAGCAAGGCGTCCTGTCGGACGTCAACCTGCAGGCAGTCGCCAACACCGTGCGGGCGTTCGCCACCCCGGGCGTGCTCAACCAGCGCCTGGATCGATTTCTGCAAGGAGGGGGTTTGTCTGAGCTCAAGGGAAACTGCCGTCACTGTATGGGCGTTTGGGACCCTTGGCGTCCGCAACAAACGTGGAGTTGATGGCTGCCTTGCGGCTCGCTTACTTCAGCAACGTGCGCTGTTGCAGTTCAACGCACAGCACATCGCGATGGTGGTGGGCGCATTTGCATGGCTGGGCATACCGGATCACGACCTGATGGCTGCAGTTGCAGCCCGGCTGCCTCCGGAAGACTTCTGACCGCAGGCACTCGCCAACACCGTCTGGGCCTTTGCATCGCTAGGCATGTACCACCGTGACCTGATGATTTCAGTGGCAGCCCAAATCGTGGAGGAGGGGCTATTGCGTGAGTGGGGGCCGCAGGACACCGCCAACACGGTTGGGCTTTTGCGACCCTGGGCACACACAACTCTGAGCCGATGGCTGCACTTCTGCAGTTTCGCTCCTTTATGGCGGGGTTTGGGGCACAGGACGCATTCAATACCGCCTGGGGTCCGGCGGTCACCGGCAGCCAGCCCGACAGCACCAAGCGGCTTGCGTTTGCAGTTGCATTGCATCGGCAGCGGCCACTACCCGGTGTAGAGCTCGCTCATTGGCATCAGGTCCTGGACTGTTGCTTTGCACGTGCCTCTGGATACCATTGATTTTATATACAGAGACGGTGGAGGGGAAAAAGGTGAGGCCTTTCAATGAAGCTTCATGGCTGATGGGAGGAGCGGGTTGCTGGGCTGACGCAGGGCAAATGTTTGTCGGAGACACCGCGGTCACCCAACTGCCCTGCCCACGAGAGTACTGTTTTTGAAAATACCAAAGGCCTATCCGCAGGCAACTAGGTGACAAGGCAGCGGCTCGTGCGGACAGATGGCAGTGCTCGCAGCAACAGACAATGCAGGCCCTGAGCTCCTGTGGTCTCTTCTCATCAGTAACCCGTTCTTCATTTCAGGTATTCGCTGCCGCTGTTTTGAATTGCTTCACATTCCTGGCGTTGAAAACGTATCTGCTTTGGCGCCAAGTCAAAAAAAAGTCTGGCTGGTGCCAAAGACAAACAGTCAGGCCTTGGCGCCGAAGAACTCAGTTACAAATGAAAACGAAAACCCACTCAGCCTTCCCTCAGTCCTCGGAGGAAGACTGTCTTGGCCGTCCACTTGTATAAGTCACTGCTTGCGACACAAGCGCCGGACGAGGCGACGAGACGGGGAACGGTGGCTGTCAGCGCTGAGGTGCCCATCAGATGTACGTTGTGGGCCGATTCATAAGATAACTCTGTGTGCCGATTTATCATACTCAGCAACATACAGTACATACAGCAAAGTAACTCGGCATTGGGATTCACTTTACTGACTCCCATACGTCATTAAGATAAACCGGCACACAGATATATCTTATGGGATAGATATGGCTGCTTTCGCGGCGGGGGGGGGGGGGTGGGGGGGCTGTTTTAATGCACTGAAAGAAATCCGGATCTTTGTTGACCGGATGTTATCACTCTCGCACAGGGAAAATTCTGATACCTTGGACATGGAGAATCCAGAAAAAGAAGGGTTAGAGCCCGTTGAGATAGTGGTCAGGCTCTGTCAAAGGCCAAAGTAGGACTGATCGCCTGGTTTTTGTCTATTTTCTGCAGTCGTGGTTGTACCCTTCATTGATGAATTTTTGATGCAATCACAATGGTCGTTGGGACTTGCCACATGCATACCCCACCTTTCTTGGATGTGGAGAATCCAAAAAAAAACAAGGAAACAAGTGCTATGGCTTGCGGCGACGGTGGTGAGTGTCTGTCCGGGGTTGAGTTCTGACTGTTCGTCCGGATCTTTCTGTTTTCTGTGGCAGACGTGGTTGCGCCTTGCCGGTTCATGAACTCCTCATGTAATCACTGTATTACACCCCGACTGGGCATTTGGCTCATAAACCCCCCTATTTTGGATGTGGTAAGCAAAAAAAACAAGTCCCAAGGCTAGATAAGACAGTGGGGTGGGGGGTGGGGTGGGGGGCATCACAGAACAGTTGGGCCCAAACCCCTGGTGGACCTTTGCATTGCGCACAGGCGGACAAACTGACAATCCAGAGCCGTCTCATTCCTCATTGTAGACCCTTGAGTTTCGGGTTATGGACTCCCACACCTCAGTGTGGCCCCTTGAGTTGGGGTTGTGGACTCCCACACCTTAGTGTAGCCCCTTGAGTGGGGTTATGGGCTCCCACACCTCAGTGTTGCCGGCTCCCACAGCTCAGTGTTGCCCCTTGAGTTGGGGTTATGGACTCCGGCTGCTTCATCCATCCCGCACAACCATGGGCGATCATCCGCACCAGCTATGACCCACGACGTGGCCTAGTTGGCCGGCACCTCAGGAAGACAGATGCCCGAGTGGCCGAGAGTCTCCACCATGGGCGCACATCCACAAACAAACTAATAGGGATACACCGCCATGCTGTTGGCACCACCTGCATGCATGCCTCCTATCCTAATCTTATTTGGTGTTGGCGATCATCCGCACCAGCCATGACCCACGACGTGGCCTAGTTGGCCGGCACCTCAGGAAGACAGATGCCCGAGTGGCCGAGAGTCTCCACCATGGGCGCACATCCACAAACAAACTAATAGGGATACACCGCCATGCTGTTGGCACCACCTGCATGCATGCCTCCTATCCTAGTCTTATTTGGTGTTGCACAAGCACCACAAGTGTCACAAAGGCGTCCGAGTGTTTTTTTGTCCCCTGGCCCAATCACAACAACAGGTGTGGCCTCATACGGCGTAATTGCACGCCTCGTTTCCAACAACTTCTCACTAGTGTAGCGGCAGCTCACCTTTAGTGTCTGCGCACAAAGAGAATCCCGGAGCGTGTAGTGTGAAGTCGTGAAGTCCAAATATCCATTGCACAAGCATCATGTCCGGTCTCCTTGATCATATGTGGTTTGGTCATTGTTCAGAAAACCACCATTGAGTACCAAAACACTGTGGAAGTTGAAAGTGAAATATCACTATCATTGACAAGGGCACCAGCAACATGCCCCAAGAATGCAAGCCATTCCGCATTTGCCTCATGCTTCAACATTGTGTAAGGTTTGTGCACGAGCCAGAGCACGTGAGCTTCAAACTTTGCCACAGCTTTTTCCAAAGTGCTAGCCTTTTCTATGGACACCAAGACATGCACTCAAGATGGTGTCGCATGTCGGGAAGTGCGGTAGGAACGACCACTAAGTGGGTACCTACTACTATAGTTCTCCGCATAGAACACATTGACTGAGCGCCGCCCCGCGGGAATCTTGCGCATGTCCCGGTGCACATTTTGGCGCTCATGGCCTTAAGCACCCACATGGGCACAATTGTACGGCTGGTCTTGTCATGCAACACCCCTTTCATCATGGCCAAAATGAAGACATGAAGTGCCATGGTCTCAAGAGGTTTATGGTACTTGATCTCTCATCACTGTAAAAAACCACAAGAAACTTTGAAATTGGTTGCAATTTTTTTTCAATTTTGACAATCAGCAACGGGGGGGGGGGGGGCAGGGTGGATGCTAACCCCCCCTCCAAAGTTGAAAGTGGCATAGGTGCGGGGAATTCACTAAAGCGTCGGCACCAAAAGGAAAAAAAATTGAAATGTCAATTTTTTTCACCTGTGTGTCTAAATACTCAGAACTTCATGGAGAATTCAGTCATGGATGAAAAAATTGAACGAAAAAAATGACAGCCCCCCTTCCCAACCCCAAGCCGCAGCCCGGCGACCTAGACCCCCCCATTTTCACGGTAAACATTCTTCAGAAAGAATTCAACTCCAACATACATGACGCAGAATGATCAGTGCAACAAAGCGGTCATTGTAAACCATTTATATGTTGGGTTCCAAGGACCCCTCTCTCCGGTCGGCCCCCAAACCCCCGTGACCCCCCCCCCTCACCCCAGAAAAGTGGCACGGGCATCGGAAGGAGTTGATGTATGGCCTATTCTCGCCCCCACCCCACCCCTCCCATGTGACCTTTAGGCTGCGGGCCAAATGGGCTTTGGCCCTTCCTTATGAGCAGCTTGAACCCACTATCTTGGTTTCGATCTGCTATCAAGGTAGGGACACTGTTAGGCCCTCCTAGTCTACTTGCTACTTCACCCATACGTGTCACGCACGAGCTACCAATTGAACTTGTGACCACGTGGCCTTAGCGGTTGGCGCCCTGCATAGTTCATGATCAAAGTCTTAATGCAAGTCTTGAAATGCAACATGGCTCCCTTTGCCATTGGCCCACCATTCCAATGGCAAGCCATTGTCACATGGCACCGCAACTCTTACTTCCAAGGAGTGGTGGCGGGCTACAGATGGAAGTACTTTACCACCATCCGATGGGATAAAACTGCACAGAGAAGCATAGATTGGGGAGGAGAAGAGCGCAGCACCATGGAATGCCACATCCGTTGACACTCTAGAGGTAGCGAACTTGGCAAAAGAATGGCAAAGCATGGGGGATACATGCTACCTTCAACTAACAATCTGAATATGGGCCATGATTCTTCCATGTAGGGATGAAGAATCATGGTGGGGGCCATTACTAAGGTTGCGACACACAGGGGGGCTGCCTCCCTCCCTCCCAAGGTGGGTGTTGACTGACTTGGTGTTGTTGGTGCGCTATCCTGTGTCATTGGGGGAACTCCTGACGCGGTGCGGAGCTTTCGCCCGTCCCGCCCGACCAAGGCACTTGTGCTTACCTCCAAATGGGGTTTGCTCTCATTAGGGGCCAATGCGCGGGGGGGGGGGGGGTGGAAGCCCCGGCTGTTCCGGGACAACTCACCGCAAAAGTAGCGTGTGCGCAGTGCAGGTGCACCCCCATAATATTTGGGGATTTACAACGGAGCAGTTGAGGTTTATTACGTTGTCACGTTGCAGACGTTCCTGCACGCAGACGATGGGTAAGACTGTGTGTGCTCCTGCGTGTGTCCAGCGACATGCCGGACTTGTGCACTGCGCTTTTCTTGGAAGACCAAGCGTTGAATGAATGTGGGGTGGAGTATCACTATTGGGGAAAACATGCACCGGGGAGGGGCAGGCCTTTGCTTTGATATTTGGAACACCCATGGTATTAATGGTATTACGCCCCCCCCCCCCCCCACAAAACCCCCCTCTAAGTCCGGAAAAATTAGGACAATTCCTTCAGGATTTTCAAAAAATCTTCGGCCATTGGGCGGGGAAAAGTGGCTTCCCTGTAGAAATTGTCAAAATACACCTGCTCCTAGCCCTGGACGTCGATTTATGTACATTCATTCATTCATGTACATATATGAATGAGGCGTGCACCGCCGCATGCACCGACACTAGGGCCAGCACCCGGAGGGTTCCCACATCCCCACGTTTTTTTCTTGGCCTAGATGGACCATTATCAGAATCCCTTGCTGCAGCGCCAGTTGTGGCGGAGGCAGCGGCGGATTCTAGTCGCGACCCCGAACGCGAACGCAGTCTTGGTCACGCGCCCAGTCCACACGCCGGTCTCAGCGGTCGTCATCTCATCCCGCACTTCCCTTGGGTGCTGCTCGGTCTCGGTAGCCCGGAGGCTCTTGTAGAGAGGATGTGGGGGGCCGGGGGGGTGTACTTGGGCCCCATACTGCTACGTGGAGGCCCTCGTGATAATGCTTTAGAGCCACTGCTGGTGCCCCTCATGTGGCGCCCAATACGCAGACGGGCCAATGGCATGTACCACTAGGCACCAGCTCCCCCTACGCAAGATATAGGTCCCTCCCGCTTCGAATGAATCGAGCTCCCATGCCGCGCCTTGTGGTGTCCAAAGCGCTATAAAGAGGAACACACCCAGGCCTCTCTACTGGCATGGGCACTCCCATGCCCCGTGCATAGTGCCTAGATGCTACCCCTCTAATTTGCTCCGCACTAGGCCACCCAATCCACATTCCGCTATATGTGGCGGACTTGGATCCCTCAGTAGTGTGGGTCCCACCGCACACACGGCACACCTAGGGAAAATCTATCAACTGTCCTTGGTGTGGTGCATCACCCCATGAAGCACGTCCCCTGTGCGGCTCACGCAGCGCATTGTAGTCCCTCGAATGCCAGCCATGAAGCCTACAGGACTATCACACCCTGAGGGTGTCCACCTTGTGTGTGGAAGGTTTCTAGGGGAAGCCTAGCCGGTGTGGACGCGGTACACCACCTTCATGCAGTCAAGCACTGCTAGGCATAAATTTGTCCCAAAATGCACTGAACCTCGCGCACAAATGCAGGCACCGGGACCCCACCCAAATGCATGGGCCATATAGGCGCCCCCATTCCAAGTACATGGTGACAACGCCACTACTTGACGCATCGGATATGTAGGTCGCTGCCCCCAACACGCACACCCTCATGCCATTCCAAACTCACCGTATGCGAGTGGCGGGCTTGGCCCCTCAACACACTTTACGGGCCCCACCTCGCACTCCCACAGAGCATGGGCTGCCTGACACATCATTCGCAACACCCCTCAATCTCTTCCGCCACGTGCAACTGCCCTAGCTCTTTGTAGAACGCTTAAAGCACCGCAGCACCGCCAAAGCACGTGACTTGTATCCCTCCGTGAGGCCTTCCGGCGTGGCAACGTAGACCATCAGCGCAGAGGAACGGCGCCTGGCCCCGTGTCCATTGGAGAAAGGGCTCACCGTGGACCACTTGCGTCATGCCCGAGCAGTTCGTCTGCCCTTACACGTTGGACTGGTCTAGCATCAACACTACGGGCTCTATGCTGCGCACAACATGCTGCAACATGGTCACGCCGTAGATGATTGCCACTAAGGCCCCCGGCAGCTGCGTGCTAGTAGTGTAAGAGCACCGCACTACTCAACTAGGATTGTGTGTGAAACCATTGCCCACGTTGCGTGTGCAGAGCAATGTTGTCGTTGAAAATCGGGGCGTAAGATTTTGGTGAGATCACAGCCCTTTTTGCCCGGGTTCATCATGAGGATGTGGACGGCCCCCATGCATTCCGGCGGTAGGGCGCCGTACCCTTGGCTGTGCATAGTGGCAATGTGCAGCACACCCCTCAGGCCAAGGGACCGCTGCAACTTGCCAACATACCCCGTCCATGGTCACCGCTTTGGATCTGATGGTCCCCAACAGCTCCAAGGTTTGCACCACGCTATAGTCGTGCCCTTGTGTGCACGCACGCCTAAATTAGAATTTCGGAAAAGGCAAGCCCCCCCCACCCCCGGACCCCCTCCGGGACCCGCCCACCCACCACCACCTTCTAATTATGGGAAAACCAGCAAATGTCTTTCGGTATTTTATAACAACAAAAAGGTCTCCGTGGGTGTTGGCGATGGAAAAGTGATTTCCCTGGAGAAAATTGTCCAAAATTTCATTGGCGCCCTTCACGTGCCAATGTCATTGGTGCCCCCCCCCCCCTCCCCCAAGCTTGGGCCGCTCGCACAGACGGCGTCGCCACAAATGGCAGACCCTGTTTGGACCAGTACAGTGTGTGGACCTCTAGACAGAGGTGCTGGAGCTACTAGACGCCATAGGATCCCAGGCACGATGGTTGCATATCCCCTAACACATAGGGATCCAAGGGAATGAGCGAGCAGATAGCCTGGCAGATGAGGGACGCCAAAAGTCCTCAGTGCTCCATGGGCAGGTATCTGTCAAACCGGCGGTAGACGAACACCCGCGGCTATTCACGCAAATTCTACGGAACCGTTAGAGTACGATGCCCCCCCCCCCCCCCGGCGCCCACGCTATGACCATATGCCTCTGTCACGGGGGTGTATGTGAGTCCAGTATCCGTTGCTCATGGCCCCACGCCCACGTGGTGGGGCACCGTGCCAGAACAGCATTCCAGTTGTGGACGCCGCCGACACCCCTAACCCCCAGAGTGTCACCAAACCTCCTCGCTCGATTTGGTTGCGATGAGTCCCCCCTACCACAAAGCCACAGTGCCAGACAGCCCACCTCCTCAGCCGCGGTCTCAACCAACACGTGCAGCATGGAGAACTCTACCCCCCCCCCCCCCACCACCACCACACTTAGTATACCCCCCCCACTTAATGTACGCCCACCCCCGTATAGGACCGGTCAAAGATAAAATGTTAATGTATCCCCCCAAAACTACCCAACTCTTGATGTACCCACATCATGGGAACGCGCAACCTCAAAACGCATGAAACGTGTTCTGCGAAACATTTGAGGAATGTCACAAAAAGAAGTTGGGGATTATTTTCAACACCAGCAACTTCAGCACCATCAACAACCCCACTGCCAACTACAACACCGTCATTTTCAGCACCTCCAACTACAGCCCCATCAACAGCCCCATCAACCGCCCCACAGCCAACTATAGCATTATTTTGAACTTCGTCTGCGTCAACTTCAACACTTTTGAGGGCCCTCAACAACGCTTCATCATCCATTAGGTCATTGTCATTTTCACCAGGTTGCTGGGCTTCACCATGTGATAGGCTGCCGAGATCGGAGTGATCCGAACAATCCTCATCGTTGTTGGTATCAAAAGTGCACACATCAATGTCAACCATGACACAAGGGAAATATGCATCAAACTCCCCACTTAATGTGCCCCCCCCCCAAGTTAATGTACCCCTTCTTGGGGCTGGATAAAAGTTGAGAACCTAAGGTACCCCGGGTGCACATTAAGTGGGGGGGGGTTAGGTGCACCACACCAAAGCGCCCAGGACTCGCATACCGACGCTTCTTATCGTTTTCCGTGTGCGTGTGCTTTTGCATGTTGACGGGTATGGATTTAGACCAAACCTAAGGACCAACACAACACACCTCAACTGGTGACAACGGCAAACAGGGTGACCATTGACGTCTCCTCTCCCCAACCCCCATGCCACATTAGCAAGGTGTGTGGCTGAGTGAGGCCCTCTACAGCAAGCACACCCTAGAAGGGTCAACATGGACCACAAGCAAACGCCACGACCCAACTCAGAGCGATGCTCCGGCTTGACCACGCAATAATGCCCAGAACCAACAGGACTTGTCTCTCCCTAGTCAGGGAGGGTGCAAGGAAGAACAATATGCCATCGAACATTAAATGGCTAGCCGGACAAGCAATGAACCGAGAAGGCGATGAAGGCCGTGTGTAGGCAAGTGCGGCTAGAGCTAATTGGCGGGTCCACGACTGACCTTTTGAGGCCCCAAGCATTGGACCCCCTCCCCCACCCCAAGCACAAAGCCACCGGCCACCCCCTTCAAATTCAGCCCTACCATGGCTCCCGTACCATGTTGCTATGCCGCGTGCGCCCTGGCACACTTGAATACGCAGTACTCCTCGCTAGGTATGTCCGTAATGCAGGCAGCATAATCATGTCGATGTCACTTCACCCATCTCCGTCCGGGGTTGCAGGTGCCTCTTGGTGGCCTCAGGCTCAACCAACCCTTTGAGCTTCTCACACTTTGCAACTTTTTGGGCCTCTAGACCCCGGATCTCCTTGACCAAGAGCCGCGGTATTGGCTTGACCGGGTGAATGGTACTCATCACCTGGCCCGCCAAGAGGCCGTGCATCAATACCTGCTTCTCGGCCACCATGTGTTTCCACAGCGTGCGGGAGACTTCCTCGTGAAGCCATGTGGAGGCTTGCTCCTAGCCTGTGAGGCAATCCACCTTGGCTAGAAGCATGCTCCACAGATCTCTGCCCGTTTCCCGGTGTTGTTTATGCTTTGCCATAGCAGCCATGGCCTCGCACATCAGGACAGTCCACGCCGCCGTGGTCAGACGAAGATAGCCGAGGGCCTACATGATATCACCGTACTACCGTCATCTCCATTGGTCTCCCGCCAAATGTAGCTTGGGCCCCGCCACTTGAGCAACATACCACACTAGGGTGGTCTGCTACGCCCGTGGCATACCAAACCGTAGCCCATGTGGTGCGGTCCCTGGCCGCAATTGCCCGGCCCTTGTGCAGCGGCGGCTCCTCCACGACTCTTGGGATGGTGCCACTGGTTGAGGGCAATGCTCTGATCATGGAACGGCACGTAGTGGTTAGAGTCTCCGGCAGCTATGAATCGGACTCCGTTGAGGGCATTCCGGATGTTGGGGTCACCCACTCGTAGGCATCCGTCTCCGTCCTTTGGGGCATGTGTGTTGCCACCAGCCCCAATGGGCCCATTATGGTGCTGACGATGACCACCAGGGTGTGCCTCCTATGAAGCAACATACAATGTCCATCGTGCTTGGTGCGGCCTCGGCGCAGCCACACCCATAGGGTGATGCCGCACCCCGGCCGGCCCATGACGGCGATGGGGATGCACACATACCATGGTAGGTTGAGGTCCACATCTTCCTTCTCACTCTAGACTTCAACAAGAGCCAATGCGGTGAGTTGCAACGATGTGGCCTTCGATTGCAGCATGCGCCATTTCTCCACTGTTTGTCACAAGTGGAGGTGTGCTTCTACATGTTGATGGTTGTGTATCCACAGATCGGGCGCACGCGCTGTGCCACCCTCATCACGGCGCCATTGTGTGAGCACGGCCCCGCCCCGCATGGCACATCATGACACCAGGCTCCACAGGGCACCCCTCTCTAGCAGCCGGAGCATACGGAGTAGGGACATGTGCTGGTAACAGGCTTGGCTTGCAACCAACTCAAAGTACGAGGTCCCATACACAAAGAACACCATGAACCTACTGTGCGCCCCTTCTGCTGCTTTTCCAAGATAGTTTGGCGCTACCCGTGCCACGTAGCGTCTACCCAAGCACTTGTCCACCGCCTGCGCATGCCCAGTGCCCCGGGTGACGTGCCACTCCGCACCACCAGCGCTACCGAGCGCTACCGACGAGTGCCCCCCCTTGGGCGCCCCCCGTAGCTCCCCTGTGGCCAATATTGCCCATAGGGGAACCCCAAGTGCCTGCTTGGGGCCACATTGGTCTGTAGGCGACACCAGCTTGCGGCAAAATTCTCACCGGAGCACCGCAACGTGGGCCGCATCCTCAAGGCCTGCACCCGTGCCTTGTATATCCATCTCGTCTTGCCACGCTATAGGTTCTCTCGGGCGCTTGTCGGCCACCATACCGCTCACGCACAACATTGTGTCGCCCTCGCCCGGCACTCTCATGCTTCAATACTTGTGTGAAGAACATGGGTGGGAACCTGAAATTTTACGTTACCAACACTATCTTGTGTTTGCATGCCTTTGGGAACGTGGGTGGAGGTTAAGGTGCACTCATACCATATGCTCACTCATGTGTGTGCCGGTAGTTGTGTGTGTTGCGCGTAAGCTACACCTTTGTCCAAGCTACAGTAGGCGTAGGGACCGTATTAATTTGGTGCTTTTGCGTAGCTTATACCAGAGTGCAGGCGGGGTATGTTGTTAGTGAGCCCAGCTGTTTCAATGCTGAGCCCGGGTGTCGAAATGGTGTCCTCCGCCTTGCCGTCACACGTGCTTGAACGAACACGGCGGCCCCGTCTTTCCGCACTTTTGGGTCTTGTTTGGAACGATCGTTTTGGCGGTTCCAATCCAATGGAGAATGTGGTTTGTAGCTTTGTGCAGGCTGCAGGAAGGGTCAATACGGGTGTCAAAGCGTTGGTGTGGCTGTACCTCCATGTGCTCGGCCTGTTGGGCACCCTTTTGTCGTCATGAAGCGGTCAGGTTGGCCTATGTCTGCCACATGTGTTCCGTGGTACGTGCCTGTCCAGACACGGCGACACCGTGTTTCTGCACTTTTGCCCCCTGCACCAGAACCCGGGCCGTGTTGGGACAAGGGGAGGGGAGGGTACCCGCCCCTGACATTAGGGGGCGGGGGGGGGAGGGGATTGCCGTGTCATTGCCCTTTGTCGCAGTGCCGATGTCCGTTCCTGACTGCTCCGTGGACGTTCTCGCCTCGATCAATGCCCGCATCGCCGGATCCGCCACCGACGGCGACGCGACGCGGGACGAGATATTTGGCGGCCGCAAGAAGTACCTCAAGACCGGCGCCCCGCTGCCCTTCGAGGGCCACACGGTCATGGAGGTGGTCTCTGTGGAGCAGCTGGACGCCCTGGCGCACGTGGACGAGCTGCTGGTGCGGCCGCTGGGGGCCCTTGGGCTGCTGGAGCGGTTCGGCTTCGTGGCGCCGGAGCACTACCACATCACGACGATGGACCTGATCAACCAGAAGCACCGGGCCGGCCTGGCGGGGTACGACGCGGTGGCGGCACGGGTCGCCGCGGCGGCGCAGGGGTTCGTGCGGGACCTGGCGGGCCGCGTGACGCTGAGCGGGTACGTGGAGGGGGTGCGGACGTGGGGCGGCCGGTACATCGTCCTCGCCGTGGAGCTGGACGCCCACAGCCAAGAGCTGTGCGTGCAGGTGCGACGCGCGCGCGCGACGGTGGCGACGCACGCCGGGACCTTGCCCCGCACTGCGTCGCGACCCCCCCTCTCCCCCTCTTGACTTGAACCCCAGCCAGCGCAATGCGGGAATTGCTCATGGAGCGAAGCCTTGACGACGATGTCACGCTGGACGTTGGGCCATGAAGACGGCGGTTGTGGCAGGCGCGGAGCCCGGCGCTAAACGAATGACAGCACGCCTTACGCACCAAAAAGCATGCCCAACTTGGAAACCACGTCACGGAACACTGCGAGCGCAGGGTGAACAGCGAGCAATAGTAAGGCACGCGCGACACACCGCGACACGGTGCAAACTTGCGGTATCCCCCACGCTACGCTAAGCGCAGCAAGCCCTGGGCCATTGCAGTCCAGCACACCCGATCCCTCTGGCCCCCTCCAGCAGGGATGTATTGGAACGGCTCACACCCAAAGGGAGGGGTGCGTGGACCGGCATGCACGGCACCAACCCGATAGAGTCCCAGCCCGATCCCTGACACGTCGGCCGTAAAGGGACCAGGATCCAGGGCTCAGCAGCGCGAAAATGGAGGGAAACCCCAAACAACATACTGCGGGTGGTGCACCATGCCATTGCACTGAACCGCCTGCAGACATGCAGGGCTGCTCTGCAGCCTCTCCGGAGGGGGTTTAATTCCCCCTTTTTCTTCCCTTTTTGGTGTTCCTGCGACCCCCATTGTGTGTACAGGTGTGCGCGCGTGCACGCATGGAAGTGATATGCTGCTGTGCCTGCGCTGCCAGAGTGGCAGCGCATGGCCTGTTTCCCGCTTTCCGGGACACCGCGTGTTCGGTGCCCACTGCTGTGCGCCTGTTGCCTCCAGAAAGGTGCCTATTGGCGTTGGAGATGCTGCATCTCGTGTTACATGCGGAGCCTGCATTGTGCTCGTGTGCCCCGCAATCATGTGTGTGCGGGCCTGTCAGGCTGGCCGACGGGGTCGGGCTACGAGGCTTGTCCCCGCGAGCTCCGAGCCTGCACTGCGGAGGGGGGTGGGGCAGCGCAGTGCTGCTGCGTTTGCCCCTGAGGCATTGAACTCCTTCTGCGCCTGCCTCCTGCAGAAAGGCGCCCGGCCGCCGATGGTCGTGCTTCTTGTTTTTTACGAGCCGGTGGGCCGAGGAAGTTCAAGCTCCGGGGCGCCGCAAAAAACTTACGAAGACCCGCACTACCGTACCAGCAACCCGCAGTACCGCAACCGTAAGCAGCGCACCAGCTGCAAAGCGGAAAAACTCCTCAGCACCAAGTGTTGCGGCCAAGCAACGCAAGACATAACGCAGTGAAGACGTCCTTGCATGTTGAATGTTGCATGTGGGGCAAAAGTATCGCCACCGGCGGCCCGCCTAAAAATTTCCGCCGGTGTGCCAAAAATGGTGAGGCCGACCTACCGCAAAAAAATCTGTCCCCGAAGTACTTTGTTGCATGACTCAAGCCCTGTTGCATGGCGGGAACACCCCAGCTCGGGTCACAAGGCCGAGCGGTCCAGGCACGTGCCTGGATTAGCCGTGGAGTGACGCCACAGGTGAACTTTGTGAGCAACAACCACACATCAGACTAAAAATTAAAAATTCCTGGTATGACAGTAGGGGTTGCACGGTGCAGAAATTGGGACCCTGGGACCCTTGGCAAGCATCAGACTGAAAATTAAAAATTCCTGGTGTGACAGCAGGGGCTGCAGGGTGCAGAATTTGTGGCGCTGGGACCTGTGCCAAGCATCAGTCTAAAAAATACGGGTCACGCAGTGCTTTTTTGCCTAGGTTTTTGTTCAATACAAAAACTGTCCCTTTTTTCAGCGGGCAGGTTTGAAATGTGCAAAAACCCCCCAAACTACCCCTTTTTTCGAGGGGGCTGAAAAATTTGGTTAACACCCCCATGTGCAAAATTTGCATGTCGCCCCCCCCCTGCGATGGTCGTGCTTCTTGTTTTTTCCGAGCCGGTGGGCCGGACGGGATTCATCACACGTCCACTGCCCGTCTGTGCGAGGGCTGGTGCCTGGCCACGGCTCCAGAGTTGTGCTGTGCGTGACACACGATGAGGTCTGGCATCTCATCCAGATGGTGTATGAGCTATGCGTCTTCGCCCTGTGCCCTCGCCCAATTTCCCAGAACCATCTTGAGTACTTGTGAACACTTCGAGTTAGCCCAACAAAATCAAACAAGTCTGACATCTCACCCAGATCCACCCGAAACATTTCTTGTCCCGGTCCCCAAAGAAAGGGCCTAGCCACCCCATGCACCTCTTTAACTGCTTCCTCTTCTTTTTTTTTTAAAAATAAATGGTCCTGCCAGTTCGAGAGTCTCAGCAATTATGTGCATCTATATACAAACCCTCCACCCTCTAAACCTGATCCACTGCCCCCCTGTGCCATTTGATTCTGTTGGTGTTTGGTCTCTTTCGTGGTGGACGGTTTTCTGTGCCCAAGGCTCTAATCACCACCGATTTGAGATCCAAACGGCTTGCATTTGCTTTACCCCGATATTCTGGACTTTGCCCCCATATTTTCCACCGCTTCTTCTACTGATCTTCTTCCGCCCGACGAGATTCCTTCGCGACCAGCGCTGCGCCCCGTTTGCCACGCCTGCTCGCCTCGCGTCAGTCGTGCGGGTGCATGCGTCGGTGCAGGTGAGGCGGCAGCTGAACGAGCACCTGATGGCCTGCGTGCCGGAGTACTCCTGCGTGTATGGCCCCGCGTGGGCCGGCGCATACACGCCGCACATCACCCTGGCGTACGGCCTGGACGGCATCCCGGCGGACAAGCACGAGGCGTACCTGGCCGTCCTCGCGAAGGCGGCGGACGCGTTCCGGGGGGACCCCATTCAGTACTCTTTCGGGGCCGTCTATGCGTTCTCGGACATGGACCATTTCGTTGTGCCCCCGGCGCCATCCGATGGGAAGTGACTGCGTCGAAAGGGCCGCCGCGGTGCGCGGTGTCGGGGACGGCGGCGGGAGGGTCGCCGGTGGGGCTGGTGCAGCACCCGCTGGGGACGTCGGGCTTTCAACTCCCGGGGGGAGGGGGGGGGTCCGGGAAAAGGGCTCAAATTGACAGGACCATCAATCAGTTATTATGAAGTCTGGCGTCGAAGGCGCTGCAAATTCTTTTGAGCATTGAAAATGGTCTTTCTTTTTTTCACCAAATCCATGGCAAATGATAACAAAAATCCGAATTTTGGGTCCGGGTCACCTCCGGGGCCCGGGGGTCAGTCTCGGTAGGATTTTGGGGGGGGGGGGGCGTCAACTGAGCCTTTGAGGTGGGGTTTAGCCAGAGGGGCTGCATTGACCCCCCCCCCCCCCCGGCCCCCGCCCCCGGAGTTGCAAACCCGCCCACCCCCCGCGGTTGCGGATTTGCTGGCCACACGCACGACTCGGGTCTCGTTTGTGGTGGTCGCGCACTGTCAACTCAATCGTCGTGGAAATCATCGGGCGACCTGGGGCATCGCTGTGCCCTGGTGCCTGTCCTCCAACGAATACCCGGCCCTCGGACCGCGTTCGTGCCGCGTGAACCTGCAGGACGCTGCCATGGGAACTGCGAGGCCACGAGTTGCGGGGCATTGCGTGGCAGGGCCGCGCGTCCTCCTGCCAGCAGCGTCCCGCATGCAGTGGGAGGTATGCGTAGGCCATTGGGGCCCAACACCGGCCGTTCCGAGCCCCAGGATCACTGATGCTTGCGGCCGTGGCAATTCCGTGATGGGACTGACTGACCTTACCCCCCTCCCCGGGATGCATCAGAAGGGAAGGGACCTCAGAGGCGGCCCCGGAAGCGGTTAGACAGGCGGTTGGAGGAGGTTGCCAAAGCGGTTGGGGGCGGTCACCGCATTTCGCGGCATATCATGTGAGCATGTCAGTGAATGGCCGGCATCTTGCCGCGCCATGTACTGCATCTCATGTCATGGCATTTGTTGGCGCCATTCTCCACGGCTGAATCACGTCATGTCCTCACCTGTTGCTCGGTTCTGGATACCCGCAGACCATGTTTTTGTGCCAAATACATCCAATCATACACTCGCCTTTGGTGCATTGTTTGCCCTCTCGCTTATAGCATGTGCTGATTGTAACATATTCCATTACCACCCAGACTGTTGTTGTCAACAACTTTTTGGTGACAACCTTTTGGGCTTACACATGTGCCGGTATGTGCCGAAATACATAAATCACCTCGAAGAGAGGTTGTTAGATCAAGCGCAGGCGCGAGCGGCGTATACCCCCCTTTTTTGGGGTCATTCGCGTAGCATACCCCAAGGCATGATATTGGATGTCCAACCCCTTGTAAAATCATTATTTTGCCCAATAAGAGCATCCCCCAATGGATTTTTTGATTCTGAGGCCTCTATCCCCTAAAACTGGATAACACTTTTTGGGGGGGGGTGGGGGGGTGGGGTGGGGGGGGGGTCAAAAGTTTTCGCTAAACAGGCTTCAAGCAGTGGGGAAGCTCAGCGCCTGCAGTCCACCGCCGGTCGAACGGTAACGCAGCTGGCGCAAGGGTTTCGGTCGGTGGTTCCAATCCTGATCTGCTGACTTTTAGCGGCGGCGGCGGCGGCGGCGTCAAAATCAGTCGACCGGGATTCGAGCGGCGGCCATACGGCTCCCGCCGGCTGCATTTCCGTTCGGCCACTGCTCGGCATGCAGTGAAAGGCCACCCCACTGCTTAGGGACGCATCTGCCACTGACAAAAAAACCAAACTGTGTGTTTCTGATTGACTGCCTGCTGGCCTGGCGCAGGGACTGAATGGCTGACTGTCAACCTCTCTTCGAGGTGCACTGCCGAAGGCAATAGAATTTGCCATGCACACCACACATTTCCTTTGCTGAAGCCCCGACACAACTGAGTTCACCTACAGCTGCGCAGTCACGGGCACACTCGTAGGATACTGGGGCATTGTGGTTTGACGCTTTGTTGTAGGATCCCTTGTCGGCACAAACAATTCACCCTTTTGGGCCGGGGATTGTACTCGGACCACACCACTTGCTCAACCCTTTCAGCTGCAGGGGAACGCATCCCCGTTTACGCCCCACACTACATTGTGCCATGGGCCTGCTTAGGCTGGCGGGTACCAGCCCCACTGAAGAATCGAGTATGCCGATGGTAATAAGACTGTCCCCAGGATAGGGGGGAGAGAGAGGATGCATGCATGTACAATGTAGAGAGGGGACTCACAAAAATGACACTTGAATGAAGCGCCGGTCTGCAAACGTGTGGCCGGAAGGGATACCCTGATGGTAGTGCATACCTCTACTGGGAATTTGGGGACTTGTTTGTGAAACATCCCAGGCAGACCCGCAAGTCAAACCATTACAGACTGTGGCATGGCCATGATTCCGCTCCCTGCAAGGGGCCAAACTCATGACTGGCGGACACACAAAAGGAAAAAGTAATAAGGCTGTCCCCAGGATATGCAGGATACCCAGGATACGCAAGTTTTCCCCCACAAAGGTGAGGAATGTCATACACAGGGGTAGCGGTTGCACAAGTGACGGGCACGGGCAGGTAGAAGCAAGTCTTTTTCTGGTCTAGTCACGTCAGGGTTTGTTTAAGGGCTTCCAACAATGGGGAACCAATTGCAGGGACACAATTCCAAATAGGGCACACAGAACTTCCAGAACTTCTAGCAGATGCAGCTCTGGCTCCTCCATCCCCCCCCCCCCCCAAAAAGACCCAAAACAGTCCATCACAAAGCTAAGGCATGAAGTCGATGTGTTGGATGTAGTGCCACGCGGGGCGCCCGGGTGCAGTCCTTGAACCCCCCCCCCCTCTAGGGGGCCAAAATGTTTGAAAGATCCCGACCATAGTACAAGCCAATATGGAGAAATTGGCTGGCGCCACAGGCGCTGGAAAATCTTGGTGCCCCATCTGAAGGGCTGGTAAGACCGGCCAGCCCATGTGTTTATACTCAAAATGCTCCGGTTTTTTTGGGGGGGCATTTTCTCTGGCCCCCAAGAAGGCAGGTTTTCTGCAGCCACTTCTGATTCCATCCATTGACGGACGTTGCGAACATTCAGCTGCAAGTTCATAAAACCACATGTTTAGAGCGCACCCAACAAGGAAGTGCCAAAATAGATCAAATGTTGCGATGCATAGACCAATGATGTTGCAGACCGTACCAACTTGGGCGAAACAGGACAGGGCCATATGCGGGGATGCATTGGAAAGAGTAGAGGGCCAGCAGTGGACATTGTGAGCGGTCAGGAAGGTCTTTGGGCGGGGCTGGCACAACAGTTTGCAGCCGACACTGTTGGACTCAGATGCCCGGGCAGTGAGAGAGCAGCTGGGTCGTAGCCCCCAACCAATTAATGTGGAATCTGTGTATAAGACAGGCAAGCAAGGGTTCTAGCTTACGCAGCCCTTAGCTATTTGGGTTGGACACCATCACGCCATCACACCATCACACCATCACAGCATCACCTGAAGGCAGCCTCTAGGGCCAAAGGAGTGCCGAGGATGACTCGCAGGCGTTCACGTGACTTGGCCCCAAACATAGCATGGATAGCCCTCGGTCTGTTAGTATGTGGTGAAACTTCGATACAGGGCACAGCCAGGGGTGTATTAGAACGGCCGTACACCGTAGGAGGAGGGGGGGTGCCCCCCCACCCCCACTTCCCCCCCCTTCAGAACCCCCCCCCCCCTTCTAATACATCCCTGGGCACAGCCCACCGTGCATCATGGATTGCGGCTTTATTGTGAAGGACACCCATTTATCAAGGCTGACAGTGCCTATGGCAGCCCCCCCAACCCCCTTTCCAACGTGGCACAATTCGCCAGCCCCCTGCCATTTTGGCACCCCCCCCCCCCGCCCGCCGCCAACTGGGCATCCCCCTTGCAAACACCACAAACATAGCAAAATCAAGAGCACAATATAATGGGCACCTACTTCACACTGGGCGTTCAGACAATCGGACCATTGCTCTCTCTGCCATTCATCCCTGGTCGTAGCCATAGCCAGTGGATTAAGCTGTTTGCACATGGCTTGTGCAAGGCGCATCACTCTGAGAACTTCTGGCTGATGGCTGGAATGGTCTAAAGGTGGGGCCATTCAGTCTACCAGTACCACCCTTGATTGTGCCCCCCCTCATCCCCGGTTGTGTGAATCGACACCCTACAGGGTCCATCTTCACAAGCATTCCCCCTGCCCCTGCGGCGCAGTACTCTGAGACTGGCCTTGCCTTCCTGTCAGGGCTGTAAGCTCACCGACTTTGTGGGTGAGTTCGGTGAGTTCTCATTTTGCCCGTTTTTCAGCCAGTGAGTAGTGGTGACCTGGTTGTTAACAAGCCCATAGTGGGAAGAGTGTCCCCAAGGCTGGTGATGACCCGAGTGCAACTCCGGTCGATTTGTGACGTTTTTCGCTGTGTTTGACTTGTGAAAGCTATGTTTTGCAGGTTGTGGCTAGTCGGAGAGGAATGAGAATGTTGTGAAACACCGTTTTCCCTCGCTTTTCACTGTTTTTCACCGTTTTTCACCATTTTTCACCGTTTTCCCTGTTTTTTCTGTTTTTCATGGCCCCTGCGGTGAGCTGGTGAGTGCGGTTGCGGTGAGCTTACAGGCCTGTCCCATGCCTTTGGTGCCCTCACACTGTCCCTCCCACGGCGTGTGCTGAGCCCTTCCCCTTTCTGCAGATGTGTTTTTTCACCCGCCTGCAAATGAGACCAGGGCTCCAACGCATTGGCCTTGGCAGATGCCTCCCTCCGAGCGTCCTCCCTGCAAGAGCCTACAGTATGCTGTGCTTTGCAGTCCCTGTGCCAGGGCTCGCCAGCCGTGGCCCAAGTTCTTGGAAGAGCTTCCAATCCAACCAACAGTCGCTTGCCTTGCCCCATCATTTTCCCACATGTCCCCAAGTATGGGCTTGTACACCTGCGATTTTCGAACAGCATCGGGCGGCTTTGCGAAAAGCCTCCCTTACCTTTTGACAAGGCGTCGGGTACAGCGGCCTTTCAGTTGTAGTTGGAGGTGCCACAAAGGCTGAACAAGGATCCGGGTTTGTATTTCCGGGTGCACGTACCTGGTCGCCTTTTGAGGAGGGAACCCTCCCCTCGTGGATAGGGTGGGTTGGTTGCCCACCCGTTGGGTTGGGGGTGGAGAGCGCGGGCTGAGACGAATGCGGGAGGAGGGGGGGTCCGCTCAAACCCCCCCAACAGCCCCAACAGCGAAGGAAAAGCACTGTGCGTGGTGAGAGTGGCCCGGTTGCCCTCCGCTCACAAGTGCTGCCTCTGCCGTGGGTGTTCAGGGCTGGGGCCAGGCCTTTGCTTAAGCAGGGGGGGGGCTTCAGGGGGCCCCAGGGGCAGCTACAATGGAGGTTGCAGGTGACTCACAAAGCGGTTGGGGCAGTTACTGGCGGTTGGAGGGGCGGTTGCAGGTGGTTGGGGGGCAAGGGAGGCAAGGGGTTGTGTGATCCTTGGGCAACCCCCCCCCCCCAACCCCCGCTCAAGCAAAGGTCTGGCTGGGGCCTCAATGGACCAGGCACCTTGATCAGTCGCTACTTAACACCAAAGCACAGTGGGAATAGAACTCGGCACCCGGTACCTCCGGTCGTACGAAAGCCTTTGCACTGTGTACACGTGGGTGTGCCCCTTTCTCTGAGTGTCCATTTTTTTTGGAAAGGTGCCTAGCCTCATACCAACATCTTTGCTCTGCGTGTTTGCAGACGCGTGTCCTGTGACCGCCGTGCCCTGCCGTGCTCCTCCGTATCATCCCCCGCGGGGGTATGGGGCGTTGGCTCATCTGTTTCTCTCACAAAGTGTGGGCCCCTGATGGAATGCCTTGGCAGAGACTGTGGAGTTGTGTGATGTGGATGGAACGATGAGGGCGGCTGTTGTTGGGTTGTGTATGGGAGGGGGGAAAGGCGCCTGGACTGGCTCGGCGGCGCAAGTGGCTGGTGGGGCAGGGCTTCCCGAACTGAAACGCGCAGTTCTGTCTTGCGACATGTCATCCACCAAACTGCCGGTGGGGGAAAACAAAGTGTTTTCACAGGGAAGTTTTCCGGGAGAGAAACCGCAGAACGTCTGATTGACAAAGAGGAGGAAGAGCAGCAGGAGGAGGAGGAGGAAAGAGGAAGGTTTGCCTTGGACACATAACCTACGAACCAATGCCACCCCACCATCAGCCGCCGTCGATTCATGACGGCACGCGCATCCGCAGAGAAGAGGGGTTGTCAAGCCCTCCAAAAAGGCCCACGGTAGCGACACTTCTGTTTCGATGTTTCTGTCTCAATGCAGTCTCCAGCGAGTGCTGCTGGAATTGGGTCCCACTCAGACATGCACTAGAACAAAACAAAGGTATGGAGGAGGTGCCCCCCCAGGTCCAAACCCCCCGTCCCCCCCCCCCCCCCTCCTCCCCTTCCAAGTCACCGGAACAAAATTTTCTTTGGTGCCTGCGGCGCCAATGTTCTGCGTGTTCCTCGGGGTCATGTTCCGGGTGTGAGTGAGCTGTTCACATTGAACAGCATGTCTCTGTGAAAATGGATTGTCATGAACTGATACTGTCTCATTGTGGACACCGATTTTGCTGCAAATTTATTGCTTTGAGTTCACCTTTGCACTGTGACCTCTGTTGACAACGAGGAGGGGCAATCAAGTAGGGGCTTTTGTCGTGCAAAAAAAAATTTTCCGGCGCCTTTGGCGCCAAACATGTTTCGTCCTGTCGGCAACGGGGAGGGTCAACCCCCCAGGGTGGTCCATACGCATGTATACGAGCGCGTATATTGTACGTCACAGATATACGCGCACGTATATTATACCTGTATACATATATACACGTATACACATATACACACCTACATAGATACATGGGTGTATATGCGCGTGTATATGTGCGTATATACGCACGCGCATATTATACTCGTGTATATATTATATGCGTGTTTATATTTTACGTGTGTATTTATTATACGCGCGCGTGTATTATACGCGCACGTATATATTATACGCGCGTATAAGTGCGTATTGATCGTCCTCCAACCCCCCCCCCCCCCGTTCCTCCGGTCCAATGCGTGTCTGGTCCACCTCCTCCAAGGACCACTTGCCTGTGGGCTGCGCACAAGCACGGCCATGTCTGGGCATGGGCTTTCTGATTTGGGCCCCGGCCCTCTGTGCCACCACCACTGGCTCACAAACGGTTGATCTTGCATTCGTAACCCCCCTTGAAATCCCCCCCCCCCCTGCAACAGCGTCACTGACAGTAATAGGCGCTTGTCCGCCACCCCTTGGGCACCGTCACTTGGCCCAGAAAGCAAGGGAAATACCAGGCACCAAAGGCACCAAATGGTTCTTTGGGTCATACTGGAACTGCTGCAGTTTTTAGTGCGTGGTGCAATCCCCCCCCCCCCCCGTTATTGCATGCCCGTCCGCCCCCCGCCCCCTCCACATTGGGAGGAACCGTCATGACATTGGGGGAGATTTCCAGGGGGGGCGGGGGTTACCACGAACGAAGAGATCAGACAAGCAGCGGTGTGACATGGGTTCTCTGTGTGGTGGTGGTGGTGGGGGGGGGGCTGCCAGGACAGTGGGGCAGTGGGCCGCTGCACCGGAGTTCGCACACCATCGACCGGGCCCCATCCCCATCACGCCATCCTCATGGCCCTCCTCGTTCAGAGAGCTCTGCCGTCCCTGACTTCACCAAGCGGGAGCAGGCGCCCCTGTCTGTGCACCCGGTCCCCCGGCCTGCACCCACGTCCCCCAGCCCCATGCCCCCGCCCGCCAGCGGATGCAGCGGCAACGGTACAGCAGCGGCGGACGGCGGCGTGGGGCAGCAGCCCTGCACACCCGTGCCCGGTATGCCCCCCGCGACTGCGCTGAGCCTGTGACGTCGCGCATCACACGTCCATGTCCATGCGGCGTTCTCTGCGGGCGCTCTTGCCGCGGTGCGCGCGCGGTGCACACTTGGGGTGGATCTGGGGACCCAGAGGGACTGTAGCACGCACTAAAGGAGGCCTTGCACACGTGCTGCTGTGGCCCTTTGCTGCAGGTGTGCTCTCTGAACGTGAGGGGGTGTGGGCCCTGGATTCCTATTGTTGTTGTTGTTGGGGGGGGGGGGGGTGCATCGTGGGATGGTGTTGGACCACCGGTAGTGGCCGCGGTGCGCGCGCGGTGTGGGTGTGCCTGGGGCCCCTCCCGGTGATAACTGCAGCCATCAAGCGGCTTCCAGGGAAAGAGCAAAACCTACCGCGAAGCCTCCGGGATTTGTTGGCAGCCATAAAAATGAACCGGGGAAGACGGGTGTTGTGCCTGCGACTACGCTTGTCCAGGGTCCCCTGGGCTGTTTGGGTGGGGGCATCGTGGGATGGTGCACCGGCGTTTGGACCACGAAATAGTGGCCACGGTGCGGACGCGGTGCGCGCGCGCTGCGACGACACCCTCTGTGGGACGAGCTGCGGGGCCGTAGCACCAGTCGTGCAGCGGTACAGACAGTGGGGCCGGAGGCCGGTGGTGGCGTAGGGGGTTTATGGGGCGCCGCGCTGAGCGCCGCACCCAACGGGGGCTCTTTGAGCTGTTCGGCTCCCGTGCTCAGGCGCCACTCGGAGGCGTTGTGTTTCCCTCTCAAGGGCGGCCCCGTGGTTCGTAACCCCCGGGGCTCTGTGCTACGCGTCCTGAACCCGATGCGCAATAGGGCGCGCTCCGCATTGCACGACCGGCCAGGGCCTGGGCCGGACGGGGGGCGCATCCTCCCCGATCCTCCCCGCATCCTCCCCGATCCTCCCCACATCCTCCCTGGTCCTCCCCGCATCCTCCCCGATCCTCCCCGCATCCTCCCCGATCCTCCCCGCATCCACCCCAGTCCTCCCCGCATCCTCCCCAGTCCTCCCCGCATCCTCCCCGATCCTCCCCGCATCCTCCCCAGTCCTCCCCGCATCCTCCCCGATCCTCCCCGCATCCTCCCCGATCCTCCCCGCATCCTCCCCGATCCTCCCCGCATCCTCCCCGATCCTCCCCGCATCCTCCCCGATCCTCCCCGCATCCTCCCCAGTCCTCCCCGCATCCTTCCCAGTCCTCCCCGCATCCTACCCGATCCTCCCCGCATCCTCCCCGATCCTCCCCGCATCCTCCCCGATCCTCCCCGCATCCTCCCTGATCCTCCCCGCATCCTCCCCAGTCCTCCCCGCATCCTCCCCGATCCTCCCCGCATCCTCCCCGATCCTCCCCGCATCCTCCCCGATCCTCCCCGCATCCTCCCCGGTCCTCCCCGCATCCTCCCCGGTCCTCCCCGCATCCTCCCCGATCCTCCCCGCATCCTCCCCGATCCTCCCCGCATCCTCCCCGGTCCTCCCCGCATCCTCCCCGATCCTCCCCGCATCCTCCCCGGTCCTCCCCGCATCCTCCCCGATCCTCCCCGCATCCTCCCCGATCCTCCCCGCATCCTCCCCGGTCCTCCCCGCATCCTCCCCAGTCCTCCCCGCATCCTCCCCGATCCTCCCCGCATCCTCCCCGATCCTCCCCGCATCCTCCCCGGTCCTCCCCGCATCCTCCCCGATCCTCCCCGCATCCTCCCCAGTCCTCCCCGCATCCTCCCCGATCCTCCCCGCATCCTCCCCGATCCTCCCCGCATCCTCCCCGATCCTCCCCGCATCCTCCCCGATCCTCCCCGCATCCTCCCCGGTCCTCCCCGCATCCTCCCCGATCCTCCCCGCATCCTCCCCGATCCTCCCCGCATCCTCCCCGGTCCTCCCCGCATCCTCCCCGGTCCTCCCCGCATCCTCCCCGATCCTCCCCGCATCCTCCCCGATCCTCCCCGCATCCTCCCCAGTCCTCCCCGCATCCTCCCCGATCCTCCCCGCATCCTCCCCAGTCCTCCCCGCATCCTCCCCGACCCTCCCCGCATCCTCCCCGATCCTCCCCGCATCCTCCCCGATCCTCCCCGCATCCTCCCCGATCCTCCCCGCATCCTCCCCGGTCCTCCCCGCATCCTCCCCGATCCTCCCCGCATCCTCCCCGATCCTCCCCGCATCCTCCCCGGTCCTCCCCGCATCCTCCCCGATCCTCCCCGCATCCTCCCCGATCCTCCCCGCATCCTCCCCGATCCTCCCCGCATCCTCCCCGGTCCTCCCCGCATCCTCCCCGGTCCTCCCCGCATCCTCCCCGATCCTCCCCGCATCCTCCCCGGTCCTCCCCGCATCCTCCCCAGTCCTCCCCGCATCCTCCCCGATCCTCCCCGCATCCTCCCCAAACCTCCCCGCATCCTCCCCGATCCTCCCCGCATCCTCCCTGATCCTCCCCGCATCCTCCCCAGTCCTGCCCGCATCCTCCCCGATCCTCCCTGCATCCTCCCCGATCCTCCCCACATCCTCCCTGGTCCTCCCCGCATCCTCCCCGATCCTCCCCGCATCCTCCCCGATCCTCCCCGCATCCTCCCCAGTCCTCCCCGCATCCTCCCCAGTCCTCCCCGCATCCTCCCCGATCCTCCCCGCATCCTCCCCAGTCCTCCCCGCATCCTCCCCGATCCTCCCCGCATCCTCCCCGATCCTCCCCGCATCCTCCCCGATCCTCCCCGCATCCTCCCCGATCCTCCCCGCATCCTCCCCGATCCTCCCCGCATCCTCCCCAGTCCTCCCCGCATCCTACCCGATCCTCCCCGCATCCTCCCCGATCCTCCCCGCATCCTCCCCGATCCTCCCCGCATCCTCCCTGATCCTCCCCGCATCCTCCCCAGTCCTCCCCGCATCCTCCCCGATCCTCCCCGCATCCTCCCCAGTCCTCCCCGCATCCTCCCTGATCCTCCCCGCATCCTCCCCGATCCTCCCCGCATCCTCCCCGGTCCTCCCCGCATCCTCCCCGATCCTCCCCGCATCCTCCCCGATCCTCCCCGCATCCTCCCCGATCCTCCCCGCATCCTCCCCGATCCTCCCCGCATCCTCCCCGATCCTCCCCGCATCCTCCCTGATCCTCCCAGCATCCTCCCCGGTCCTCCCCGCATCCTCCCCGGTCCTCCCCGCATCCTCCCCAGTCCTCCCCGCATCCTCCCCGGTCCTCCCCGCATCCTCCCCGGTCCTCCCCGCATCCTCCCCGATCCTCCCCGCATCCTCCCCGATCCTCCCCGCATCCTCCCCAGTCCTCCCCGCATCCTCCCCGATCCTCCCCGCATCCTCCCCGATCCTCCCCGCATCCTCCCCAGTCCTCCCCGCATCCTCTCCGATCCTCCCCGCATCCTCCCCGATCCTCCCCGCATCCTCCCCGATCCTCCCCGCATCCTCCCCGATCCTCCCCGCATCCTCCCCGGTCCTCCCCGCATCCTCCCCGGTCCTCCCCGCATCCTCCCTAGTCCTCCTCGCATCCTCCCCGATCCTCCCCGCATCCTCCCCGATCCTCCCCGCATCCACCCCAGTCCTCCCCGCATCCTCCCCGATCCTCCCCGCATCCTCCCCGCATCCTCCCCGCATCCTCCCCGATCCTCCCCGCATCCTCCCCGATCCTCCCCGCATCCTCCCCGATCCTCCCCGCATCCTCCCCGATCCTCCCCGCATCCTCCCCGATCCTCCCCGCATCCTCCCCGGTCCTCCCCGCATCCTCCCCAGTCCTCCCCGCATCCTCCCCGATCCTTCCCGCATCCTCCCCGGTCCTCCCCGCATCCTCCCCGATCCTCCCCGCATCCTCCCCGGTCCTCCCCGCATCCTCCCCGATCCTCCCCGCATCCTCCCCAGTCCTCCCCGCATCCTCCCCGATCCTCCCCGCATCCTCCCCGATCCTCCCCGCATCCTCCCCAGTCCTCCCCGCATCCTCCCCGATCCTCCCTGCATCCTCCCCGATCCTCCCCGCATCCTCCCCAGTCTGGGTCTGGGTCTGGGTCTGGGTGTCGCCTTTTCCGGGGAGACGCCCCCTCTGCCCCCTTACCCTTGTGTGCACCTGCATGCCTACATGTTGTGCTGCACCCAGAGCCAGAGCCGGAACCAGGCACCTATCCCGGCTTGGCCCGGCCCCGCCCTGCCTGCTTCTTTGCTCCTGCTGACTTGAATCGTCTCTCCTACGCCATCTTGTGATATTTGTGTTTTGGTGATTCATTTTTTTTTCTTTTTCTTTTTTTTTCTTTTTTTTTTTCCGTGAGACTGGCTCGGGGTGTGTCCTCTTGATACGGCCCCGCTCTCCTCCTGCCATGATACCTAAGAACCCGTGATATGGCATGCTTGCTGCTGGCGTATGCTCACCTGCTGCCACACCATGCATACGCACACCAAGCACTTTCCTCCCTTCAGCCCGAGACACGGCCCCTCGTGAAGTGCTGCACGTCCACTGGTCGACTGTTTATCTTCATCATTGCTGTCTTTGTGCACCTCTCCCTTGGCATGGCTGGCACGCCACCTGCGCATTGCAGTGGTTGGGTGTCACTGACTGTAATCAGGACCAGGTGCTGGCGTATACGGGCTGAGAAAACGGAAGTTGCTGCAGGGCACACGGCCCTCCTCCGCAGCATGACAGCTAAGTGTAGCCGCCCTTAGGGGCACCAAGCAGAAGATATTGAAGAACACATCTGCTTAAGCTATCCCCCACTTACATCAACTGCCTGACAAAAAAAAAAAACACACAGACAGATACTGAAAACTGGCCTGCCCGGCAGGGAGGTAACATTAGGGACCGGCCTGTGCGCGCCCGTCACTGTGCACAGACGTGCCAGGACAGCCGCATGACGGCGCCATACCTGCAGGTGCCTCGTGCCAGCCACCTGCACGTAATCTTTGGCCCTATAGTATACCTGAAGGAGGATCAGAACAGAAAACCCACAACATCAGGTGGGCTGTGCAGATGCACCAATTAGGCGGCAACATATGCAACAATTAGGCAGATGCACTGCACATTGACCGGTGTGAGGCCAATCCTGCCAATATTCGGCCACAGGCGGGCTGCTATCTCCAACGCTGACGATCCCCTTTACCTCCCGAAACAAAGGCGGTCCTCTGCTGCCACGTCCGCCCTGACGGCGCCCTCTGCTGTGCTCTCTGCTCATAGAACTTTTGGCCTGCAGAGATCACACCGCAACATGCAGGTCCTGCAAATACGCTCGAACATGCTCGGCTACGACCGTCCCCTGCAGAGCCCTTCCCTTGCGAGCTAGCACCACTACCGACCACCCTGCGTACCACAACTCGCACACCAAGGCCATCCCCCTCCAGCCCTGAACCCACTGTCGTTGTGTCGGTTGGACGGGCCCAGAATGCAACAGCACAACCAACTGGGCTGGCACCGCAGACCCAGGTGTAGCTACCGGCAGCACCATGGGACGTCGCGGCCACAGGCATACTGCATTGACCAAGTCGGTGCCATGCTGCGGGGGGCTAATCCAGAGGCCCCCCTCATCACTCTCATACGCACAGCTCAACTGCCTGTCGAGGCTCAGCAGCGCATCGAGCAGCTCCTGCGGGACCCACGATGCCTCCGCATGGCCACTTTCTCGACGGAGCCCTGCCATACCCTGGTACCCCACCTGCGATTCGGCTGGCAGACTTACGTAACGGCGCACTGCCTGCGCACACCACGGGACCTTGGCCCACATATGCCTCGCCACCAAACTCAGCACATCAGCTGCCAGCGCTACTGCGGACGTCTTCACCATGCCGCGCAGAGCACTCATGCACTCCATGCTCGGGACTGATGCATGAAACAACGGCCACGTCGCAGCACCTCGCGGCGCCTCTATTGTGTCCGCCACCCTGGGCTCTGTCCACACCAGCATCACTCCACCTGGTCCCATCGTATTTTCCAGCCACAGGCCTCTCCACACTCTGGCTATCACGACAGCGTGTCGCAGGTGTCGGCGCAGCGCCTGTAGCACCGCCCCAAACAGGGTTAAGGTGTTCAGGCGCAGGCGCGGGCAACGCACCGCTTTATGCTAGAGCGGGCAGCCCATCAGAAGCCCACACTGTGGGCATACTTCTTCCTCTGCGCTGTCAAAGTACAGCTCGCACGTCTCCTCGTAGAATGCCGACAGCAAAGCCGCCGCCTGATCCTGAGGGTGGTAGAGGCATGACTTGCGCCACCACGTGTGTATTCCTGCATGCACTTGGGTCTTCATGATGTGCCGACAGGGCTGCACTGGAACTGTGGTCTTTTGGATCACGTGCGGCACGTGCTTCAGCGCATCCTTGACCGCGCGCTTCACTTTGAGGATGAGGACACCCCGCTTTGTGAGCACCAGCGTGGCGCCGTTGTCCCACACTCGCGGCCACCTCCAAGGGTTACCCAACCGGCGCTGCTGCTCCGCCCTGGATGCATCATCAACAACCCTGTTGAGCCGAGACAGGACCTCCTTCCGACCCGTGTCATGCTGGGCCGGCACCCAGAACACTTGGCATGGCACTTGGCTCCTGCATTCGACATACGTCGCCACCACTCGGTCGCACAGGTCCCAGGCCCGGAACGACAGCCCCTCGTTGGCCAACTTCTCCACTGCCTGCTTGTTATCGGCGCCGGCGAGCAATTGCTCTACGGCGTGACTGATGTGTCCCAGACGCGCTCGCACAGCATCTATCGCCATGACGACGGCTGTGGCTTCCAACAGCATTGTGCCCGCATACATCACACGCATCCAAGCCCGGAACAAGGCTACTATATGGCCCGTCGGTGTGGCAACACACGCCGCTAACCCCCACACCTCCTGATCCTCGCTGCCACTGACGTCAGCAACGATGATGAGCGTGCGCACCCCCAGGATATCGTTGGTCGAGAACGTCGCTTCCCACGCATCCGCGTCCCGCTCGTACCTCAACTCCGGGGACCAGCTGTGCCGCTGACACCATTCGGCGAATAAGACATAGTCATTGCCCATGGGGGTCTGTTGCTGCAGCCCCTTGCAGTGCTGCACAATCAAGGAGTGCGTCGTCTCACGGACATAGCGGTGTCGGGAGTTCGCTGCACGCATCAGCTCCTCAATCCCCAGCTCCCACAGCTTGTGGTAAGGGTCACTCAAGCGTAGACCACGGCTATGTAGCAGAAATTGACGGGGCGTCTTGGGCGGTAGGGACAGCACTTTTCTCAGCACCCTGCACAGGATGCTCAGCACAGAAGCACCTTCCCCGCTTGCCAGCGGCCGCATCAGATCTCGCGGCCAGTGGACCATCCGCTTGTAACACCAGCTCACTAGTAGCACTCCTTCAGCAATGAGCAAGAGCAGGGGCACTGACGGCGTGCGCAGCCGCAGCTTGCGCTGCAGCCCATAGGATTGCCTGCGCAGCGCGACCACATCTGCGGGACTGGTGCTCATGAGGTTTGCGTTGCTGCCCAGGACCTTCACGTAACTGTCTTCCGTGGCTGAGTGGACTACCGTGGGATGCACGTTGACACTGGACCGGACCAGGCGCACCTGCCCCTGCGCTCCAGACAAATGCAGCAGGCCAAATTTGTCGGGATTGACTGCCGCGTTCATGGCCTTGAGAACGGGCATGACCTGCTCCACCACCCGCTGCAGCTCCGCCGGAGAGGAGGCCCACAAGGTAGTGTCGTCCACCGTGGCCTGCGCCTTGATGGCCACTTGCGCTCCCCACAGCAAGGTGAGCAAGACCCCGCGGCATCTCTCGTTTATTCCCCGCCACAACAACAGACTATTCCAAACGTAGAAAAAAGGATCCATGCCGCCACCTTGCACCACCCCGCTCAGGATTCTGTAAGCCCGGGCCAACCCCAAGGCCGTTTGGATAAATACCTGGAGTCTCCTATACTGTACCATTTGTTGCTCGTAAGCCGCACGCAGGTACGCCGTCCAGTACACTTGCTGACCGAGGAGGATGCGGTCCGTCTGCCCGTAGCCGTTGGACAAGTCCAGAAACAAGAGCAGGATATCCTGCCCGCTTTGCACTCGCAGCACCACCGTGTTGTACTGGATTCTTCTGAGCTGCACACACGAGAGACCTGGCAGGGCAGCATGCTGAAACAAGCCCAAATCCTCAGGACTGAGGAGTCTCTGCAGGCGCATGAAGAGGAACTTCTGGGCGAGCCTCAGGCATCCGGACGTTACAATGATCGGCCGCGAGCACGTGTTCAAGATCAGGCCAGGGCATTTGCGGTAAGGCAAGTGCAGCGCCTGGAACACCTCATATGGCAGGTGTCCCATGTCCTGCCTCAGGAACTCCTGGACATTTTGCAGCACCCGAAGACCGCCCCACTGTAGCAGGCCCGTTGCAAGGCCGTCGACAGTAGTTGTTAGGCTGGTCTGTGTCGGTACTGCCGCTGTGACTTCTCCTATGCTGGACTGGTACCTCACCGTGTCCATCACTGCCCCGGCGCTCTGTTGCTGGCGGCCAGGACGCGATCCCCATGGTCCTGTGACTCAGGCCCACTTGCACCCATCCACGACGGCCACACCCCCTGATTGATGTTGAGGTTCTTCTTCCGGGCCTCTTGCGCAATTACCCGCAGCATTGCCTCTCCCCTCACAACCTGCTGGAGCGTGCTGTCCCATATGGCCTCGACACTCATGAAGGGCTTGGATTTACGAATCTTGAGAAGCTGGGACGTTCCTGCCTCAAATCCTGCGCGGTTCAATAGCTTGCGGTTGGCCACCTCTTCCATCCACGACCGCTCCGCAACAAGGGCACGTAGGACCTCCTCTTGCGCGTCGTCCAGTAGGCCACCAGCTTGCAGTCGGTCCAACAACTCGTCGGTGGCATTCCGCCCCTTCCGATTTTGTACTCGCCGCTCATCCACAGCCATGCTGACTTCCCTGTTGAGTTGCAGCTAGCGTGCCACGCTCGAATCTGGGACGGTCAGCAGCTCCATGGCGTCACTGTGCACTTTCTTCTCGTATGCACTCCAGCGCTGATACCTGACGGTGGGACCACGCTCCGCACATTCCCGTCCATCCTCCACGGCGCCTTGTCGTGCCTGCAGCACCACCACCGGGTGGTCGGCTACCGCCGGCAGGTAACAGACCTTGGAGTTTTGCATCGTGGGGTGTACTACCCCCCAGTCCTTGTGTAGACGCGCTTCCGTGCCATTGGCCACCACACAGAGCTGCAGCCGCTGCACCTCGTGCACCGCCGTGCCGCTCTCCTTGAGGTGTCGGTTCCAGTCCGCCAGCATGACCACGAAATCTGCACGCTCCCTCCGTAACGCTTGATGCACTCGCTGCATTACCGCTCTGAACGCACTGCTGTACGCCCTCTGCGGCATATGGCCACCCACCAGGACCGCCTTGCGCTCCCTGGTGCGGGCTGTCACCATCATGGCATGCGGGTCATCCAGCACCTTATGCAACTGGGTTGCCCAGTCATGGTGGACCCATACACAAATGCCACCCCCGCGCCTGCAGTGCACTGACGTGCGCCGGCTGTAGTCCTGCATCTCTAGATTTAACTCCTCCTTACCCGCTCCGAGCTCACAAACTATGAGAACCTGTATCCTCAAAAGCGCAGCCATGGACTTGATCCTCTGCCACTTCACTGCCGACATGCCGTAGACGTTGACGAACAGGCACTTGCTGCCCAAACCGTCGTCTCGGCTTCCCGACAGCACATGCACTACGCTCTGCCACATGGGCTCTGTGTACCGGATCACCGGCGCAGGGATGACACCCGGCTGCCTCACTGACACCCGTATCTCCCCGTTCCACACCTCCGTGAGCACGACCACTGTGTCCGTCCAGAGCGGCACGCGCATACCCGTTTTGCGTACCTGCGCTGCCCACACCGCATACTGATCTTGCTCAGCACCCTGCATCACACAGACCTGGGTGGCGACTCCAGACTTTCGTTGCACTCCTATTTCCCGCCGCCACGTTTGACGGTCGCGCGCCCTGCACGCCAAGACGAAGACCTCACCAAACTCAACTTCCACGGAGTGCAGGACTCCTGGCGGGCTGAGCACCCTACCCAGACTATAGCTGCACAGGCCGTACGAATGCACCCACTGGGGACCGAGCACCATCCGCACATATGTGTCCCCATACTGGTGTACCCCCGGGCACCAGCTGTCATCAACGTCCACGTTGGTTGCCACCCACCAGACGGGCTCTGATCCTGTCATCGATCTGCCCTTGGTCCCATACGGGGTGTGCTCCCGGTTGACCTGCCACTCTAGGCCAGCATCACTCACTGCCCGTCGCAGGGCTTCTCCACCTATGAACTGTGCCACGTCACCAGGTTCACACTGCACTCCCACTTGCAGCGGCCACGGCCCATGCGCCAGCTTGTCACCTTTGGGCTTGGCTCGTTTTGCCTTCACCATCGCTTCGTCCGCATAGGCAAACTCTTCCACATCCTCCAGTCCATCTGCGTGCAGGATACTCTTCACAGACGCCTGGACATCCACAGGGGCCACCCGGGCCTTCTCTGCATCCCTGCTCAGCACCGTGGTACCTGCAGCTACCCACAGCCCTTGGTATGTGACTGCTTGCATCTGGGCCATCCGTTGTTGTGGGTCCGTCGCGTTGGTTGCGTTGTACACTACCCTTGCCCCTTTACGATCTGCCCGACCATCCCCCCAAAACGAGACATACGGCTGCTGCACACAGTTGGGCGGCAGAATCGAGAACGACACGTCATGAAACAAACCTGCAGGGGGCATATTCCCCAGGTGGACCCGCATTCCCTTGCCTTTGCCCTTGGCTGTCGGGTGCTCGGGCTGGCCGCGAATCGCCTGCGCCAGAGCCTACATATGCCTGGACCTCGACACGACCACTAAAACTGCTGCTCCGCGGATCTTCAAGCGGCGTTCCTCCTGTCCGTCAGGGAACATGCGCTGCACCGAGGCGGCATCCACACAGAGGTTCAGTCAGTCTTGGGCCTTGCCATCGCACGCTCCAGCCAGCAGGGCGTACATGTTCGCGAGGTTGTTGAAGGTGAACTCAGCATTGATGAACTTGGCGATTGTGGCTGGATCTGCCCCTCTGAGGCATGTCAAGGTGATCACATCAATGCTCTGCGAGGCCGTCGTGACATCCTGGTAGTCTGGGCCTTTCTTTTCGTCTTCCGACCCAGACCAATCCTCACCTTGCTTCAGAGCCCTGAGCTGCTTATGGAGCCTGCGCAGCTCCCTCTGGTGCTGGGTATCCTTCTGTTCCGTCCCCGCCGTGCCGTCGCCGTCCACGTCAACCCTGATTGCTGCCGCCCGGTCTTTGGCTTTCTGGTCTTCGTCTCGCCTGCGCTGATCCTCACGGCGCTGTCGGTCGGCTTCGCGCTTGCGCTCACGCTCCACTTCAGCATCCTTCGCCCTCTCTTGTACGCCCAAGCGCTCCCTCTCGTCGCGCAACCGGATGATCTCCCGAACGATATTTGTGACGCAATCATCTACGATGCCCATCCCTTCGGCGGTGTTCTGGTCATCAAGCACTTGCTGCATGGCTTTGGGTACATCGTCCAACTCTCCTTGCATGATGTCCATGACTTTGACAGTGGTGTTGGTGGCACGGATGTAGTCCCAGTGGTCCAGCACTACCCTGTACCATACTCCCATCTCGGATGTGTCCTGCGGGGCGAACTTCAGCCTGACCTTGCGGGACTGGGCTTTCTGTTCGTCAATGTTCTCATCCCCTGTCAACGGTTTGGACTTTGGCGGCTGTGCTGCCGCTGGGCGATCAGCGACTTCAAACCCACATTCCGTCATGGCGCGCACAATCTGGGGGCGCCACAACGGTTGGTTCCACTCCGATGCATGGAACTGCTTGTGTACATCGTACCCGCAATATTTTTCCGTCTGACGCATCGTACCCGCCACCACCTTGAACGCTACCTCCAGCTTCTTGATCAAGGGAATGCCCTCCATCGTGGTCAGGTCTGCGTCCTCATCACAGCCGGCCTCTCTCAGAATTCGTCGCTGGTCAGAGCCCGGCAACATGGCAAGAGCTGCCCCATACGACCGCACCGCGCAGAGCTCGTCAGACGCCTGCAGGTTAGCACGCAGCAACTCTGGGACCAGCGTGTCCGTCAACAGGTGCAGAGCCAGCAATCGAGACGGTGCTCTCCAGGCTTGATCAGCGGCCTTGGACACGATCTCATGGTACTCGATATCCTTTACCGCCCCGTCAATGTCCTTCCACTTCAGCAGGGCACTTGCGCCATCACTGCCGCGCGACACAGACACCCAGGACCCCAGCGTGTCCGGGCGGACGGCTCCTTGAAGCGGCGGCATTGCTGTACAAAGATACAACAGCACATGCAGCAGCACGTCGACTCCTTCCTGCAGTCAAGGCTAACTCTTCCGCCTCACGACTCTACTTGATCCTTTGCACTTCGCGCACCGGTGCCTACGTATGCCGGCTGCACGCTTCATCGAGTCGATGTTACTTCACGCAATGCATGGATAGAGAGTGAACACTGTCAATCGAGTCAGTTCCTGGACAGGGATTTCTGGGTTCTTGGTTGTCTCCATGCGCAGACCCCGTGGGAGACGCCGCAGCGAACTCGCCACTAGCATCTCAACCAACAGGGTGTCCACGCACGGATCACCAAGGGTACTGTGGTACCCCTCTTGTCTTTGCGCAGGGCCATACTATCCTCTGTATCCTGGATACCAGGGGCCACGCCCCCTCCTGCACCTCCGCAGGGCCCGTAACATGACGCTGTACTTGACTCTGCGTTCGTGCCAGGCCGCACTCCGCACTGTAACCCAGCTCCAGAGGCCCTGCCCCCTCCTGCACCGGTGCAGGGCATGCGTCAGGTTGTGGGGGTATATCACCACAGGGCCTTGCCCCTCCCGGCTAAAGCCGGGGATGCTCACAGCATATCTGGCTTACATCGGCGTACGCTGGTCCACAGTAGCGGCTGGTGCAGCACCATCCTGCATGCGCCCTGAGCCGGGCTTCTTGTCCGTGGCATCCTGAGCACACACAGCCAGGTAACCTCACGTTCTCCACTGCCCAGGGCCGCAGAACCCTGGTGCCTTTCCTACGTTCTTGCCGGGTTGCACGTCACCTTTTTAATTCCAGCTCCAGAGGCTCTGCCCCCTCCTGCACTGGTGCAGGGCATGCCGCAGTTTATGGTGGTGTATCACCACAGGGCGTTGCCCCTCCCGGCCACGGCCGGGGATGCTCGCTGCACACCAGCCGTGCACGCAACTGCACTCTCACATCCATGTAAGCGGCAGTCCACAGCAGCGGCAGGCGCAACACCACCTTGCATGCGCCTTCAGCCGGGCTCCTCGTCTATGGCATTCCGGGCACCCACAGCCGCAGGGCCAGAGACTGCCCTGCCTTGTAAGCGGAGCAGAGCTCTGAGGACAGCAGCACCCAAGAGGCTATAACCCGCGGCACATCGCTGCTGCACTCTGCACCCTCTGTCACCGACCTGGCAGCACCCGTCGCACAAGCGCATTGCCGCGGACTGCCTTCATGTACAGCAGCAGAGACACAAGCCGCCCTGTCCCGCGTGCGGTGCCCGCAGTGCTCCACGGCGACGAAGACAGCGACAGTGGGCGGCAGGATCCGGGGGCTATATCCAGCGGCGCATCGCTGCTGCACTCTGCAGGCCCCGTCACCGACCTGGCAGCCACCGTCGCACAAGCGCACCGCCGCTGACCGCCATCATGTACAGCAGCAGAGACGCAAACGGCATTGTCCTGTGTGCGGTGCCAGCATTGCACCGCTGCGACGAAGACAGCGACAGTGGGCGGTAGCTCCCTAGGGCCACATCTAGAGGCACATCGCTGCTGCACGCTGCAGGCTCCTTCAACGACATGGCAGCCACCGTCGCACTAACGCAGCGCAGCTGACCGCCATTATGGACAGCAGCAGAGACCCAAGCTGCATTGTCTTGTGTGCGGCGCCAGCAATGCCCTGCAGCGACGAAGACAGCGACAGTGGGCGGCAGCCCCCCGGGGCTACATCCAGAGGCACATCGCTGCTGCACGCCGCAGGCTCCTTCAACGACATGGCAGCCACCGTCGCACCAACGCACCGCAGCTGACCTCCATCATGTACATCAGCAGAGACCCAAGCTGCATTGATCTGTGTGCGGTGCCAGCAATGCCCTGCAACGACGAAGACAGTGACAGTGGGCGGCAGTCTCCTGGGGCTACATCCAGAGGCACACTCCTGCTGCACTCTGCCAGCCCCATCCACGACATGGCAGCCATCGTCGCACAAGCGCACCGCCGCCGATCGCCAGCATGTACCGCAGCGGAGACTCCAGCTGCATTGTCCCGCGTGCGGTGCCAGCAACGCCTCTCGGCGACGAAGAAAGCGACTGTGGGCGGCACGAGCACGGCACGCGTTGATCCCCAGATGCCCGTCGCCGCTGCTCCTGTCGATTGCCTCGCTGCACCCATGCTCTTTTTCATGTCGTCATCATTGTCCGCTGTCTACCGCACTCAGCGCCACACGCAACGTCGAAGGTGCGGCAGTGCGGCTGTGCAGAACGGCACTCGTCGTTGACTCTGTTCACCGGCCCATCGCTGAGACACGGCTGCACAGAAGCAACAAACGAGTGCGCATCTTAGATCACAAATGCATGCATTTGGGGTGCGGGTAAGGACGGAGACCTCCTCCCCAGTCCTCCCCGCATCCTCCCCAGTCCTCCCCGCATCCTCCCCGGTCCTCCCCGCATCCTCCCCGATCCTCCCCGCATCCTCCCCGATCCTCCCCGCATCCTCCCCGATCCTCCCCGCATCCTCCCCGATCCTCCCCGCATCCTCCCCGATCCTCCCCGCATCCTCCCCGATCCTCCCCGCATCCTCCCCGATCCTCCCCGCATCCTCCCTGATCCTCCCCGCATCCTCCCCGGTCCTCCCCGCATCCTCCCCGGTCCTCCCCGCATCCTCCCCAGTCCTCCCCGCATCCTCCCCGATCCTCCCCGCATCCTCCCCGATCCTCCCCGCATCCTCCCCAGTCCTCCCCGCATCCTCCCCGATCCTCCCCGCATCCGCCCCGGTCCTCCCCGCATCCTCCCCAGTCCTCCCCGCATCCTCCCCAGTCCTCCCCGCATCCTCCCCGGTCCTCCCCGCATCCTCCCCGATCCTCCCCGCATCCTCCCCGATCCTCCCCGCATCCTCCCCGATCCTCCCCGCATCCTCCCCAGTCCTCCCCGCATCCTCCCCGATCCTCCCCGCATCCTCCCCGATCCTCCCCGCATCCTCCCCGATCCTCCCCGCATCCTCCCCAGTCCTCCCCGCATCCTCCCCGATCCTCCCCGCATCCTCCCCGATCCTCCCCGCATCCTCCCCGATCCTCCCCGCATCCTCCCCGATCCTCCCCGCATCCTCCCCGATCCTCCCCGCATCCTCCCCGATCCTCCCCGCATCCTCCCTGATCCTCCCCGCATCCTCCCCGGTCCTCCCCGCATCCTCCCCGGTCCTCCCCGCATCCTCCCCGATCCTCCCCGCATCCTCCCCGATCCTCCCCGCATCCTCCCCGATCCTCCCCGCATCCTCCCCGCATCCTCCCCGGTCCTCCCCGCATCCTCCCCAGTCCTCCCCGCATCCTCCCCAGTCCTCCCCGCATCCTCCCTGATCCTCCCCGCATCCTCCCCGATCCTCCCCGCATCCTCCCCGATCCTCCCCGCATCCTCCCCGATCCTCCCCGCATCCTCCCCAGTCCTGCCCGCATCCTCCCCGATCCTCCCCGCATCCTCCCCGACCCTCCCCGCATCCTCCCCGATCCTCCCCGCATCCTCCCCGATCCTCCCCGCATCCTCCCCGATCCTCCCCGCATCCTCCCCGATCCTCCCCGCATCCTCCCCGATCCTCCCCGCATCCTCCCCAGTCCTCCCCGCATCCTCCCCAGTCCTCCCCGCATCCTCCCCGATCCTCCCCGCATCCTCCCCAGTCCTCCCCGCATCCTCCCCGATCCTCCCCGCATCCTCCCCGATCCTCCCCGCATCCTCCCCGATCCTCCCCGCATCCTCCCCGATCCTCCCCGCATCCTCCCCAGTCCTCCCCGCATCCTCCCCGATCCTCCCCGCATCCACCCCGATCCTCCCCGCATCCTCCCCAGTCCCCCCCTGCATCCTCCCCGATCCTCCCCGCATCCTCCCCGGTCCTCCCCGCATCCTCCCCAGTCCTCCCCGCATCCTCCCCAGTCCTCCCCGCATCCTCCCCGGTCCTCCCCGCATCCTCCCCGATCCTCCCCGCATCCTCCCCGATCCTCCCGGCATCCTCCCCGATCCTCCCCGCATCCTCCCCGATCCTCCCCGCATCCTCCCCGATCCTCCCCGCATCCTCCCCGTTCCTCCCCGCATCCTCCCCGATCCTCCCCGCATCCTCCCCGATCCTCCCCGCATCCTCCCCGGTCCTCCCCGCATCCTCCCCGGTCCTCCCCGCATCCTCCCCGATCCTCCCCGCATCCTCCCCGGTCCTCCCCGCATCCTCCCCAGTCCTCCCCGCATCCTCCCCGATCCTCCCCGCATCCTCCCCGGTCCTCCCCGCATCCTCCCCAGTCCTCCCCGCATCCTCCCCAGTCCTCCCCGCATCCTCCCCAGTCCTCCCCGCATCCTCCCCGATCCTCCCCGCATCCTCCCCGATCCTCCCCGCATCCTCCCCGATCCTCCCCGCATCCTCCCCAGTCCTCCCCGCATCCTCCCCGATCCTCCCCGCATCCTCCCCGATCCTCCCCGCATCCTCCCCGATCCTCCCCGCATCCTCCCCGATCCTCCCCGCATCCTCCCCGATCCTCCCCGCATCCTCCCCGATCCTCCCCGCATCCTCCCCAGTCCTCCCCGCATCCTCCCCGATCCTCCCCGCATCCTCCCCGGTCCTCCCCGCATCCTCCCCGGTCCTCCCCGCATCCTCCCCGGTCCTCCCCGCATCCTCCCCGATCCTCCCCGTATCCTCCCCGATCCTCCCCGCATCCTCCCCAGTCCTCCCCGCATCCTCCCCGATCCTCCCCGCATCCTCCCCGATCCTCCCCGCATCCTCCCCAGTCCTCCCCGCATCCTCCCCAGTCCTCCCCGCATCCTCCCCGGTCCTCCCCGCATCCTCCCCAGTCCTCCCCGCATCCTCCCCGATCCTCCCCGCATCCTCCCCGATCCTCCCCGCATCCTCCCCGATCCTCCCCGCATCCTCCCTGATCCTCCCCGCATCCTCCCCGATCCTCCCCGCATCCTCCCCAGTCCTCCCCGCATCCTCCCCGATCCTCCCCGCATCCTCCCCGATCCTCCCCGCATCCTCCCCGATCCTCCCCGCATCCTCCCCGATCCTCCCCGCATCCTCCCCAGTCCTCCCCGCATCCTACCCGATCCTCCCCGCATCCTCCCCGATCCTCCCCGCATCCTCCCCGATCCTCCCCGCATCCTCCCTGATCCTCCCCGCATCCTCCCCAAACCTCCCCGCATCCTCCCCGATCCTCCCCGCATCCTCCCCGGTCCTCCCCGCATCCTCCCCAGTCCTCCCCGCATCCTCCCCAGTCCTCCCCGCATCCTCCCTGGTCCTCCCCGCATCCTCCCCGATCCTCCCCGCATCCTCCCCGATCCTCCCCGCATCCTCCCCGATCCTCCCCGCATCCTCCCCAGTCCTCCCCGCATCCTCCCCGATCCTCCCCGCATCCTCCCCGATCCTCCCCGCATCCTCCCCGATCCTCCCCGCATCCTCCCCGATCCTCCCCGCATCCTCCCCGATCCTCCCCGCATCCTCCCCAGTCCCTCCCCGCATCCTCCCTAGTCCTCCCCGCATCCTCCCCGATCCTCCCCGCATCCTCCCCGATCCTCCCCGCATCCTCCCCGGTCCTCCCCGCATCCTCCCCGGTCCTCCCCGCATCCTCCCCGATCCTCCCCGCATCCTCCCCGATCCTCCCCGCATCCTCCCCGATCCTTCCCGCATCCTCCCCAGTCCCCCCTTGCATCCTCCCCGATCCTCCCTGCATCCTCCCCAGTCCTCCCCGCATCCTCCCCAGTCCTCCCCGCATCCTCCCCGGTCCTCCCCGCATCCTCCCCGATCCTCCCCGCATCCTCCCCGATCCTCCCCGCATCCTCCCCAGTCCTCCCCGCATCCTCCCCGATCCTCCCGGCATCCTCCCCGATCCTCCCCGCATCCTCCCCGATCCTCCCCGCATCCTCCCCGATCCTCCCCGCATCCTCCCCGATCCTCCCCGCATCCTCCCCGATCCTCCCCGCATCCTCCCCGATCCTCCCTGCATCCTCCCCGATCCTCCCCGCATCCTCCCCAGTCCCTCCCCGCATCCTCCCTAGTCCTCCCCGCATCCTCCCCGATCCTCCCCGCATCCTCCCCGATCCTCCCCGCATCCTCCCCGGTCCTCCCCGCATCCTCCCCGGTCCTCCCCGCATCCTCCCCGATCCTCCCCGCATCCTCCCCGATCCTCCCCGCATCCTCCCCGATCCTTCCCGCATCCTCCCCAGTCCCCCCTTGCATCCTCCCCGATCCTCCCTGCATCCTCCCCAGTCCTCCCCGCATCCTCCCCAGTCCTCCCCGCATCCTCCCCGGTCCTCCCCGCATCCTCCCCGATCCTCCCCGCATCCTCCCCGATCCTCCCCGCATCCTCCCCAGTCCTCCCCGCATCCTCCCCGATCCTCCCGGCATCCTCCCCGATCCTCCCCGCATCCTCCCCGATCCTCCCCGCATCCTCCCCGATCCTCCCCGCATCCTCCCCGATCCTCCCCGCATCCTCCCCGATCCTCCCCGCATCCTCCCTGATCCTCCCCGCATCCTCCCCGGTCCTCCCCGCATCCTCCCCGGTCCTCCCCGCATCCTCCCCGATCCTCCCCGCATCCTCCCTGGTCCTCCCCGCATCCTCCCCAGTCCTCCCCGCATCCTCCCCGATCCTCCCCGCATCCTCCCCGGTCCTCCCCGCATCCTCCCCAGTCCTCCCCGCATCCTCCCCAGTCCTCCCCGCATCCTCCCCGGTCCTCCCCGCATCCTCCCCGATCCTCCCCGCATCCTCCCCGATCCTCCCCGCATCCTCCCCGATCCTCCCCGCATCCTCCCCGATCCTCCCCGCATCCTCCCCGATCCTCCCCGCATCCTCCCCGATCCTCCCCGCATCCTCCCCGATCCTCCCCGCATCCTCCTCGATCCTCCCCGCATCCTCCCCAGTCCTCCCCGCATCCTCCCCGATCCTCCCCGCATCCTCCCCGATCCTCCCCGCATCCTCCCCGATCCTCCCCGCATCCTCCCCGATCCTCCCCGCATCCTCCCCGATCCTCCCCGCATCCTCCCCAGTCCTCCCCGCATCCTCCCCGATCCTCCCCGCATCCTCCCCAGTCCTCCCCGCATCCTCCCCGATCCTCCCCGCATCCTCCCCGATCCTCCCCGCATCCTCCCCGATCCTCCCCGCATCCTCCCCGATCCTCCCCGCATCCTCCCCGATCCTCCCCGCATCCTCCCCGATCCTCCCCGCATCCTCCCCGGTCCTCCCCGCATCCTCCCCGGTCCTCCCCGCATCCTCCCCGATCCTCCCCGCATCCTCCCCGGTCCTCCCCGCATCCTCCCTAGTCCTCCCCGCATCCTCCCCGATCCTCCCCGCATCCTCCCCGGTCCTCCCCGCATCCTCCCCAGTCCTCCCCGCATCCTCCCCAGTCCTCCCCGCATCCTCCCCGGTCCTCCCCGCATCCTCCCCGATCCTCCCCGCATCCTCCCCGATCCTCCCCGCATCCTTCCCAGTCCTCCCCGCATCCTCCCCGATCCTCCCCGCATCCTCCCCGGTCCTCCCCGCATCCTCCCCGATCCTCCCCGCATCCTCCCCGATCCTCCCCGCATCCTCCCCGATCCTCCCCGCATCCTCCCCGGTCCTCCCCGCATCCTCCCCAGTCCTCCCCGCATCCTCCCCGGGTCCGCATTGACCCCTGAGCGATGTGGTGCTCTCTTGTGGCAGGGCCGGATGGGGGCCGGACGGGGGGCGCATCCGCATTGACTCCTGGTTGGTTGTGCGCAAGTTTATAGTGCGCGGCCTCGTGGTTCGATTCCCACTGGCGTCTGTACTTCGTGCATGGGCCGTTGCCTAGTAAGTTGCAGGGGCCCCACATTCCGCTCCCGGGGTCGCCCCGGCTCACCAACCAACCAACCAACCAACCAACCAACCATTGACTCCGGAGTGATGTATTGCTCTTTTGTGGCAGGGCGCCGTATCATTGGGGCGAAGTTGGATGACGCAACTGGAGTTGTGCAGGTGTGCCCGGGCGTCGGGTTGGTGGCCGTCGTGGCGTGGCGGTGGCAGCGGGACCCTGGGGCAGATTCATAGGGCAGGGGTGCTGTGTGATGGCTGGGGGCACGGGACAGCGGCGGGGCCTGGGCGGGCGCGCGGGCGAGCCCCAGCACGGGGCGGGCAGCCCCCCCCCCCCCCCTGCCCCATGTCCACCAAACGCTCCGTCGAACGAACACGTCCGTTCGGACCGTATTTCTTAGGGACCTGCTCATTTGGGTACCGGGTTTCAGAACGGAGGTTTCAGGCTAAATTGATGAGGGGCTGTTGTGATGCATCGTGCAGCAACGGTGGGCAACGTTGTAAAGCCGGATGTCAGGGGAGGGTACCCCTCAACTACAGGACCTCTATCGCCCACCAGGACGGATGGGCCGGGTATCGTGTGCCTAGGGACGTGTTGCCGGAGCTTCACAACACTGTCGCGTGCCCACCGAACGGCGTGTCCAACGAACACTCCCGTTCGGACCGTACTTTTGGAGGATTTTATTGTTCGCTGGACACGGCATTGGGGCCGGGGGGGGGGGGGGGTAGATGCCATGACTGGGCGCCGCTGACGCGCAAACGGCACATCCCGCCACATCCAGCACAGCCCCGGCACACCAACTACTGGGCCCCGCGAACGCGGAAACGACACCGGCAAGAGCACCGGCCGCAGCGGCCGACAGAACGCAGCGACCCGACGCAACATGCGAAGGGCAGAGCGGATGACTGTCCAGGGCCCCGTAAAGGAACAACAACCCGACGGAATGTCACACAGGGGGGGGGGGGGGGGGCTAGGTGCCATGGCAGAGGCAGCAGGGGGGCAAAGACCGAGCGGCTAGCGGTACGTTTAGAGACTGGGCCAGAGTCGAGTGGGGATTCAATGATTCATCTGTAGTCAGGGCAGGGGGCGAGGGCCGGGAGCGGCGGGCGGTTCGTTTTGTGGTGCGGCCAGAGTCTGGGGGGCTGTCCTGCGCGCCCCGTGTCCTCAGATTTTCTGGCAAAACGGGCAGCAGTCCAAGTCTCACAGTTGGTGGCTGCGGGCCAACACCCCGGAGAGCCTCCATGCGACCGGGCAGCGGGCGTTCAGTATTGCAGATGAGGACATTGGTGTGTGTGTTGTGGGCACGTGCGGGTTGTGTGTGTGAGTGCGAGTAGGGGGGGGGGGGGGGTTGGGTCAAACGACCCCGGCAACAACCAGCACATCCTCAATGCGCCAATTATTGGGCGCCGCTGACACACAAACGGCACATCCCGCCACATCCAGCACAGCCCCAACACACCAACTACTGGGCTCTGCGAACGCGGAAACGACACCAGCAAGAGCACCGGCCGCAGCGGCCGACAGAACGCAGCGCCCCGACGCAACATGCGAAGGGAAGAGCGGGTGACTGTCCAGGGCCCCGTAAAGGAACAACAACCCAACGGAATGTCACACAGGGGGGGGGGGGGGGACAGAGCCCAGCGAATGGGCTGCTCTCCCGGCAACCGGCGGCGTCAATCGACCTCTCACCAATCACGAAGATCTCGACCAGGGATCCCGCGCGTGCGACCGCCGGGCCATGGCCGTCGGAAACCTCGCGTTCTGCCGCGGCCGGGGGCCTGCCTGGGGCCCCGGCGGGGGCTCCGGCGCCGCGTCGCCCCGGCCCAGCCCCTTTCGGTCGTCCTGCGTGACGCGCCCCGGCCCCGCCCCCTGCCCCGACCAGCCCCTACCTGAGGTCACCAGGATGCAGCCGCGGTGTTGGCCCACCGTGTCCGTCTCTCCATCGGCGGCGGGTCGCGACACCAACACATTTGAAGGATCCAGACGGCACTAATCTTCAGCGCGGAGGGCAAAACGGCGGTGCGGTCTCGACTCCCACGTCAAGTCGCCGGCAAGGGACAGCTCCCTGTCCCTTGCCGGCCCTTGCTCGGTTGCTCACTGTAGCCATCCCCCCAGCGATGCCAGTGATGAGCCGCCGTGGGGCACTCGCGCTGGACCAGGCCTTCCTTCGCTGAGGCCTACCTGGGCGTTTGGGGGGGGGGGGCGAAAGGCGCCTATGGTACCACTGATGAGGCTTTTGTTTTGATTCTGCTCGTCTGCTTGTCCCAACCAGACAGCAACTCAAACAGACTCCATACGGGGGGGGGGGATCAACCCCTGTCGGTGTGGGGCTCTGCCCCCCGGGGGGCAGGGCCCATCGGCATTCCCTACGGTGTGGTTTTGGACTCAGAAATGGGGCGAAGTTGCAGGTCCGATGGGTACGGCTCAGCGACGGCCTTTGATTTCAAAGCCGGACGTCACAGCCCATGTCATGGGGCGGCATTGGGATGGGTATGCGGTGGGGCCCGGCGCTGGAAAACGGATGATCCACCGCCACGATGTGTGCCTCAGATGGATCAGCGCAGCACAGTTGATCAGTTTGAGGTATGTTCTGTGGGGGGGTGGGGGTGGGGGTGGGGGTGGGGGTGGGGGTAGGGGTGGGGGTAGGGGTGGGAATTCTTTTGGAGCCACCCAACCCCAGCACACACGCATTCCGTCCTGCCCCCCCCCCCCCCCCACCGCTGTATACAGACCCCCCTCCTCTCAGCGGGATGGCCCCCTCCCCCCACAATCAAGCGGGAGGTGCCCCAGGCAGCGCAAAGCGTCGTGGTCCGTCCGCCCATCCTTCGGCCCTCCCTTCCCCCCTCTCCCCCTCCCAACCCGCCCCTCGTGCTCTGGCTCTGACAAAAAGACCCATTGTTCGTTCCACCACCCAACCCTCGGGGCTCAAACCCGCCACCGCCACTCCTCTCCTCCAGCACCGGCCGGCCCAAGAACAGTGTGCACGCCTCGTCCTGCCACACGGCGATCGGCGTCCGGGTCCCGTCCCCCAAACGATGGGAGGTCGGGTTTTCAACTTGGAGATGTGGGGGGCTCAATAGAGCCCCACAAAACTGGGGGCTTTGGGAAAAGGGCTCAATGGACAGGACCATTTATCAGTTATTATGAACCCTGGCGCCGAAGTCGCCGAAAACTTTTTGGAGCATTGAAAGTGGTCAAAAAAATTTTCACCAAAAATTTCGCATACATATGGCATGTGCGCTGATTCCAAAAATCCTATTTTCATTTTTCGCTGAATTTGGGTCCGGGTCACCTTCGGGGCCCGGGCGTCAGTCTCAGTAGGATATTGGGGGTCACGTCCATTGAGCCTTTTTTTTCGGCGGGGAGTCTATGTATATATATATATATATATATATATATATTACTACACCCCTCTCCCCTTAAATTTAGCTAACAAGCAACAACAACAACAACAACAACAACAACAACAACAACAACAACAAGCACGTCTCCATGCCGTTTTGGCCATTGCTCCGTCCCAACGCTTTGGATCTCCTGCCCATGTAGCCATCTTGGAGCCTAGGTGGTGGCCTTGCCAAATCCAACTTTTGAGCCAAAAACTCACCGGTGGCGCCCCGGGGCGTGGGCGCCAAGTCGGGAGGTGCCCTCCCAAATCTGCGCAGTTTTGGGCCAAAAACAGCCATTTTTCGCCCAAAATAGCCCCCAAACCCGGGCGAAACACCCAAACGAAGGGAAACGGTGGCTACACTACACGTGCGGCTTCACTTCACCGTGTTAGAGAGCCCTGTATCGCCCTTCAACTCCACGATATGTCCGAGAAACGGCCCAAAGAGGCGCCAAAAAGCCCCAAAATCTGCGCAATGTGCACCAGCACCCCGAAACCAAGCACGGGCCATATCTTGGGCTACGTGGCTCAAAATCAGAAATTTGAGGGCACCTAGACCAGCCGCAACCCCCCACTTTTGGTCGTTTCCAAGCCTCAGAATCGCCGAGCGAGACGCGTAGACCCCCGTACCAGTGGTCATTTGGTACAGCCGGAGGGCAGCCTAGCCCGCGCACAGTTGGGGCCAACGGTGGGTCCACCAAGGTCCCCAGGGCGAAAAAAATCACCTTTTCCAAAGTTGTTCCCAAACCACTTGGGATGCTCAAACAGGTGTTTTTAGCCCGTTTTGAGCCCGTGGTGGCGCGTTTTGGGCCATGGAAAATCCCAAAATGCCTTGAAAATGGGCCGTTTTGGGACAAAAAAATGGGTCAAAAATGGGTCAAAAACGCATTTTTCCAAAAGTGATCCCGGACCATTTGGGATGCTCAAACAAGTGTTTTTAGCCCATTTTGAGCCCGTGGTGACGTGTTTTGGCCCATGGAAAACCCCAAAATGCCTTGAAAATGGGTCGCTTTGGGACCAAAAAAGGGTCAAAACTGGGTCAAAAACGTGTTTTTCCACAAGTGATCCCGGACCACTTGGGATGCTCAAACAAGTGGTTTTAGCCCTTTTTGAGCTCGTTTTGAACGAGTTTAGCCCCTTCCACCACATGTATGCACCACGTTGTGCCCTTCGCACGTACCCTTAGAGCCGTATGGTGGAGCCACCTAGAGTTGGGGAGAGGGGTGTAGATTAGAGGATATATATATATATATATATATATATATATATATATATCCTCTAATCTACACCCCTCTCCCAACTCTAGGTGGCTCCACCACACGGCTCTAAGGTACGGGCGAAGGGCACAAAGTGGTGCATACATGTGGTGGAAGAGGCTAAACTCGGTCAAAACGGGCTCAAAACGGGCTAAAAACACTTGTTTGGGCATCCCAAATGGTCTGGGATCACTTTTGGAAAAATCTGTTTTTGACCCATTTTTGACCCATTTTTGGTCCCAATATGGCCCATTTTCAAGGCATTTTGGGATTTTCCATGAGCCCAAACCTGTCGCCACGGGCTCAAAATGGGCTAAAACCACTTGTTTGAGCATCATAAATGGTCCAGGATCACTTTTGGAAAAACGCGTTTTTCACCCATTTTTGACGCATTGTTGGTCCCAAAACGGCCCATTTTCAAGGTATTTTGGGATTTTCCATGGCCCAAAACGCGCCACCACGGGCTCAAAACGGCCTAAAAACACTTGTTTGAGCATCCCAAGTGGTCTAGGAACAACTTTGGAAAAAATCATTTTTTTCGCCCCGGGGACCCTGGTGGACCCACCGTTGGCCCCCAACGTGCGCGGGCCGGGCTGCCCTCCGGCTCCACCAAGTGACCACTGGTACGGGGGTGTGAGTGGCTCGTTGGGCGATTCTGAGGCTTGGAAACCACAAAAAGTGGGGGCTTGCGGGTGGACTAGGTGCCTTCGGAATTCGGATTTGAGCCACGTAGCCCAAGATACGCCCCGTGCTTGGTTTCGGGGTGTTGGTGCGCATTGCGCAGGTTTTTGGGGCTTTTTGGCGCCTTTTTGGGCCGTTTCTCCGACATATCGTGGAATTGAAGGGCACTAGAGAGCTCTTTGACACGGTGAAGTGAAGCCGCACGTGCAGTGTACTCACCGTATCCCTTCGTTTGGGCGTTTCGCCCGGGTTTTGGGGCTGTTTTGGGCGAAAAATGGCTGTTTTTGGCCCAAAACTGCGCAGATTTGGGAGGGCACGTCCCGACTTGGCGCCCCCGCCCCGGGCCGCCACCGGTGAGTTTTTGGCTCAAAACTTGGATTTGGCAAGGCCACCACCTAGGCTCCAAGATGGCTGGAGTAGAGTAGAGCCCGGAGCGATGAGGTGGAGCAATGGCCAAAACGGTGAGGAGAAGTGCTTGCTTGTTGTTGCTTGCTTGTTGTTGCTTGTTGTTGCTTGCTTGTTGCTTGTTAGCTAGATTTAAGGGGAGAGGGGTGTAGTAATATATATATATATATATATACATGGGGCTGTATCGACCCCTCCCCCCCAGCGTTGAAAGCTCACCCACCCCATCTCTCCACAGCGGCCACCATCTGTCACGTGAAGCCCAGCTCCGACGGCCAGGCACTGGATGTTGCATGGTCCGATGGGGTGGCTGCCACGTTCCCTGCCCTGTACCTGGAGGCCCATGACTGTGCGCCCGACCGCCTACAGCACTGGCGAAAAAGTATGCCCCCCGCTTACCTGACCCCGTCTCCATCCCACGGGCAGAGTGTGTGGGGGTGGCAATGCGCACACTGAGCGAGTGTGTTGCCCCGGGCGGTTTTGAAGGACGTCCAAAGTTCGGTTCCTGTTTTTTGGGAAAATAAGGGACCGGTTCTGTTCCCGTCCAAGTGCTACCCTCCAACCGCCGTCGGTTACCCTCCAACCTCTGGCGGTTACCCTCCAACCGCCGTCGGTTCCTCTTCAACCGCCATCGGTTACTCTCCAACCGCCTTCGGTCATCCTTCAGCTGGATTCGACGGACGCCTGCAGTTTGTTCCTTCTTGTGTTGCTCCTGGGGACCCCCCCTGGTGTTGCTTGTGTGTATGCACTCCCCCCCCATCCCTCGAGACGCAGCGCACCCCCGATGGCTTCCACTCGGCAATGCTCAGCAAGCCCTTGCCCCTCTTTTGCCCAATCCATATCGATGCAGAGCGCCCCGAAACGCCTCACGGTCACGGAGTTGGCCGGCATTGGAGGACTGCCGGGCCCGCAGTGGACGCCTACAGGTGGTGCCCCTGTGGCAGGTATCGTCTGGGGACCAGTTTGCAGAGTGGCTTTTCAATGCTGGAACCGCATGCGGCGCCCGCGGCGCGCACTGCGGCGCGCAGTTCGGGTCATTATCGTGGAACAGGGGAAACGGTGCCCTTTGTGAACCGGACTTTTGAATGGGGAGCGGTTTTCGCAACATTTCTGTCCGTTTTGAGTCTTGGGCCTCGCCTTTGTGCCCGGTTGACCAACTTCCTTCACCCAAAATTGAGGAAAATTGACGCGGTGCTAATCACCCCACAGCTCATTACCCTGGCCCTGCGGCGCGCAGCAAACATTTCCAGTCCCCATCACCACTGCATCGCTCTTGCACAGGCACGCGCTCCCAGTCCCCATCACCACTGCATCGCTCTTGCACAGGCACACGCTCCGTCCCCATCACCACTGCCGAGGACATCGCCTTCCTGCCGTACTCGGACTACATGAACAGCGGTGTGTGTCTGCCGTGATCTCGTCCTGACCTCCGGTGCCCTCTTCGTGGGTGTCTGCAAGTGTCTGCAGGTGTCCGGTGCCGTCCAGTGGGCGTCCACAGGTGTTCGGCGGCTCTCCCGTGGGCCTCCGCAGGCGTGCACAAGCCTGGGCCCGTGCAGATTCATTCGGTGTTTACGAATGGCCCACTTCGTCTTCGGCCCCCGGGCCGAGCAGTACACAGTGCAAAGTTTTGGTACTATTGGAAGTACTGGGACCCAGGGATGCATTGGAAGTGGGGGGGGGGGGTGACACAAGACAGTTCACGAGTCACCCTTCGGGGGGGGTATCCTCCCCACTCCCAGGGCGCCCAGCCTATGCCCAGCCATTGTCTCCCTGACGGCGAGTGCCAGCCTCAATGGCATCTGTAACCGACAGTAACCGCCCCCAACCGCTTTGGCAACCTCCTCCAACCGCCTGCCTAACCGCCTCTGGGGCCACCTCTGAGGTCCCTTCCCTTCTGATGCATCCCTGCGGGGACTGTACGAGGGCCTTTAGGCAATTCCTCCCCCCAATCTCAAGGAGCAGGCAAGCGGCACCAAGCAGCACCAAACGAAAAAGGAGGCTCCCGTGCAGCACAAAGGCCCACACAATATGAGCACTGGGACTGTGCAATCCTGCAGCTGTGTGTCGACCAGGAGCCCATTCCCGGCCACCCCCCAGGCTGCAGCACGCCCATGTCGGGCCCCTTGGAGACTCTGTTTGGCGCGCTGCACAGGGGGCTTCTTTTCCCCTTTGGGGGTCTTTCACCTAAAAGGGGGTTTGTATCACCCGATTTGGGTGTGGCCCTGAGATGGCAGGGGATGCACAACCGCAATCCACACAGTGGTTGGCATGGCCCTGATACAGCACGGGCGCTGGTTGGAGGCAATGAGGCATGCGTTTGATCGTTTGATGTATTGCCCGTGGTGGAATACACATGAGGACGCCACGTGCTTTGAGGCACTAGCCTAGTGTGTCACACAGTCGGGTGGTTCACCTCATGGGCATCAATGCCGCCGCCAGGCACTAATTCACATGCTCCACTACAGAAGGCTGTTTCATTGCTGGATCTCAGTCATTTTTGCTTTTTGTGCCTCTTGTTTTTTTCAGGAATGCCGCAGGGGTAGTCATTGCACCAGGATCCAAATCGGGGGAGCAGATTGCACAGAGTCATAGTGATGAGTCAATCCGCACCTTGTGTCCTATTAGGAAAGCGGACTACATATTGAAGGTGGAAATTGCACGTTGAATCCCATTGGGGAGGCCGTTCTGGGTGCAATGGAGTCGCATTAGGCAGGCGGAATGCCCCATCAAGGTGCGAATCGGACACCGAATCCCTGGCTGGTGGGTTCGCGACAACAAGTTCAAGTGGAGTCGCATGAGCGACAAATAGTATTGATAAAGTGCCCTCCGTCTTGCCCCATCCGGCGCTCGGTGGTGTTCACAACAACAAGTTCAATGTGCCGTCTCATGGTCTTCAGGTTTTCGCTCAACAACGCACAAACTCTAGTCCACATCTCGGCAGATTTCCCAAACTGCGCAAAAGGCGTTCTCTTTGGGCTGCGGCCGAGTGAGAGTGGGTGGGTGGGTGGGCGGGTGTGACACGCAGCACAGCCACAGTGTTTCGTGCGGAATCACGGGGTCAACCACCCCCTGTCCCCGTCTGCACACTCCCGGGGGAAGACCCCTGGGCTCCCCTCCCCCCACTCCCTCCATTCCCAGCTCCCGACCGCCTCGGCGCGGAGGCGCGCGCGCGCGCGCGCACGGAATGTCAAGTGGAACGGGCGGTGGACTCGCAATTCAGACGGCAATGGGCCAGCCCCGGGGCCAGCGTCGGCAAACCGTCCCAAGCCTCGACGGTACCGGCGAGTGTTGAACTGAGGCGATGGAGGGCGCCTGCAGGTCATTGTGGGCCTGGCATCCCCAGGGCAGACACTTCGGCACAGACGCACGCGCGCGCGCGCGCACGCCACATGCGTAGACCGGCTCGTCCCGGACTCGGGGGCTCCGTGGGCCCTCCGTGTCCCTAGATTTCGGAAGGTGTGAGGACGGCATGCACTTGCTGCATGCCGATGTCGTTCGGGACGAGCGGCCCCACCCCAGAGTGCGATCCATATTGTCGCGGCATGCACGCGCGCGCGGCCGCGGACACGCGCGCGCGCACACAACTCATATCCAAAGGGCCTGGCGCCAATCGGACTCTGCGCGGGCCCTCCCCCTTCCATTCGCTCTGCCGCGAGCCGGGGCTTTCCCTCTTGAGTCCCCCGCCTGCCTCGTCAGATGACGCGCTGTTGGCTGCTCTCACCGCCCTGAACAAGGTCGGGTTCTTCATCCTCACGGGGGCCCCGGACCATACGGCCGGCGAAGGTGTGTCGCCGGGATGCGGAGGATTGGCAGAGGGGTGCGGGGTGGGGGCGTTGCACAGGGCTGGTGGGGCCTATGCAGGGCTGGTGTACCCTGCCCCCCCCCCCCCCCCCCTCTTGCAGATTCACACCCCAGCGCGCACAAGTCGGTGCTGGAGTCGGCAAACCCCCGCGTGGACTCGGAGTGTGCGTCCGGATGCCCCTGGTCAACGGCACGGGCAACAGCCCGTCTCCGGGACGGCTGACCCCCCGGAGTAGTCAAACAGGACAAGTCATCCGGGGGCTCCGTTGACACAACCAAAACACGTTCGGGCCCACGGAGGGTCAGAATGAGCAGCGGCGAGAGGCCAATAGGCGCCGCCAAAGGCCCACAATCAGATACCGAGGCCTTGTGCCAACCCCCCCCCCCCCCCCTCATACAGAGTGGTGCATGCATGTCAGGGAGTGTGGACCACAGGGTGATCTTGATGCTTGAAGAGGTTCCAGCCTCGCTGTACCCCCTCCCCCTGCCCCCTTGCCCTCACACGGGCTTGTCCAAACACGGGGTCCCCGTGTTCCCGCACTTTTTGGGCTTTTTTGGGGAACCGTCGGTTTTGCGGGGCCAAACCCGATGGAGGATGTGGTTTGTCGCTTTGGTGCGGGCTGCAGGAAGGGGCCGTGTGGGTGTCACAGTGTTGGTGTGACTGTACTGTCGCGTGCTCTCGTGTCCGGGGGTGTGTGCCGGTCTGTTGCTTTGTATTGCCATGTTTTGAGGGGGAGGGCTGGCCTATGTCTGCCACACGTGTTCCGTGGTACGTGCCGCGCGGTAACACGGGCCTATCCGAACACGGGGACCTCGTGTTCCCGCTTTTTTGCCCCCTGCACCCGAACTCGGCCCGTGTGACGACGGGGGGGGGGCTGGGCACGGCGGACATCGGACATTGCCGCTCTGCCCTCCGCAGCCGCGTCGCACACGGTCCTGGACATCGCTCGGCGCATCGCTCAGCCTTCCCACGCCTTCTTGTACGGGAACATGTTCGAAGTGAAGGCCATGGCCGAGGCCCGGAACATGGCCTACACGCAGGAGGTGCCTGGCCTATGCCCCCGCCCCGTGCCATGCCCCGACCTCAAGACCCGATTGCGCATGCCCCCCCCCCCCCCACGTCCCCAAACCCCCAAACGCATTCGCCCAGCCCTCGGGGGGGGGGCGCTCCGTGCGCTGTGCCAAAAGCTACTGTCGTCCCTCCCCCTCCGCAGCCCCTACCGCCTCCCCCTCCCTAACCTCCACTGTCTCCGCGACTCCTTCCGCCTCCGCGACCCCAACCGCCACCCCCACGCCAACTTTTCCCACCCCCAGTCGGCGACCCTGACGCCGGCCGCCTCGGTCTCGGCAACACACACCACAACCGCCACGCCCTCCCCGACACAGGGCTGCTCAAATTCTTACTCAGCCCAAACACTCAGATGATGAGTGCCAACAAACTGTATTTCACACTAAAACTGCCACTGAAGCTGCGGTTGTTGCCCTGCGGACGTAGCTCCACCCGGTGGTGGGTGGTGTTCAGGGGGGGTACTGCGCCGGATACGGGGCGGGGGGTACGGGGCTGGGGGGTTACAGGGGGCGCGTACCCAGCGGCGTAGGGGTCGCCCCAGCACCCGCCCGGCGGCCGCCCCCCTTCCCCCGCCGCACGCGCGCCGCCCCCTGGGCCCCGGCCGCCGGCTCCGCCGCCCGGTCCGCGGCCGCCGCGGCCACGGGGACGCCCACGCACTACTCGGGCGCTGTGCCAGCGCTGTGCAGAAGCGCCCCGTCAGACCCGACGCCCCATGCCCAACCCCTCCAGCCCCAGTGGCGTTCGCTGTCATCGGACGACTGGCGAGTCAAGCGTGTACGGTCCCCTCCACCTCCAGAGGGGCCTTTTCTCTTAGCCTTCAGCCATCATCCCGACCCCCCCCCCCCCACCCCCAACCCGTCCTCTCTGGCACCCTCGTGCCCCGTCGACCGCCGCCGACTTTCCCGTCCACATGTACACCCACGTTCACGCCCACCGGCACGTCCAGGCCCTCCCCCCCCCAAACATTCACCTCAACGCCAACCTCCAGTTCCGCAGCGACCCTTTCGTTTTCCCGGACGAGCACCCCGTCACCCACGCCCCCCCCCACCACCAGCCACACCACATCCCTCTCACCCGCCCACCCCAACCCCCACACGCACACCCACAGTCACACCCACGCGCGCCCCCACATCCGCGTCCGCATCGACACCCACGGCTACGCCCACCTCGACTCCGGATCTGGTGTGGGAAAAGCCGACCCGGGGCCGCGGGGTGGCGGCCCTTCGGCTGGCGGCCCACGGAGGGGGGACGGCGGTTGGCCGGCGGCATTGCGGGTGCCGGTGCAGGCGATGGCGTGGGTGCGCGTCTCCGGAGAGTCGCACCGCTCGTTTCTGTTGGCGTTACGAGGGGCCCTTTTCCTCCTTCGGGGCAGCCCTACCGCTCCCCTCGCGTTGACGCATGCCGCCGGGTCTGGTTAGGCCCCAGCCCCCACGGCCCGTGCCGCTGCACGGCGCCCTGCACGCCTGCAACCCAGTAGGCACCCCCCCCTCCCGCCGCCCGCTCTGTCCGCAGTGGTTGCCGCTGCACCAGGACCTCGTGTACTACGAGTCCGGGCCGGGGGTGCAGCTCCTGCACTGCGTGCAGTTCGATGACTCCGTGGAGGGCGGGTTTCTGACGTTCCTGGACCTGTTCGGGGCTGTGGAGGTAGTACCCCCGCGCTGGCGCGGCGCGCTGCGGTCGCGTGCGCGCGGGCCACTGACACTGGGCTTCGCGGTGCCTTTCCTCCCACAGAAAGGCGCCTGGTCATCACATGGTCTCCATCACTGTTCGATCGGCCCGAGGAGATCCTGTACGAGCCCCCGCGCGTCGCCTGTGCGCGTGGTAACGATTCCCGTGCGCGTGCGCCCGAGCGCGTGTTTGTGTGTTTGTGCTGCGGTGCGACACAATACGGTGCCGCTTGTCCCAGGAATCCATTACCCCTGTCCCCATTTGCCCCACGTAACAATGATGTGGTTGTTTGCGTATGGTGTCCTCTCTCTCTATCCTGGGTGCTGTTGTGGTTGTGTGTACGGTGCCGCTTCTCTCTGCTAATTTCCCCCCCCCAGATTGTGGCACAAGAACATAGACGGTGGATGGTGGGGGCAGTAGGGCTTTCAAGTTGGGGGGGAGGGGGGGTCAATAGAGCCCCCCTGGGGGGGGGGGGGGGTCTAGGAAAAGGGCTCAATTGACGGGACCATTCATCAGTTATTATGAACTCTGGTGCCAAAGGCGCCGAAAATTTTTTGAGCATTAAAATGGTCAATTTTTTTTCACCAAATGTGTGGCAAATGATGACTTCTCTGAACCCCCTCGACGCGCTGATTCCAAAAATCCCATTTTCATTTTTTGCCGACTTTTGGGTCTGGGTCACCTCCGAGGCCTGGGGGTCAGTCTCGGTAGGATTGTGGGGCTCCAGGCCCCGGCGCCCCTCAAGTACAGCCCTCCGACAGGCCACGGCTTAGTGGCGACCATACCCGGTCCTGGGGCTGGGGGGAGGGGGGTCAGGGGCCCAAAACACAAAAGGTTTGCGGACCCAAAATCGATCTCCAATTTCGGGCCCCGCTGAAAAATTTCTTTTTTTTTTCTGAGGAAAGGTTTCTGTTGTGGGGGGGGGGGGGGGCTTCAGGCGGAGGAGCCCAGGCTGTCATTCCGCCCCCCCTCCCCCGGTCACGGCAAGGCGTGGTCTGCCCTCCACCTGCCCTCACAGGGAGAGCTGCAGTGGATGGCATGGTCTGTCCCCACTTGCCCACACAGCCGCGCGCGCGCGCACGTGCACGTGCGCGTCCGCATGTTTGTGCGCGCACGCGCGCGCATGCAGGTTTGCGGACGGCCCGCGGTGGCTCTCGCGGGTTGTGGAGGTCATGCGCGCCTGAGTGGAAGCATGGCCCAGTGTCGTGCTTGCCCTTCCTGCCGCAGAATGGCGCGCAGTGCGGGCGCACCAGGAGAGCGCCGGCGGCAGAACAATGGGATGGGGGGTTTGGAGTGAACGTCTCATATGGGCGGGCGGGGGGGGGTGGGCATCTCCACCGCTGACAACCATGGAACCCCCCCCCCCCACCCACCCACCCACAAGGACCCGGTCGCAGGGTGGTTTAGAGGCGATGGCGCTATGCCTGCACAGTGGTCGTGGAACCGACCCCGGCCACATACCCGATGACCGCAGCTGTCAGAGCAGCTTCACCCTGTGCGCCACTGTGGTAGGGGGCGGCTTTGCCACACACCACCAGGCTGGGGGGGGGGGGGGGAGCGCGCGCGCTTCTCGGAGAAGGGCGCCGCCACTGATGTAGTAGAACGGCCGTACACCGCAGGAGGAGGCGGGGGTGCCCCCTGAACCCCCCCTCCTCCCCAGTGTTTGAGGCAAAGCGGTTGGGGGCGGTTACTGTCGGTCTCCCCCCCCCCCCCTTTTCCAATGGATCCCTGGGGCGGGCTCGGTGGGCATTACCGCACTGGTTTTGGTATGTCATACGTGGCGATTCACGCTTTCTCGAGGGCTGCACACAAACCACCAGTCAGCATCACCAGGGCCAGGGGTTGGTCGCATGCGCTTCCTGCTACTGCTACATGGATCCTGCGGCACCAGGGCTATGCAGCAGGGATGTATTAGAACCGTAGGAGGAGCGGGGGGTTACCCCCTCTTGGACCCCCCCCCCCCTCCTCCCCTTCCAATGTTCGAGGCTGACAGCCAAAATTTTGCTTCGGTGCCTTCGGTGCCAAGAGGATTCAAGCTTGAAAAATTTTTGGGTTGGATCACAGGGGGACCCTGGGAGGAGGGGGGTCCCAGCCAACCCCCCCCCCCCCCTCCAATACATCACATCACTGCCCTGTAGCCACACTCGATGGAGATGTGTGTCTCCATCCGTTTGCGTGCGGAAGCGTGTGCACGCCTGTGCCCTGCTGCCGGTGCGCGCGTGCCCGTGCCCGCCGCGTGTGCCAGTGGCCCCGTGAACCCCGTCTTTGTGCGCAGGAGCTGAGGGCCACGGACGAGGCCGCGTTCGACGTGCTGCGCCGTCTCCCGGCGACGTTCGTGAAGTCGAGGAAGGGGTCGGTCAGCATGGACGGGGTCGGGACGCGCTGCCAGCACACGCACGCCACCCACATCTTTTGCCAGCGGCCCCACATCCGCACAGACGCGTGGGGCGAGGTGTGCGTCCGCGCGTGCGTGTCAGGGCCGTGCTTAGTGTTCGGCCTGCGGGACAGGGGCCGGGGATGGCCAAACAAAGCGTGTGTACCTCAAAGGGGCCTCTCATTTTTGACTCTATTCGAAAGTTCTTTTTTGCCCAAAGGACATTTGGTTTTGGGGGTTTGGGTGGTTTGGCCGGGGGGGGGGTCCGCTAGATTACCCCCCCCCAGATCCCCCCCCCCACCAAGGCCTTGTGCCAACCCCCCCCCCCCCAGATCCCTTGTGTGTGTGTGCACGCGCGCCCCACGGGGTTGTGCCGGGGACTACGGTCTGCCTCGCTGTGCCTTTCCTCCAACAGAAGGGCGCCGCCGCATCGTCCCATGGTCGCCTTCGTGGCGGGAGTGCATGCGTGCCTTGCTGCACCGTGGGATCGACCGGAGGGGAGGGGCTGCGGTGCGTCCCTGCGGCCTTGTGTGCGCGCGTGGGGTGTGCGCACCCCCTGTGTTGGGCTGGGGCGGGGCGTAGGCTCAGGCTGTGTGTACCAAGGCCCCCGATGCGTACCAAGGCCCCCGGTTCGCTCCGGCTGTGAGGGCCAGCGCCTAGAGGGCTATACGTATACGTGCGTGTACGCGTAGACGTATACGCGTATACATGCCCTTGTGCACGGGTAAACACCGTTGGCGGACCGTTTTTTAGGGAAGATCAGTGTTATTATTATTATTATTATTATTATTATTATTATTATTGTTGTTATTATTATTATTATTATCAGCAGCAGCAGCAGCAGCAGCAGCATCATCATCATCATTGTCATCATCATCATCATCATTATTATTATGATTATTATTATTCCTTTGGCCCCCTTCCTAAATATTGGCTCTTCGCGTCTACAACATGCCGACAGTGCCTACAATAAGCAGGCCGCTTCTATTTGTGGTGTACAGTGTCTGCAGACCATACCCGAGTAAACGGGTCTGTGCATAGGGTCCACAGACCATACGTATACACGTATACGCGCGCATGCATACATGTCTGAGCGCCTGGTGCCTCGTGTGCTGCGAATGACCCATGTATTGTCCTCAAGTGTTCTTGCAGAAGCGGAGGCAATGGGAGAAGGTCGAGAAGCCGAGGGCAAACAAGGGGCCCTGGGAGGGCGAAGGGGAGGGCGGCCAAGGGGAGGGCGAAAAAATTTTGCACGCAGGGGCAGGGGGGGTCGTTTGAGCCCCGTGCAGGAGGAGGGGGGGGCGGGGGGCTGGGAAAGGGGCTCTCGGCAATGATGACTCACCACCTGCGCTGCGCTGCAAAGCGGCCGGAAGCATTCTTTTTCCAAAAAAAAATCCCCCATGATACATCCCTCAAAACGATCAGCGCATCTTCAGGGATCATTTTGAGCCACATGTGTTGGGGTACCCCAGGACCCCCTCCGCCTCCCCCGTCGGCCCATCGAGGGTCCCCGTCACGTGAGCCCTGAAGGGGGGGGGGGGCGTCCGGAAAAGGGGGTTCAACACCCCAGCAACACGCACCCCCGCCACCCAATGCCCCCCAGGGCAGACAAAATGGAGAGGGCGGGGAAGAAACTGGGCAGGGGGAAAGGGACGAACCAAGGAGGGTAACAGGACAGGGCAGACCGCGCTCGCCGAAAACGGTGCAGAGCGCAGAAGAACAAGGAAAGGAAAAACGGGAAAGAATCATTGTGGTTGTTAGAAGCCCCTGTCAGGAAAATGATCCTGCAGATGCACACCCTAGCGCGCTCAAGTCAGTGCACGAGTCGGCAAACCCCCGCATGGACTTGGAGTGTGCATCTGGATGCACCTGGTCAACGGCACGGGCAACAGCCCGTCTCTGGGACAGCCGACCCCCGGAGTAGTCAAACAGGACAAGTCATCCGGGGGCTCCGTTGACACAACCAAAACACATTCGGGCCCACAGAGGGTCAGAATGAGCAGTGGCAAGAGGCCAATAGGCGCCGCCAAAGGCAAACAATCAGATACCGAGGCCTTGTGCCAACCCCCCCGGCGCGCAAACCTTTGTTCTTCCAGCCAAGTGGGTGGCAGCACAATTCACCACCTCCATCGGCCTGTTGTCCCTGCCCGATGTAGAAGCCACCTCAGGCCTGCCAATGGTGCCTCGCCTGCCAACCCCCCCCCCCTACCCGGGGGGGGGGGAGGTTGGCACAAGGCCTTAGTGGTTGGCTCTGTTAGCCTGTGGCGGGGGGGTGCCTGCCTTTTTCAAAATGGTGGGTGCCTCCTTCTGATGGGACCCCCCCCCCCCTGGGGGGTGGGGGCTGGGCCAAGAGTGGGTGGGTGGTGTTGAGGGGAAGGGCTACACTCCCTTACATTTTCCCTCGTGTTGGTCAGTCGGTGAGTGGGTGGGTGCCTCTTGAGCTGAGCCCCCCCCCTTCCCCCCCCCCGTGGGGGCAGGTCAAGTGCTGTGGGTGCCTGCCCTTCTCATTCTGCCCCCCCCCCCCCTTTCCCCGCATTGCTCAGAAAAGCCTTGAGCCACATGCAGGCCCCTCGTATCGGGACAGATGTAGCCCAGTGGCCGTCCCGGCCCTCGGGAGCGGGCACGGGGGGGAGCCGACTCCGCGGGTCCTCGGACGCCAACTAACCCCCCCCCCCCCCAAGAGAATAAAGATGCACTTATGCCTGACTGTGGAGTGCATTACCTCTGGTTTGCATTTGTCTGTTTTTTAATTAGGTCACACCCCCCCCCCCCCAAGGGGCCTCCGGCCAACAGTTAGTTGCCAAAGGTGCCGCCCTCAGGAGTCAATGAGCGCCCAACGCTCCATGGGCACCAAGGCGCCCGAAGGAAATGTTTGTCCATTTTGCACATTATCCGTAAACCCAACCCTGACCCTAACCCCCCCCCAACCCAGCCCTCAGCCTAGTCCTACCCCTACCCCTACCCATTGGCCTAACCCTAACCCTTCGGCCTGGGCGAAGGCCGTGTTGTTGGGGTCCGCCCCACCTTCGCCGCGGTGCAGGTCATCGAGGCCAGTTGGTCGCCCCCGTTCGAGGGGCCCACCCGCATTGCGGCCGAGGACTACCCCGAGTACTACCGGGCGTACTGCGCGCTGCACAAGATCATTGTGGAGGACGGGTGTGCCGCCCCCCCTTCCCCCCGCCTGCCGCCCATTGTACCCCTTCGGGACGGGCAGCCCCGGGCCCCGGGCAGGCTCTTGAAGGGGGAAGGAGTGGGGCACCCGGGCCTCACGCACACAGACACGTGGGGAGGCAGGTGGTGGACGACGGCAGGGCGGCGGAGGTGCGTGGGGAGCGAAAACCGTCAAACGACCCCCACAACAACCAGCACAAACCCCCAATACCCCAATTATTGGGCGCTGCTGACGCGCAAACGGCACATCCCGCCACATCCAGCACAGCCCCGGCACACCAACGACGGGGCTCCGCGAACGCAGAAACGACACCAGCAAGAGCACCGGCCGCAGCGGCCGACAGAACGCAGCGACCCAACGCAACATGCGAAGGGAAGAATGGGTGACTGTCCAGGGCCCCGTAAAGAAACAACAACCCGACGGCATGTCACACAGGGGGGGGGGGGTGTGCATTGGAAGGGGGCAGGGAGAGGAAGGGGGGGGGGGAGGGGGCAACCCTGTGCCCTCTCCCCCGGGCAACTGTCGGTGACCAGCCCCGCCCCCCCACCCCCCCCAGGCGTACCTGCCCCACCCCTATTCCTGACGCAGACGGACGACCAACAACAGACACACAAAAGCAGGCCACACCAAAGCACTGGACACTGCGCGCACCGCACGGCACGTGACCACCCAATCCGGAACAGCCCTGATGCCGCCCCCCCCCCCCCCCCCCCTCCGGGACGGCCGACCCCCGGAGTAGTCGAACAGGACAAGTCATCCGGGGGCTCCGTTGACACAACCAAAACACGTTCGGACCCACAGAGGGTCAGAATGAGCGGTGGCGAGAGGCCAATAGGCGCTGCCAAAGGCAAACAAGCAGATGCCGAGGCCTGGTGCCAACCCCCCCCCCCCCACATCTCCGTTGACACAACCAAAACACGTTCGGACCCACAGAGGGTCAGAATGAGCGGTGGCGAGAGGCCAATAGGCGCTGCCAAAGGCAAACAAGCAGATGCTGAGGCCTTGTGCCAACCCCCCCCCCCACATCTCCGTTGACACAACCAAAACACGTTCGGACCCACAGAGGGTCAGAATGAGCGGTGGCGAGAGGCCAATAGGCGCTGCCAAAGGCAAACAAGCAGATGCTGAGGCCTTGTGCCAACCCCCCCCCCACATCTCCGTTGACACAACCAAAACACGTTCGGACCCACAGAGGGTCAGAATGAGCGGTGGCGAGAGGCCAATAGGCGCTGCCAAAGGCAAACAAGCAGATGCCGAGGCCTGGTGCCAACCCCCCCCCCCCCCCACATCTCCGTTGACACAACCAAAACACATTCGGACCCACAGAGGGTCAGAGTGAGCGGTGGCGAGAGGCCAATAGGCGCTGCCAAAGGCAAACAAGCAGATGCCGAGGCCTGGTGCCAACCCCCCCCCCCCCACATCTCCGTTGACACAACCCAAACACGTTCGGACCCACAGAGGGTCAGAATGAGCGGTGGCGAGAGGCCAATAGGCGCTGCCAAAGGCAAACAAGCAGATGCTGAGGCCTTGTGCCAACCCCCCCCCCCACATCTCCGTTGACACAACCAAAACACGTTCGGACCCACAGAGGGTCAGAATGAGCGGTGGCGAGAGGCCAATAGGCGCTGCCAAAGGCAAACAAGCAGATGCCGAGGCCTTGTGCCACCCCCCCCCCCCACATCTCCGTTGACACAACCAAAACACGTTCGGACCCACAGAGGGTCAGAATGAGCGGTGGCGAGAGGCCAATAGGCGCTGCCAAAGGCAAACAAGCAGATGCCGAGGCCTGGTGCCAAACCCCCCCCCCCCCACATCTCCGTTGACACAACCAAAACACATTCGGACCCACAGAGGGTCAGAATGAGCGGTGGCGAGAGGCCAATAGGCGCTGCCAAAGGCAAACAAGCAGATGCCGAGGCCTGGTGCCAACCCCCCCCCCCACATCTCCGTTGACACAACCAAAACACGTTCGGACCCACAGAGGGTCAGAGTGAGCGGTGGCGAGAGGCCAATAGGCGCTGCCAAAGGCAAACAAGCAGATGCCGAGGCCTGGTGCCAACCCCCCCCCACATCTCCGTTGACACAACCAAAACACGTTCGGGCCCACAGAGGGTCAGAATGAGCAGTGGCGACAGGCCAATAGGCGCCGCCAAAGGCAAACAAGCAGATGCCGAGGCCTGGTGCCAACCCCCCCCCCCCCCCCACATCTCCGTTGACACAACCAAAACACGTTCGGACCCACAGAGGGTCAGAGTGAGCGGTGGCGAGAGGCCAATAGGCGCTGCCAAAGGCAAACAAGCAGATGCCGAGGCCTGGTGCCAACCCCCCCCCACATCTCCGTTGACACAACCAAAACACGTTCGGGCCCACAGAGGGTCAGAATGAGCGGTGGCGAGAGGCCAATAGGCGCTGCCAAAGGCAAACAAGCAGATGCCGAGGCCTTGTGCCAACCCCCCCCCCACATCTCCGTTGACACAACCAAAACACGTTCGGACCCACAGAGGGTCAGAATGAGCGGTGGCGAGAGGCCAATAGGCGCTGCCAAAGGCAAACAATCAGATACCGAGGCCTTGTGCCAACCCCCCCCCCACATCTCCGTTGACACAATCAAAACACGTTCGGGCCCACAGAGGGTCCGAATGAGCAGTGGCGACAGGCCAATAGGCGCCGCCAAAGGCACACAATCGGATACCGAGGCCTTGTGCCTCCCCCAACAGCCCCCCCCCCCCCCCCCTTCAGTTCTTAACAGACAGCCGGGGGCTTGGGTCTGGACACGCGGTACACACCCACCGCAGCCCCTTGGGGGCAAGTGACACGTCCCGGTGGCGACCACGAACTTGGTCCGAGGGGGACCCGGCACGAGGGACACAAATCGGCCCCTCCCCCGGGCGGCCGCCCCCCGACAGGGGCTGCCACGCCATCTCTAACCGCCAGCAACTGCCGTCCTTCAACCGCCAGCAACCGCCGTCCGTCAACCGCCATTCACCACCAGCGCGGCCTCAACAACAATCCACGGAACCCGCGCCGCCTGCACGTGCCATTGCAGCCGGTCCGGGTTGCGCGTTCGACGTTTCGGTTCTTTTTCAGAGCGATGGGAGGGTCCCGGGGGTCGTGGGAAGCGATCGGGAGCGGTCGGCTGCGGGCCGGCGTGGGATGACGTGCGAGGACTTTCCGACGGTCCGCCTGGGGCGACGGCAGCGCCCTCTGCAAACATCCGCTCGCTGTCGACCCAAGGGGCCACGCCGGCCGGGGGAAAGGATCGGGTGGTGGGGGAAAAGTGGGACCACCACGCAACAAAAGTTGGTTCCAGTCTTTCAGTTAATGCGCATTTCACTTTTGTGTGTTTGCGAATCCTTTGCATCCCACAAACAAAAAGTGTGAACATGTGTGAATCCCACAAATGATAAGTGTGCACACATGTGATGACCGTCGAGTTTATGTCCTGCTGTTTGTGGTTTGTTGTCGTGTCGTGTGCCCCTTATGACACAGGTGCTGGTCACTGAATCCCCCCTCTCTTCCAATTGAGCACAAAGGAAACAACGTTCTTTGAAGTCAAAGTGCGTGAGTTCATGTGAGTCCCATGTTACAAATGTGTGAACACGTGTGAATCCCACAATCAAAACGTGTGACTCCAAGCGCGCACGGAGTCGCATTAACTGAAAGTGTGGTTGGTTCCGTCGGAGTACTTCCTGCCACGCCCCCCCCCCCTCCCTTGGCCCGCCACCCGCCAGTGCAATGGCCTCACACTCAGATCGGGGCAGGACTACGGCGCACGCCACACGATCAAGCACCGGCTCCGGCCCGGGGAATGTGCCGTCTTCAACAACCGCCGCATGCTGCACGGCCGCACGTGTTTTGAGGGCCCCGGCACGCGCCTCAAGCGCGGATGCTACCTGAACACAGGTGTGGGGCTGCTGCTGGACTGCTTGCCCGCCTGCCTGTGCGGCTTTGTGAGGCGCCTTGCTGGTCTGGATCTGTTGATTGTATTTGTATTGCGAGGCGCTTGTCTGGATTTGTTGATATTAATTGTGCAGTGCAGTGCTTGTGTTGATCTTTTGATTATATTTGTATTGCGAGGTGCTTGTCTGGATTTGTTGATATATATTGTGCAGTGCAGTGCTTGTGTAGATCTTTTGATTATATTTGTATTGCGAGGTGCTTGTCTGGATTTGTTGATATTGGATTGTGCAGTGCAGTGCTTGTGTAGATCTTTTGATTATATTTGTATTGCGAGGTGCTTGTCTGGATTTGTTGATATTGATTGTGCAGTGCAGTGCTTGTGTAGATCTTTTGATTATATTTGTATTGCGAGGTGCTTGTCTGGATTTGTTGATATATGATATTGCAGTGCAGTGCTTGTGTAGATCTTTTGATTATATTTGCATTGCGAGGTGCTTGTCTGGATTTGTTGATATTGATTGTGCAGTGCAGTGCTTGTGTAGATCTTTTGATTATATTTGTATTGCGAGGCGCTTGTCTGGATTTGTTGATATATGATATTGCAGTGCAGTGCTTGTGTAGATCTTTTGATTATATTTGTATTGCGAGGTGCTTGTCTGGATTTGTTGATATTAATTGTGCAGTGCAGTGCTTGTGTAGATTTTTTGATTATATTTGTATTGCGAGGTGCTTGTCTGGATTTGTTGATATATATTGTGCAGTGCAGTGCTTGTGTAGATCTTTTGATTATATTTGTATTGTGAGGTGCTTGTCTGGATTTGTTGATATATGATTGTGCAGTGCAGTGCTTGTGTAGATCTTTTGATTATATTTGTATTGCGAGGTGCTTGTCTGGATTTGTTGATATATGATTGTGCAGTGCAGTGCTTGTGTAGATCTTTTGATTATATTTGTATTGCGAGGTGCTTGTCTGGATTTGTTGATATATGATTGTGCAGTGCAGTGCTTGTGTAGATCTTTTGATTATATTTGTATTGCGAGGCGCTTGTCTGGATTTGTTGATATTGGATTGTGCAGTGCAGTGCCTGTGTAGATCTTGTGATTATATTTGTATTGCGAGGCGCTTGTCTGGATTTGTTGATATTAATTGTGCAGTGCAGTGCTTGTGTAGATCTTTTGATTATATTTGTATTGCGAGGCGCTTGTCTGGATTTGTTGATATATGATATTGCAGTGCAGTGCTTGTGTAGATCTTTTGATTATATTTGTATTGCGAGGTGCTTGTCTGGATTTGTTGATATTGGATTGTGCAGTGCAGTGCCTGTGTAGATCTTGTGATTATATTTGTATTGCGAGGCGCTTGTCTGGATTTGTTGATATATGATATTGCAGTGCAGTGCTTGTGTAGATCTTTTGATTATATTTGTATTGCGAGGCGCTTGTCTGGATTTGTTGATATTGATTGTGCAGTGCAGTGCTTGTGTAGATCTTTTGATTATATTTGTATTGCGAGGCGCTTGTCTGGATTTGTTGATATATGATATTGCAGTGCAGTGCTTGTGTAGATCTTTTGATTATATTTGTATTGCGAGGTGCTTGTCTGGATTTGTTGATATTGGATTGTGCAGTGCAGTGCTTGTGTAGATCTTTTGATTATATTTGTATTGCGAGGTGCTTGTCTGGATTTGTTGATATATGATTGTGCAGTGCAGTGCCTGTGTAAATCTTGTGATTATATTTGTATTGCGAGGCGCTTGTCTGGATTTGTTGATATTAATTGTGCAGTGCAGTGCTTGTGTAGATCTTTTGATTATATTTGTATTGCGAGGTGCTTGTCTGGATTTGTTGATATGAATTGTGCAGTGCAGTGCTTGTGTAGATCTTTTGATTATATTTGTATTGCGAGGCGCTTGTCTGGATTTGTTGATATATGATTGTGCAGTGCAGTGCTTGTGTAGATCTTTTGATTATATTTGTATTGTGAGGTGCTTGTCTGGATTTGTTGATACATGATTTTGCAGTGCAGTGCTTGTGTAGATCTTTTGACTATATTTGTATTGCGAGGCGCTTGTCTGGATTTGTTGATATTAATTGTGCAGTGCAGTGCTTGTGTAGATCTTTTGATTATATTTGTATTGCGAGGCGCTTGTCTGGATTTGTTGATATATGATCGCCAATTGCGTGCCGAGCAGGACGTTGCTGAGATGCGTGTGACCGGACTCCCCCGCCGTCCCTTGCACCACCGCCTCATCTGCGCAGAGGAGGTCATGAGCCGCTACGTCACGCTGCGCACGGCGCTGGCGGCCGACTGCGAGCCTGAGCAGGCGGAGCAGGCCGCGGTGCACCGGCACGTGGCTGCCGGCGCCGCCACCGTCCTGCGCCGCCTCCCCCACGGGGACGTGCGCATCGGAGCCGGCACCCTGCCCCTGCACAGCAGTCACCGGCACGAGGAGTTTGCGGCGCCCTGAGGCGGGCAGTGGCATGGGGGCTGCAGGGCCGGCGGTGGCTCTGAGAGGGGGAGGGGGGGGGGGTTGGCACAAGGCCTTGGTGGTTGGCTCTGTGGAGGCGCCTATTGACCTCTCGCCTTTGAACCTTCTGCCATGACAAGCAGGCATCCGCACTACTGCGGGCATCCGCACTGCCGCGGGCATCCCCCTGCCTGGGGGGGGGGGGGGAATCCAGAATGCAACTTCTGCCCATGGCATCCTCTTCTGACGGCCTGATCAGTGCCCGGGATGCGGTCATCACGAAGACCCCAGGCCGGGAGGTGCTCACCACAACCCGCAACGTGAATGTCACCCAAGGCCATGGGTGCTGGCTCACCAATGTGTGACTTGAGAGGGGGGGGGGTGGACCCCGGGAAGCAGTAGAAGGGCCGTACGCCATCGGGGGAAACAATCAGATTTATGATCGGGACAATCAGATCGAGCCATTTTTGGTCCCAGAGCCCCCCCCGCCCCCCCTTGGCCGCCTCCGTCGGCGTCCTGAGGGAACACGGGGCCGTGTGGTCATACGGGCACAAGGACCAAAGCCTCGTTCGCTTTTTGGGAAATTTCCAAGAATTTTCAAAAAAAAATCCAGAATTTTGCAAAAAAAAAAAAAAAACAAACAAATTGCCCAAAACTTCCAAAAAGGTTCTTCCAATACTTCCCGGCCGGGGAGAGGGGATCCCCACGTGTCCTGTGGGTTTCCTTCCGTCTGCGCGACCCATGCCAAGGACGGCGGAAGCTGCATTCGCTGCGGAGCAGACGCCACACATTGCGTGAGGGTGGGGGGTCACAGAGCGCCCGGTTTTTGTTTGAAGCGCATTGCAGTCCTCCCATCTCTCCTGAGCATTGCGGCTGCACCTAAGTGGGGGGTGACAGAACCGTTGACCACTCGCTAGAGCGAAGAGTGACGGGGTATTCGGACGGACGCATGGACGCACCTCCGCACGCCCCCGGTGGGCGATGGTGCGGTCGTCTGCCGGTCTTTTGTCGGCGTAAACCTGCTGGTCCCTGGAGGCGGGGGTGTAGAGGGGGGTCTCGGGGGTGTTGGGGACGCTCCTCCGGCCACTCATAACCCTTGGTCCCCCTCCATAATCCTCTGCACTAATCCTCTGCACGTAATCTTTTGCTCAACAATGGGTGGGACGGGCGGGGGAAGGGGGGGTGTATGGGGGGGGGGGGTTGGCACAAGGCCTTGGTGGTTGGCTCTGTTAGCGTGTGGCGGCGCCTATTGGCCTCTCGCCCTTGAACCTTCTGCTATGACAGGCCGGCATCCGCAGTACTGCGGGCATCCGCACTGCCGGGAGGGGGGGGGGGGTTGGCACAAGGCCTCGGTATCTGATTGTTTGCCTTTGGCGGCGCCTATTGGCCTCTCGCCACTGCTCATTCTGACCCTCTGTGGGCCCGAACGTGTGTTGGTTGTGTCAGGGGGTATCAAGGGGGGGCGGGGGGTGCCGCAGGCAAACGGGCCCCAGCCACTCACCCAAATCCGCAATGTGTTTCTGAGGACAAGCGCGAGGCATACCGAACGGGGCTCCAGCTCCTAACTCCCGACGGGTCCATGGTACCGCGCCTGTGGCACAAGCGGCGATCAGCACATCCCGCTAGGATCATGCCAATGGGCACGTGCGGCGCGTGGAGGCACTTCTGTCACTCCGGCTTTGCGGGGGCCTGATTTGGCGGTGGGGAAACCCCCCAGATGTCCGGGCCGACACACACCGCTCACGTGCTGTCCTGGAAAAGAGTGCGAGGGACCCTCTCAGGAGCGCCAGCCATGACGCTGGCGCAAGGCATCTGTGGTGCTTGATTGGCGACAAAGCGGCTCACAAACGCAGGGAATGGAGCCGGACCTGAGGCTGACTGGAGCTCGTGAGGCTGGAGTCAGGCTTTTCCCCAGCTTTCCCCCGGCCAGGAAGAGGGGTTGACACTCCAGGGTCAAGCACCATGGATGCATCAGTACGTTGCCGGGTTGGATTTTCACGTCTTCTCTTGGCCTCCCCCCCCCACGGCCCCCCAGGCCGCAAGGTATTAATTGGGGTTTGAAACAATTGTCAGTCATGTTGTAGCTTTCCGTTTTGTTCCGTTCTAAGTTTGACGGTCATAGTTCTGTGTTCACTGTCACGGCGACTGCTCTTGGCACTAGTACAGCAAGTGTTGCAGAGCCAGTGCAGCTTTCTCATTCTTGGGACCGAGTATGGCACTAGGTACACCCCCCCCCCCCCCCGCCCTTGCAATGCCCCGTCACTTTGACTTTTCTTCTGATGACCAGTGGTTGTGTTGCGCTCTCCTGTTCTTTCTCTGCTGGTGCCCCCTGTTACCGTTGACCGATGGATACCGATGGATAATGGTTCCGCAAGTGGAGACCGCGGTTGTCGGTCCATCGGGTTCTGGTCCCATTTTGTATTATTGGGGCGCCCTCAAAATGGCCAACCCCCACCAACCACCAATCACCAACCGCCAACCACCAAACGCCAACCGCCAATTTCTGAAGTAGAGAAGGTCCCATGACCAGGAAGCAGAGAGCGTCCCCGTGAGCGTTCGTTGATGTTAGTGTCATGAAGGCTTTTGTTTTTCCTTAAGGAGCCCCGTGATCCAGCCTTTTGGTGCGAGCTCAAACATGAGCTAATAGGGTGTGGAAACGGGTGACAGATGGAAAAAAAAATGCCCCTTCTTGTTTTTTTGTTTTTTCTCTCCTTTGCCCCCTTGTGCCCATGGGTCATCGGTGTTTCATGTTTTTTCGGCTTTTTTTTGTTTTTTCTGTTCCTTTCTGGTGGAATCACATCTTGGGGTGCCAAGGGGAGAGGAGGTTGTCATTTTTTTAGGCATCTTGTTCCTACAACGTCCTTGCAATGTGTGACCAGTGCACTGAATTGCTTTGAAAATGTATTACAGCTCATATTCCCAACAACATTCCCAACAAAACAAAAAAATGGCGTTTTTTGAAGGGGAAAAAAAAGCAAAAACTGGGTTCTGGGTGTCTGGGTGTCCACGGAGGTGTTGACACCTTTTTAGCTCTGCTTTGTGTGAGCTTGTAGTGTAAAAAGAGCCAATAAAGTCATTGGCCATATGGCCAGTGCTGCGGGCGTTGGCTTGATGCTGACTTGGTCCCTCTGTCGGCCAACGCGAGCCCGGCTGCTGCCGAGCCAGCCATCATAGCGATGCTGACAGCAGACAGCGGAGACGAGGCCCGCCTCTGCGGCCGGGTCACATTCCAAAGGTGTTCCCAGGTGTCATCCCTTGGTGGTGCTCCCCAGTGCAGCAGCCGACAATCCTGAACTGGCCCCCAAACCACACAACATGCGGGGGAGGGCGCGTGCGCTCACACATGCTATGCATGCGAGTGGGTTGTCGGTCGCGGAGTTGGGTGTCCTGGGTTCCCATGAGTGGGGCCGCCCCCGCTACCCCCTCATCGGCACTTGGGGCGACCGTCCCCGCGGAGCATGCCGGAGTCAGGCCCTTCTATTCGTTCTCGGTTGGTTTCGTACTGGCAGTGGACACACGGCTTTTGCAAGGCAATTGACGGCAGTCCGACTGCTCAGGTGAGGTGTAACAGAGTGCAGTACCCTTTCCGTTTGTGGTTGTTGTGAGGACCGCAATGTCCTCCTTTGTGGGCGCATGTGTGTTGTTGTGCATGTCACTCAAAAAGGATACCTGATTCGGTGCTATGGTGATACATTCGGGTACCTTGTTTCCAAGATTTAATTTCTAAGTGAAGGATGATTTTTTTGTTCTGCCCCTCCCAGCTATCCAGGCGGGGGCTCCCAGATCACGTAATCGTTGACGTGCTCAACTCAATGTGCAAACAAATCCGAATATTGTGCATATGCAGCATGGTGCAACAGAAATTGTGAAACTTGAGTTGGGTGTGCATTGGTGTCGTCTTTGTGGGACACGATTGGCGTGATTGGAACAAAAGTGGTTTTGGTTTCAGTGAAGGATTACTGTGCAGTGCTACCATTGATTTACCACTCTCCGCTGCTTTTTTCTTTCATAGTGATAGTGATCGTGGGTAATCGCTGTCCTGGAAATGTGGCCATTGCGTATGTGGGAATGTGCCCTTGGGATTTGTGCCACACATTGCCTTCTTGCGGATGCCGTACTGTCACATAGCAGGCCATGCACCAGATGCTGTTATGGACCTGGAATGTGGGATCGCACACCATCATGTATGTACACATGCTTGTATGCGTATGCATTTCATGTACATGTTTCCTACGGGTGCATATGATATGCGCTGGCCAACCGGCCGAAACTGATTTTGGCAACACGCGCACGCAGCAGGACACTAAAAAGAAAGTTTGTGTTTTCGCTGGAAAACAAATGTGGGTGCATTCGGCTTGTTTTAAACATGGGGGGACTGGGGGGTTTGAAATCCTGGGTGAAGCTGAGGTGGTTCCCCGTGAGGTACCCAAATGGTGCCAAGATGGCCCTTGGCTGGCCACATGCGCATGTGCCCCAAAACCGGAGACGTGGGGTGTCCCATTGCACGGCTATTTGCACATCTGTGAGGGTCGGCTTTCCGATCCACCCGTATTGTACCACCATCGCAGCAGGGCATCGTGCATATGCCACGTGGGCACGCCCCCTGAATCGCCAGCTGGGCTTTTGGCAGTAGCCAGCGGTTTTGTGGTGTGTGTTCTGTGCGGGCATACAGCACCGCCGTGGGGGGATGGTCCAGGAGAAATGCGGACAGGCCGTGTCCGTGTTTGCGGGTGCGGGTGTGCATGGCGTGTGGGCGCATGCGGGTGCATTGGTGCTGGGTGTTCACATTCTGTGTGTGCGCGCGCGCGTGCGTGCGTGTGGTGTGGCTCTTCGTCCTTACCGTAGTTCTAAATTAGTTTTTTCCTGGGGCGTGGATGCGGGTGCGGGTGCAGGGGTGGGTGGGTGGCTCGGTGAGTGGGTGGGTAGGTGGGTGGTCTTATTTTCTGGAAGTGCTTCCTTGTCAGATGGCCCCCAATGCGGTCTTCAAAAACCACGTCACACGCAATACTATGGAACGCTCCGATGTTCTTGTGTGCCCCGTCAGCACATTTGACACTCACACGAACACCCGAAAGCCTGCCTCTCACACAGGGCATGGCTTTCTTTACACAGAGGCGCACTCTGCATTTCGGGCTGCCGCCCTCGTCTGTATGTTCCAGAGCTGCAGCAATCATGCCTTTGGCTGAGGGCTGGCTCCTGTTGGCGTCTGCATGCACACAACTTTGGCACCAGAGCACAGCGTGGGGGAGCCCAAGCTCCACCACTTCCACTGCTTTTGAGTGTGCTGCTTAAGCAGTGATGAGGACCGCGGGGGCCTGCATGTCCAGCCCGCGTGTCCCTCGGCAGTGGAAAACACACGATTGTGCTGTCCCTCACACATTGTGCCTCACGCACACTGGGAAGCCTACGGGCGTGGCAGTCTCCCGCTGCAACACCTGGTTTCAGACTCAGCTAATCCTCACTACATGTCAGGTCAGCTACCACAGCCACTGTGGGATCATCGTAGCACTGGACAGCTCTGGACCTTGATCCCGAGGGGTTATCTCGAGTACTGTGAACTGAGCGGGCTACGCCAGCTCATCTTAGTCTGAACAAAAAAAAACATACGGTCGTGCTGTCCCTCACACCGTTACGTCTCTCCTCCCCTCAGAATTCAGGGTACATCACAACACTCGCTGACCTTGCTGACGTGCGCAGCGCACACTCGAACCCGGGAACCGTGGGGCCCGTATGGGCCGCGTCCGTATGGAACGTTATGTCCGTTATGAATTGTTGACTCATGAGCGAATGATGGCCCATCATGGCCACGCGTGGCTGGTGCCGGTCATTGTAGTGCCGGCCCCAGTCGCAGCCTGGGCTGGGGCCGAGACCAGGATGAGGGTGGCGGTGTGGACTGCTGTGCGATTACAGGGTCACTTTTGCGCCATCTGTGTCTCGGCCTGTATTTTGCCCATGTGCACCCCGATTCCTTCGATTCCTGTGGTCTAGTTTTGGGTATGGGAGATCACCCCTGCTCTGGAGGTGGCACAGCGCAGAGGGCAGAACTATATATTTCTGTCGTAGGGGATCCCATGCACCAGCACACAACATCCCGGTATTGCAAAGGCGCTGTCTGAAGAACACAGGCCGGGGCAGGGGTAACCAAATGGGGGTTTTAAGCCCTGCCTCACCAATCATCATGCATATACCCCCGTATGGAGACGTGTGGTGTGCTGGTCAGAGAGAACAAGCACACGTCAGCACAACAAAATCCTCATCACTGGTGCCATAGGCGCCTTTCGGCTCTGCAGTGACAAGCGACTGGATCAGTTTTCGGACCTACAGAGAACACAGTGTCAAACTGACACCATGTCTCTTTCCCCAGGCAATTGCATGGGCACTGCCGGCACTACATCTAAGGTTCCTCAACCCTGCCAAGCCGACACCCCCATCCCTTAATTATCCGCCCATGACTCATGCACCACAAAAGCCACGGCCCAAAAAAGGGCGGTCTGAACACTTCCCTTTGTGCCCATCACAACGACCAAAGAAACGTTGCTATTATGAACCCCTCCCCACAACCACCACAAGTGTCAACATATGGATCCCATTGCATGCAGCTGCCAGCAGCGCTGCATGTGCTGCCGTTGCCACTGCCTGCACTAATGTAAGCTGAACTTGTCCGAACCAGAACGGCAGAACGACCCTGAAAAAAGCTGTTCTCCCCCCCCCCACACACACACCACAAAAGATCCCATTCCAAGTGCTGCTCTTCTTGTTTAATCCAGATTTTTCAAAAGGCAGGGGTCATTTTGAGACTTGGTTTGTTTGCCATGGGCAGGGGGGGGGGGGGAAATTGAGGTCCGCAATTTTTCGCAATTTTCCGCAATTTCGCAATTTTTCGCAATTTTCCGCAATTTTTCGCAATTTTCCGCAATTTTCCGCAATTTTTCCGCAATTTTTCACACTTCCCGATTTTCTGACCGCCTCCCCACGCTGGTGCAGAACAATGAAATTTTATTTTTTTTACTATTCCATACACTCTCAAATGTTGCAAAGTCACCAGAACCTGGTATAGCTCAATTGGTAGTACCGCTGCACTGTAGTTCCAGGGTCCTGGGTTCAAGCCCAGTTGGGCACAATATGGTTACCTTCGCTTTTTTGGTCTTTTTACCTTCGCTTTTTTGGTCTTTTTCATGCCTGCATGTTTGCATGTTTGCATGTGCATGTCCGATGTGCCAGAGATTGCAGAGCAATGGAGCCTATACATCCGTTGCAATGTTGTTGATATAAATGGGCCAACTGCTTTGCAGGAATGGTGGCAATCTCGTGCCCCTTCACCGTTCCAAGAGAGGGTGCTGTTCTTGATTACGCAGCCCACTTCTGGTGGTGATGTGGAACGCTTTTTCTCACAGTGTGGGACAGTTTCAAAGCGGCAGCACAAATTGGATGACAACATCCGCCGCCTTCGGTTCATGCTGCAATTCCACGGTGATATTGAGGGGCGCCTCCTGTAATTGTACTGCCCATAGACTATTTGTTTCAGTGAAATTCTGAGAATTCTGAGCCACCTGTCCAGAGTTGTTGCACCTTGAGGGTTCAGGAGGGCCGCTTACGACATCGCAATTTTTCCGCAATTTTTCCGCAATTTTCCGCAATTTTCCGCAATTTTCCCGCAATTTTTCCGCAATTTTTCGCAATTGGATTCGACCCCCCCAGACCGCAATTTTTCCCCCCCCCTGCCATGGGTATGTGCCTGTCACTTGCCGGGGGCGGGGGCTTTGGGCTTTGGGCTTGTCTTCCCAGACCGAAGAGGGCTTTATGGGCCCACGGTTTGCCTCTCATTGGGGAAGCCAGGCGCAGGCGCACCTCATTCACCGGCAGCCACATGGTCTGCGGGCGGGGCACACGCCTCCTAGTGCGGGCGGTCACTTGCCGGAGGGGGGGGGGGGATCCGCAGTGGGTTTATTCTGCGGGGGAAATTCCGTATTTCAAATTGGTGTGGAATTTTCCCCGCATATTTTGAGGGGAAGTGCAGAATTTTCCCCTTGCGGTATGGTACTGGTTTAAGCCACTGTACAACCTGTTTTGTTGTCACTCGTTACCGCAAAGGCCCTGAAGGGTGCTGACGTCTTTGAAGGACACAGCCCGCGCATTTTGGCTGAGCTGAAAAAACGTCATGCATTGGGTGTGGTTCCAAAGCCAACCCCCGCTGATTTTCTTAAAGCCCGTCAGAAGCGACACTCTTCGAACCCGCGCATGCAGGTTGCATTCTATTTTGGCTGTTCCATTGTACCCCTGTTTTTTTTGCTATTTTGATGTCCTGTGCGTGTGTGTTTAGGGATCACAATCCCAGGATCCCTGTCCCTGCTGTCGTTACATATCGTTACAGGCCATTGCACTGAGGATTTGGGCGGTGCGGAATTTTTCCCTGGATTTTTTGGGATGGGTGCGGAATTTTCTCCGTGCGGAATTATCCCCTGCGAAAAAATCCCTGTAGAACTCTCCCCTCAGTACAATTTCAAGCATTGCATGGCCTCTGCACCTAATGCTTGTGATTTTCCAATGTTATGCTAACCCCCCAGTTTTTTTTTTGAAGCCGCAATGAGACATTTTGGCATTTTGATGCCCTGTTTCACAAGAATTGAGTCTTTGGCCGCAGGGCTGGTTTTCTGTGCAACAACACTGACCTGGTTGCTTTTTCAGGTGAGCTGGGATCGTGTGAGTGCATCTGTTGTTGTTCTTCATTCCGATTCAGAATGCCGTGGCAATGTCGCTTTCCCGGGGCAACCATGCTTTGACCCTACACACGGAGTCCTCTATTCTTGGGAACATGAGTACTCATGCAGATACAGCAGTTTGAAATACTGGGCATTCTGGCCGTGGTCCTGAGTGGACTTCTTGTGTTGCACGTAGCCTGGGCAGTACTGGCTCGCAGTGCGCGATTTTTTCTGCTCCTCAGTAGGATTGGAGTGGCGTGGAGTGCCGTGGAGTGGCGTGGCGTGGCGTGGCGTGGCGTGGCGTGGAGTGGAGTGGAGTGGAGTGGAGTGGAGTGGAGCGGAGCGGAGTGGGGTGGGGTGGGGTGGGGTGGGGTGGGGTGGAGTGGAGTGGAGTGGAGTGGAGTGGAGTGCGGTGGGGTGGGGTGGGGTGGGGTGGGGTGGGGTGGGGTGGGGTGGGGTGGGGTGGGGTGGGGTCGGGTGGGCTGGGGTGGGGTCGGGTGGCGTGGCATGGTGTGGCGTGGCGTGACGTGGTGTGGGGTGGGGTGGGTCGGGTGGGTTGGGTCGGGTGGGGTGGGGTGGAGTGGCATGGAGGGGAGGGGAGGGGATGGGAGTGGAGTGGAGTGGAGGTTCTACCGCTTTCCCTGTGCTAGGACAAGTACCCCTGGACCTCTTGTAGCCTGGGCAGTACTGGCTCACAGCGCGCCCATTGTTTTTTCTCCTCAGTAGGTTTTGCAATATGTGCTCTAAGGTAAAATGACCAGTTATGAGGCCAAAGATTTAGCGTTGGGCCTGGCGGCTGCGATTACTGTCGGATGGTAAATTTGGACATGTAGGTAGATCAGCAATGAAAGTTTTGATTTTAAATCCATCCTCACTTGCATTTCATTAGTGGCTGGGGAAATCTCACTTCTGCCGGGCACCGGAATCGCACCGGATTTGGGGTGGTGACCAAAGCAGGGCCAGGCAAGAAGAGATGTGTTACGCTGATTTGCACGCTTTTATTAACAATTCGTGCCTGTTTGTTTGTTTTTAAATTGGATTCTTTTTATTTAAATATTTAGATGCGGGCGGCGAAGGGTCGTGCCAAGGCCTGGCTCATGGAGGTCACCTCAAGGGAGCGAAGGAGGTCTCGAAGGCCTCAGCAGAAGCGAAGGAAGCCGCCACGCCCCAAGGCCGCCCCGTGCTGCATCTACCCGCTTCCCAAGGACGTCTGTGAGGTTGCCAAGGCCGCCGCCGCTGCCATTGCTGGACAGATGAGCCAGCGACAAGCATCAAGGGAGCACGCCGTCAGCCGCTAAGATGTACAGCGCGCTGTTGATCGCCACAGGTACACCACAGCACGGAGCACGGACTTGTCTCTGCCTTGTTCGTCATCTGCGATCTAACCTTGCATTGCTGTCTGCCATCTTCATCTTCTGTCTCTGCAGTGTGGGAGACAATATGCAGCCCAAGCGCAGAGGGCCCAAACCTTTGGTGGACGAGAGCGCGCTGGTTGAATGGTTGGAGCGAGAGCGCCAGCAAGGAAGGCCACCCACAAGGGACAACATCATCAGCGAGGCATCCAAGATGTACAATGACAGCGTGCGAACAGATGACAGGCCGTCGACGACGCTGACGCTCAAGAGCATGGAGAAGTGGTGGCGCCTCTTCCTTCGTCGCCACCCTGAGGTGTCTGGTCGCCTTGCGCAGCATGCTGAGAGTGTGCGCCTGGACAAGAAGCTGACGAAGGATGAGTGGACGACCTAGTTTAATGAGTCCCTGGGTCCAGCGCTCGCCAAAGTGGGGTACGACCCACAGTATGTGTTCAATGAAGACGAGTCAGGCATGTTCATGGACTTCGACACAGGCAGCCTTAAGGTGTATGTCCTAAGAGGTACTAAAACTTGCGCTAGGAGGAGAGGCTACGACAGACGCCACGTGACCCTGGTGGCATGTGTACGCGCTGATGGCTGTTATGTTCATCCTGCTCTGTTGTGGCCTAGTGCGCTGACCAGGGGAGACCCGTTTCAGCATGAGGCTTACCCTATCTCAGTGAAAGCCACCAAAACAGGCTGGTCCTTAGAGGACATTTTTATCGAGTGGCTGAGGGAGTTTGCCTCCGTCACCAGCCCAACTGCAAACCCCCATAAGGCTGTGGTCCTCATTGTGGATGGCAGCAAAACCCATTTAACAAGAGCCATCATTGAGGAGGCTGTAAAGTTAGGAGTGCACCTTGTGGCGCTCCCCAGCCACTTGACTGATGTGGTCCAACCTCTGGACCTGAGTGTTTTTAAGCCTTTCAAGGCAGCGCTGAAAAAAAGACAGCGCGACTGGCGCGCGAAGAACAGAGGCAAGAGCATCACACCCTCTCTGTTTGTGAAATTTGTCACTGAGTCTTGGATGCAGTGTGTCACCCCTAGTGTCATCATGAATGGGTTCAGGAGGGCAGGCATCGCTCCATTCTCCCCGGAAAATTTTCTTGCCAGCTTGGATCCCTGTCGTCTGGCCTATCAAGCACCGCCTCCATCTGCTGCAGAACCTGCTGCAGAACCTGGTGCTGAAGCTGTGCTATCCTCACTTGAAGCATCTCCCTAGAGAGTTCAGAAGGTAGATTTCCAGTGTCAGGCCACTAGTCGAGCAATCAACATGGCTACTCGGCATGACCCATGGAACATGAGACTTGGTGGTTTTGTCACTTCCCAGTCTTTCAGAGAAGCAGCGGCCAATTATGAGAAAGAACAGGAGAGGAACAAGGAAAGGCCTGCAGCAAGGCGCCAAGCAGGACGTGTAAGGCCTCCGGCCTTGCCACAACACCAACAACCAAGGGCAAAGAGGGCACGGCAGGACCCCCCCTCCAAGATGACAGTGCATTGGCGCACGCAGACCCAGAACCCGCACCCCCCCCCCCAGGACGTGGAACACAGTTCGGACTCCATTAGAGACTTTGTCCCCACAGTCTATGTGTCATATTGCTCAAGCTCTTAAGGACAAGTGTAAGGGAAGTGTGTTCCTCAACACGACAATCCCACAGAAACAAAAAAACTGCGACACAGTTTTGCAGCCTTGCAGCTTGTGTCAGTGCGTGGGTGCTTCAGGGCAAGGTAAGAAAGGCAAAGAAGACATCATGCAGGGCCAAGAAACATATTTCAAAAACAAAAAAAGCAAGGTTTTTGTATGAAAATGGAAAGAAAACATTTTGCAGGGCCAAGAAATATTTCTCAAACAAAAAGGCAAGGTTTTTGTGTTGTTTTTCTGTCTATTTTGAAAATTGGGACAACTGGACCCACAACTGGTCACTGGACTGAAAACTGGTCATTTTACCTTACTTCAATATATGCATTCCTCGTTTTCCTGTTTTATGAGCCCTAATCGCAGGGGGGACGTACCCAATGCCCATCCCTATGATTGGAACAAGGGGCCTGATATTGCAAGGGATATGAAGCCATTGCACTCCAGTCCACTCGGGAGACCGTGAACCAGCCATTTACCATTCTCGATGTTTTGATTCGGAATAGTGATAGGCCAATTGAGGGACTTTTTTTATAATAAAGTTGGTCTACGTGATGGAGCATCTAAGGGAAACATTGATACAGTGGTTCCTTGTTGGGGAAGAGGCAATGAAGTGATAGGTACCCCAACCGGTAGGTACTACTAACCCAACCGCCACCGCTGCAGCCGTGGGATCACCCGCTATCGCTGCCGTCGGGGGCGGGGCGGGGCGGGTGGGTTATTCTATCTCTCAAGGGCCAAGGGCCAACCAACCAACCAAGAGCCAATTACCAACAACCAACAACCTTGTACCAAAAAGTATGTTCCAGGAAATAACTATTTTTTCCAACAAATGTCTTGGAAGAAAAACAATTTTTGCAAGAAAGCAAGTTTTGCAACAGACAACCCACCAACAGCCATCTCATTTCATTTTGTCTCCTATTTAATGTCTTTTTGTTCCCTGAGACAGCAGGGCGTATGTAGCCACTTTTGCACCTGTTTGTTCAACCTTCCAATGCTATTGAGGTTAATTGGCCCATGTTTGTCCTCTCCACGTTGGAGTCCCCTTGGCTTGAGTCTTTTCTGGATGGTAGGACCAGGGGCTGGGATGTTGAGCATATCCAAATGTTCAACTCAAAAAATCCCCATTGGGACTAACATGCTACCATACACAACACCCGCAGAATGGCCCTGTCTGACGGCTCTGGAGACCCCACGTCGACATCCGAGCCCCACCATTTGTTGCGTTGACCTAAGGAACACTCTTAAAAGAGTCTTTTCTGGATGGTAGGAACAGGGGCTCGGATGTCGAGCATATCCAAATGTTCACCTCAAAAGACCCCCATTGGGGCTAACGTGCTACCAGGCGCAACAGCCCAAAATGCCCCTATTTGATGGATCTAGAGACCCCACCTCGACATCCGAGCCTGCCATTTATTGTGTTGTCCCTAAAGAACACTCCTAAAAGAGTCTTTTCAGGATGGTAGGAACACTGTGCTGCAATTCTTCATCCTGTAGGTCCTTTGCACATGCAAAGACCCATGAACTAACAACTGTTGAGGGTGCGAAGAGTTCGGAAGAAGTGTGCAGTGTGCCACAGTGTGTGGGATAGTCAGCTGCAAGGGGACGTTGCGTGTTTGCATCTGCCAAACCACTGCTTTCCCCAAAAGCCGAATATTTCCGATTACTTCCGAAGAAATAACATTTTTCGCATTTCTGGATAAATGCCGAATCCCGCAGCCAGAACTAGTGACTTCGAGCGGGCCCTGGCAGAGAGAACAGAAGACCATGGCCGCAGCGATCGCAGCACGTACGGCAGGGGGTCAGCAGCGACAACGGGGCAGTATGTACGAGCACAGATGAGGGGGTCGTCGGTGGTTTTGACAGATGGTCTCGGGAACCTGCCAATCCAAAGATGTGGGGCCTCTTGCGGGGGTGTCACGTATCGTTGTTACCCGTCCCCACCGGCAGACGGCATGTTATTGAAAAGTGGACAGGGCTGACGAAATGTGTTGTGCACTGCCATGTTCATGTGCCTCTTTCACAGAGCAAAATCTATGGGTGACCCCACAACCAACACAATGCAAGTGCCAGTGGGCATGTCCTGGTGGCTCGATGCAGTACACACGCCCCTTTCGAAGGGATCAGACAGGCAGACAGGCACACGGAGAGACAGAGGGATAGACCGCGTTCAGAGGAGTTGTTGCAGGCTCTTCACTTCACCCACGATCCCCCCCCCCCCCCGCTGCAAACAACGCTTGTGCAAACCACAGTTTGTAGGCGTTGTGTCCGCCACTGTTGGAAGAAAGGGTTTTGTGTCTGCATGTTGGCTGGGGTAGAAATGGGTGTATTAGGGGGCGCACCGTACGCTGTGCGCGCGCTGTGCCCGCACTGTGCAAAAAGTAGGGTTAGCCAAGGTGACCATAGTAACTTCTTTGCTCCCACACACCGAACTACTCAGATTCTTACAGTCTTACTCAGTCCAAGAACTAAGATAATGAGTTAAAACAAACTATGTTCCACACTGAAAATGCCAGATTGTTGTCTGAATCTGCTTTTTTTGCCCTGTGGACGTAGCTTCCCCGGTGGTGGTCATGGGCATGCAAACATACTATGCGGCCCTGTGCGTGCGCTGTGCAGAAACGCCCCCTCTGCTGTGGTTTGGCATGTTCTGCTGGGGCTTGGACCGGGGTTTGTGTGTTTTGCCGTGCACTTGGGGCTGTTTGACAGGGGTGTGGTACGCTGCACCAACCCCCAAATATTGTAGGGCACGCGGAGGGCCTGCACACCACTTGCTCTCCCACTGATTGCACCCAGCTCGGTTGGTAGGCACATGCATCCAGTGCACCATCAGGGGCACACCGGACACCCGCAGGGCCATTGTGCCTTGCCACATTTGCCCTCTGTGAAGGATGCCCCGCCGGGGTGGCTCCGGTTGGGACAAAACCAAAGCAAAGTCAAACCCGGAAGGCCATCCAGAATCCCGGAGGGGCCTCGTATCTCCAGCGGGGCGTAGGTCACAGCGACCGAATGCGCGCGCATCATGGTGTGGTGCGTAAACCACGCCGTTGTCCCAGCACGACCGGTGTTGTTTCCGCAATTGTGGGTGCCATTGCCGTTGTGTGCGCAAGGGGCAGAGGGGGTACCGCATTCTTGTCTGCGCAGACCGTGAGGCATGAGTCATTCCGACGACTTCCTCTTCTTCTGGGGGCACAAACCAAGCAACGGCCCCAAGGCCTGTCTGTCCAATTTCTATCCGGCGTCCTTCACCGATGCTGATGGCAATCGCTTCTCGAACTCGGAGCAGTAGTTCATGTACCGCAAGGCCCTGCACTTCAGTGACGACGTCACCGCCAAAGCGATTCGCGCTGAACCGGACCCCATGAGGGCCAAAGGGCTGGGCCGGCAAGTGCGGGGCTTCGACGCCAAAGAAACTTTATAGTGGTTTCAACACTGTGTTTGTGCCTCTCCTGCTGCTTGCTGCTAGTGTAGGGTTTCCTGCTGCTTGTTTTTGAAGATGAAAATGTTTTAGTTGCTGAAATACAATCAATCCAGGATAGCCCAAGCCAGAGATAAGCAAGTAGAAGAGAATCAGGATCAAAGCATGAAGGGCTGCAGTGTAAACAGTGAAAGATGAAAGGATGTTCACAGAAACTGCAACTCAGGTCAAATCGGATTGCATATTCACAAAGATAGCTGAATTGTTTTGGAAAAAGAGTTGGAAAACTGCCCCATGGTCACTCAATCTCCATAGTGCCATCTCAGGAGATGTGCACTCTTTGTTTTGGGTCCCATATGTGCTGAGGTGGCAGGGCATGCGGCGATGAGGTCACTGCCATGTCACATGGGATCTTCCTACTTAGCTAGGCTGACCGGGAATTGAACCCAGGACCTCTCAAAAAGAGGTGCCCAGCCCCCTAGGGTGCATACCACTAGGACAGCTAAGAATTCATGAGAAAGCATAGATAAATTCATAGGCTCTGCCTTGGATATGTCAGTTCTCAGTCGACTTAGGAAAAGATGAATTGCCTCACATTGATAGGGGATTAAGGGGTCCACTCCATATCCTGATTGGGTGTTTGGTTCCATAGGTCAAAATGTGTTATCACCACTTTTGGTTGGGCCAATACTAAGATAGAAATGCCTGTGTGGTTAGTGCATCTCTAATACAACTAGAGTATGCCTCAAAGCATCTGAAAAGCACTTTTTCTTACTCCCCCCTTGTGCTGTGGTGGCCACCACTGTCGCATTTTCAGGAAAAAGGGTTTTTTTCTTGGCCTTTCCTTGGTTTCCAATACTTTAAAATACCTATAGTTTCCCTCACACAGAAAAATGGGCGCTCACCATGGCTGGCGCCTTTTTGCTGCTTTGCTCGTGACATTTCCTACAGAAGGCTCAGCGCTCATGGCGCTGCCGGGGCTCCTGTGGCTTGGTTAGGTTAGTTTGGGAGCATGCCAAAACATGTGCATGTGCATCCCTCCCTCCGAGACGCAGCGCGACATAAACCCAACGCAAGACGCAATATACACACTCGCGTGGGTTCTCGTAAACCTGCTAGCGACCTGTGACCTGTCTTAGGGCGTAGGGAGTCGTTAAAAAAATTGAATTGCCCCTTGGTGGGGTCTTGGGTTCTGCTCAGTCTCCTGGCTGCTGCTTTTCGGGCCGAACACGGCCTACTCAGCGGCGCTTTCGCGAGGATATCTGCAGAGGCAGGAATGGGAGAATTATGGACGAATCCACGCAAACGCGAAGCGACAACACCCAAATCCGTCAAATGACGGCCTCGAATTTTTCTAAGACAACACACCTGAGCACAATCCAATTGTGCATCAGAAGCACATTTTTATAAAAATTATAGTCATCTCTCGATTTTTTAAATCAAGAAATTCCTACGCATAAAAAGGCGGCGCGCAGGAGCGGCACCTAGCGAAGCGCCGGAAAATGCAGAAATAATGAGATTATAAACGTATGTCTCACGTAGACTGGAAAATGACGAGACACACATTAATAAATAAACATACAGATTCCACACACACTGATAGAAGAATCAAAAATCCAAGAATTCAAAAATGAACGAAAAGACTTCAATGAATCAGGTATAAACTACATGTGTGCTCGTCTCGTATGCAGCATGCACATTGCTCGTCTCGTGTCTCCGTGAACGAGTCTTGTAGCTGCGCTAACAAACGATAGAGGGCTAGATTAGAAAGATTGCAGATGATTACAAGTCAGATCAAGGTGATTAGACATACACACAAGTGCATATCGACGTTTTTCGCTTGCGCCTCGTTTTTCCCCTCACCTTGCTTCACACTCCAGCGGTAGGGAAGGTGAGTAAGCCCAGGAGGGGCCACCCCCTGGTGGAGTCCGTGATTGGGGTTCAGATGGGCAGGTTTGCCCAAGACAACTTGTCCGCTCTTGCATGGTCGTGCATTCACACACGCATTAAAGGGTAGGCCACGCGAAATGCGCACGGTAAACCTTGTTCAGGTTACCCAGGGGCTCCTCGGTACGTTCTTTAAGAGAACCTGAGGAGTCTCTTAACGCTTGCTTGCTTGACACGGCGTGTTTGCGGACAGTGTATTATAGATCACACTGAGAAGCGTAAAATACGTGGAGTGTGGCTTGGTTCCTCCGCCGCAAACACCCCTTCATTGGCCTTTGCTTTACAGGTGGGCAGGTAGGGTGATTGGTGCAGCAGCATACCTTTTTTTTTCTTGCCCTGCTAAACAAGGGCGCTGATCACACAAACAATTGACTGCACCTCCGCCACGAGTGGCGAGGGCAGTTCGACTCCATCGACATCCACGCTGTGCACGCAACAAGAGCACCCCTTCCCTCCAAGCCCTAGCACGGGAAACGCGTTGTGGCGTCCCCTGTTAGGCCACAGTTGCTTAGCAGCGCAGTGTTCTCTTGTCTTCTTCACAGGAGGGTCATTGGGACCCACGACGTGTTCTTCAACCACACCCAGTAGAGTGTGCGTGTAGGAGTGGTAGTCCTGAGTGGGGGCTTGAGCCAGTTGCAGAAGTGCTCGCCCACCAGGATGGTGCCACTGTAGGTAGGGTGTGTAGTGTAGTGGTGTCTCCTGTCCCGCGTGTTTTTCCTCGTGGGCAGGGGGATGCGTTAGCTTTTGGCCTTTAGCAAAAATGGGCGTTTTGAATGCACTTAGCACACTTGGCCACCCCTCCCCTGTAGTAGGTAGGGCTTTTGCCGTCTTCCCCCAAGGATAGGCGCCAGCACAGAAATTGGGCGCCATAGGAGTGGTACCAGTACCAGACTAGGACCTTCGTTCCGACATCAGCGAAGCCCAGTCTCCGGGAGCCACGCCCGGGAGAGAAGTGAGACACACACAGACATACGTAGCACACTTAAGGGTAAGGTTCAGTCCCTGGCTTTAGTCTTGGAGGCAAGCGTCTCAGCGAGCCTCAGCAACTCACCAAGGTTGTTCTGGGACAAGTAGTCAACCAGAACTGAGTTTAGGCGTCCCTCAGGTAGAACAAACGCAAAGAAGGGCTCCCAGGTGGCCTCTTCGACTCCAAACCCTTCCCAGAGGGTTAGGAAGCGCCAACCCTGGCGGTAGCGGTGGCGTAGGACAGACTTCACCAAGTAGAAGCCCTCCTTAGCCATCTCCTCGGCGTTCATGTCGGGGAGTTCCCCTTCAACTTCCATAGGGCTGGCAGCCCCTTACAGGTCTAGGGCGGCAATTTCCTCGTCGTTCAGCTCCCACTCCTCCCCACAGAGGTCTTCAGGATCATAGTAGCGTTTCAGGTGTTGAGCAGCGCACACCAGGGTCCCCCCTAGACGGGGAGAACACCGCACGGTGATACGGTGTCCATCCACTGATAGAATCGTGTACGGCCCGAAGTATGGGTCATCGCTGGTAGAGCGTGGCCACGCGGGTAGTCGACTGTGGTGCACCAGCACCCAGTCCCCCTCTTGGTAGGTGGCCGGTACTCGGTGCTTGTTCTTCTTGTTCCACTGACGCTCCCTCACTCTCTCGAGCATAGCCTTGGCCTTGTCCACCTTCGCTTGTTGCTCTTGGACCCATTCACCCACAGAAGAATGGGTGTCCTCTGGATAGGGGGCATGTAGGAACCATGCCGGGCGCCCTAGGAATAGCTCATGGGGCGAGTAGCTAGTCGCTGAACTCTCTTGGGAGTTCATCATCAAGGATATGACGGGGAGTAGTCTCACCCAGTCTCTGGTGCGTTCAGTTTTGCACCATATCCTTACATTCTCCTTGAGCCTGGCCAGTGATACATTGGAAGAGGGGGACCCCCTCCCCCGGGGCGCCCAGCCTATGCCCAGCCACTGTCCCCCTGACGCGAAGTGCCAGCCTTTAGTGGCATTTGTAACCCACAGTAACCGCCCCAACCGCTTTGGCAACCTCCTCCAACCGCCTGTCTAACCGCTTCTGGGGCCGCCTCTGAGGTCCCTTCCCTTCTAATGCATCCTTGCCTCCGCCACATCCATCTTGGGCACAGGCTCCCTTTCCGCTCGGTATTCAGGGTCCCGACCTCCTCGGCTGCTTTTGGGCTTGCCCTTTCTCTGTGGGTACAATGTGGTCGGTAGCAAGATCCTGGATGCCCCCACCTCGGCACTTCCAGCCAATGTTCGTAGTGTTCTCCTGGATGCTGTATGGGCCCTCAAGCGACATGCCGATTGCTCTAAGGTTGCTACATGTGCCGATTGCAAGTACGTGCTGATGGGTGCGAAAGAGGAGCAGCCAAGCGCTGCAAGGCCAAGGGGGGGGGAGGTTTGCCCGGCGCGCTACCTTTGTATTAAGTATCCTATCTCTAGCCCCAGGTTTATCCTCACCTTGGGAAGTCCCCCAAGTAGACCACACTAGACCACAAACCTTCCCTGCGAGGCACCTTGCATAACCCAAGATATGAGAATTCAACAACAAAAAAAGGTCACTCCCACCACTTCCAACCACCACCCTTGCCATCGTCAGAAACTGGGTGCAAAGGATGGGCCAAATTCTTAGACACGGCGAGAAGGTACTCCAGATTGTTTGGTGAGGTGGGGGCAAAGACAGGCATGGGTGGGGAATGGTCAAAAAAAGATGCCAGGCGCGCACCCGGCGCGCTAATACTCCCCCAGGGGCTGGATAGGATCATCAGTCTGTCCAACATTGCCCTGTGGGAGGAGCTCATTGAGTGTCTGGATTCTACCTTTTAGGAGATGAAGCGGGTAACAGTGCCCTGGCACATGAATGTGAAAGGGGATGAACAGGCCTTTCTCTGTGGGGGTGGGGGGGGGGGGGGGATGCAACAGTGATTGCTGAGCACAGCCGCAGGGCAACCGAACACAAACAGTCGGTGTCCTGCAAGCGTTGCGAAGTAGTTCGGGCATCAGTTGAATGACAATTGGGTGGGAATGAAGCGTGGCAAGAAGACGAGAAATTGTAGTGTGTGACGTGCCCAGGGGAGGTGGTCGTGGGTATAAAACCACCCCCAAATGGGGGATAAAACCACCCCCAACCCCCTTTTTGGCCATTTTTGACCCCTGGGGTGGTTTTATGCCACCTGGGGGTGGTTTTATCCCCCCTTTTGCAGGGGTGGGTTTATCCCCCCATAGGGGTGGTTTTATCCCCCGATTTGGTCATTGGGGGGGTTTTATCACTCCTTTGGGGTGGTTTTATCCCCCATTTCTGGTGATTTTATCCCCTTATTGGCCAGGGGGGGGGGGGTTGGCCGATCTCAATGTGAACCAGGAAACTCAGTCCCGGAAGACAGACAGACGCACAGTGCACTCTTCAGCCTGCTTTGCTTTAGATTGTTTTGCTTTGCTTTGCTGTGTACTACCCCCCCCCCCCCCCGTGCCTAGGAACCGCCTTGTGCAAGAACCGCCCCCTGGTTCCGCAGTCGAATGCTCACACAACTTTTTTTACCAGTGGATATTGGGTTTTCCATGGTTGTGGTGGATGTAGGACGGCTATTCAGGTGTGCAGGACATCATTTCATGTGTGTTGCTACGGGTCCCCCCTATCAGTCACTGACAGGCGCACATACCCCTTAAACCCCTCCCCCCTGCTCTCGACCCCTTCCCCGAAGCAACCAGCCCCAACAAGAAACAAACAAAAGTCAGTTAAACACAGGGGGCCACTGACAGCACCGCTTTGCAAGTTTATTTTTTCATTTTTGGCGAACCATCCTTTCTTAGTTAAACAGGTGCTGTTTGATGGCTGGGTGCCTGGGCAGGCAGGTTTCACCTTCTTGCCCACCTGGGGGGAGAGGAGAGGACGCCCAGGCACTCAAGGGGTCCGAGAGAGCAGGGTGGGATATAAAAATATAAACCTGTAAGTTCCTCTCCTGCCCTCTTGCCTGGGCCACCCCCGCCTTCTTGCCCCCTGCCCTCGGGTTCCACACATTTTTGGACTTCAACAGGTCAGGGATGTTGCAGACATGAAATTTTTCTGTGCCGTGTCTGTGTTACTTGTGTTACTGAAGGTCATCTGGCCCCAAGGGGCAGTAGGAATTCAGGATGGTTTATCACAGGAAGAAGAGTTTCACGTCTCAGCCAGTTGAACAGTAGATCATCCCATGCACGTTGGAAGGCACACTACAGCCTAGTCAACTGAGATTCACTCCTTGGGTGTTCATTTGTCAACGCACCCCGTTCTGCACCCTGCTTTACTTCCAGAGAATGTGTCATGAGTCAGGGATCAAGGATGAGGGAATCAGGGATCATCCAGGTGCCAGGGAGGGATTTTTGTTTGTGTCGCTGGTTGGCAAAGCATCTGTATTATTATTCCGCAAGCTGTTCACACGTCCTGCTCAAGCACAAAGGAAGAAGTCCTGGTGACCACACACAACGAGCACAGTGGAAGACACATGAAAGACTTGTATGGAGTTGGGGGGGGGGCGGGGAGGGGGGGCTAATGCAGAGGGCTGGCCCTGGAGGGGGCTACTGCACAGAAGGCCTGAATCTTCGTCCGATACCAATTCATTGATGGAATAAGCATCGGCTTAGGGCCTGCAGGCTTTCCGTGCCCTGAGGCAAAGTTGTGGAATTGTTGCTGCTCAGTCAGAACCTGGTATGACAGGGATGACCCGGCTCCAGGAGGTTTTTGTTATGGAGGGGTTTGTAAGTGTGTGGATATCATGCTATCAAGCCATATAAGTATCGTTTCGCACATTGCACTCTTCAGATTTCTTTGGTTTAGATTGTTTTGCTTTGTTTTGCCCTGTTGTGTCATTTTATGCTTTGGTGGCATAAAACCACCTTGGGGTGGTTTTATCCCCCCGAAGGGGGTGGTTTTAACAAGGGGGGGTGGTTTTATCCCCCATAAGGGGTGGTTATATCCCCCCAAAGGGGTGGTTTTATCCCCCAAAAGGGGTGGTTTTATCCCCCATAAAAGTGGGAATAAAACCACCCGGGGTGGTTTTAAGGGTGGTTTTATCCCCCATTTGGGGGTGGTTTTATGCCCGGGACCACCAGGGGAGGGCCAACACCTGATCCCTCCCTACAAAATGGTCGCTGGGTTTCGAATCCACGACTCATGGCTCAACAGCCACGCGTGATACCACCAGATCTCTTGGTCATTTGAAATAACCGCCTGAACCAGACCTCATGCCACACTCCCTCAGTTCAACGCAGCTCGATATTCTGCGACCACAAAGATCTCTTGGCCATGACGTCGGGTTTTGAATTAAGCGGCGTGATCCTCCTCTCGATTGGCCATGTGTTGCTGCCCAGTGCATCTTGTCTGCACAATACTACACTCAGGAGTGGGGCCTATCACATCATTGGCCGCCCCATGGCTCATGCAATTGCCGGCACTCCCTCGGCCAGCTCTCGTGCTGCCAATGATGCTTTCCTCATGCTGCTTCTGCTATGTGTTGTGCTGTGGTGGGTGGGTGTCGTTTATCTGCGCTTCGGTGACCTGCTGGTGCCATCACTTCAGCACCTGTGGCAATGCGCCCTGCGCTTTCATTACAGTGTTGTGTCCTCCTTGCCTGGTGTTTGTTACCCATACCTTGCCGGGAGGTCTCTGGAAGGGAGGGAGGGGCGGGGGGGTCCTGGCGGGGGGGGGGGGGGTTGCCCGGCGCGCTACTTTTGTATTAACTACCCCGACGTTCACCCCAGATTTACCCTCCCCTAGAAGAGTCCCCTACATTGAGCAAGAGTGGACCGCAAACCTTTCCTACAAAGCACGCTGCATAAGTTGAAATAGCTGAATTCAACATAAATGTGTGGTAGTTGTGTATGTGCTAATAAACCATCTTTTCCGCAAAAGTGTGGGCATCAATGCACTTCGGCTTCCTTTGTCACTCAGGCATGGCTGCTTAACCCATGCCGTCTCGGGGGGGGGCACGCGTGGGCGGAATGGCTCTGTCACCCCTGCCTTCTTAGGGGTCCCCACACGGGGACAAAATCAGAAGTGGCTACCTTACCCCTGCCTTCTCGGGGGCACTAAATTGCGTGAATGGCTACATCAATCAATATGGCTACATCACCCCTGCCTTCTCGGGGTCCCCAAGGTGGGGAGAGATCAATATGGCTACCTACATGACCCAGGCAAAAGTCTGGAATAGGGCTCCGTATCAAAAGTGGCCCAAAAAGATGCCCGGCGCGCAGACGTCCCCCTCTTGGACCTACAACCCCTGTGCACGGGGGCCGTTTAGCTTGTAGGCAGATGATGGCTCAGCTGCTCGCCCCATTGCGCTACCTGCCCCTATCCCTGCCCGGGTCATGCACAATGCACTGGTCAATGTACCCATTGGGGGAGGGCTTGGTGCATCCGGGCGCCAACAGTCGGTCAACCCTTGGTCCCAATGATTCCAGAATCAACCTGACAATCGGACAGAATCGGTACACAGAAATGCGGTGGATGAGGCGGGTGGCGCGTGGCGGGTTGCGGGTCGCCGGCGGCGGGCGGTGGCCTATCAGTTTTGTGCCTAAGCATTGTTTGCCTCAACGCACGTCTGAAGTTCAACACCATGTGTGCGCCCACATGAATGTTCCTCACACTATCAACCTCCAAGATTCCTGGGAAGCACCACTTGCAAGCACCTGTTGTTTTACCCTCACCCCCCCCTTGTCCAGCCCCCTCCCCCCCCCGGGGCGATGGTCCTCCCCCACCCCCGGGGGGGGACTGTCACCAAGTGACGGTCCCCCCCTTGGGGGGGGGGGGGGGGCGTCACCACTCCCGACCAGCCACTTACCAGCGCATACCATGCACAATTCATGGCCAGTCAATTGCTTGCTGTAGGTCACGCAAGGATCTGTGATACACACGGTGACATGCACAGATGCTGATGGTGCCATGCAGACATGCAAATAACGCAAATCCACAATGTACTGCATCGCTTCATCAGTTTTCTGCCTGTGCAGAGAAGGGCCTTGCACATCAGCCAGCACAGGCTCCTTTGTGAAATGGACATAGCGCACAACAGCGCCTTCAGGGAACATTTTCACAGGTCTGAGGAGGGCAATGGGTCAGAACAAAGGAGGTGCAGATGAGCTCTGACAACGAGGTCTCTCAGTTGTGCAGCTCTATGCAATGTGACAGCGACACGTTTTTTGCAGGAACTAGCAAGTGACGGTCCCCCCCCCCTGGGGGGGCGGGGGCTGGACACGGGGGGGGGGGGGGGGGTGAGGGTAACTGTCCGGCACCACCGATGACTGTTTGAGATTGTTCCGGAGCTTCAGACCCAAAGTCTGAGACAATACATTGTCGGCCGTGCCATCCACCCGCCATCCTCACTTAGAGGCATAAGGTTATGGGGTTAATTGACCACACACCACTTGCAAGCACAGGCTCCCATCAGGCCAAACTTGGGGGGAGGGGGAATGAAGCACGGATACTTGGCTACCATATGACCCCCACGTTATAGGCCATAGGTCATTGCCCACACTGTTCCAAACTTGGGGGGAGGGGGGGGCACAAAGGTTCAAGTGTGGACCCGCCACTTATGCCCCCACCGGGCCTGTCTTCACAATGCCGGGGGAGGGGGGGCGGTCTTGGCAACACCCACCCCTCCACCCCACATCAGAAAGCTTTTCCTCGGGTCGCAAATGAAGTTTACAAAAGGGGCCCGAAGTGGGTTGCTGTGCTGAGCTGAGAGTGTGTGTGTGCGTGCGTGTGTGTGTGTGTGTGTGTGTGTGTGTGTGTGTGTGTGTGTCTGCACAAGGGAAGAACAATATTATAGAGGGAGGCCTGTATGGGTCCAGGGCCCCCGTGGTCGCCTGAGGCGCCTCCAAAAGCATGCAGACTGTCATGCAGCTGTCCTGTCTGGCGCCTACTCGGGTCTCAGCTGGGGGCCTTGCCTGAGCCAGAACCTCTGGGGATTGGGGGTTTAAGTCGCCTGCGTCCCTGCAGGTCCATGCCGTGCCTCGCTGTGTGGCTGCGCGCATGCCCGTTTGGCCGGGGGAGGGGTGGGGGCTCCGCCCTCCCCCTCTTGTGTGTGTGTGTCTGCACAGGTTGAGCACAGTGCATGCACACGGTGCAGAGTTGTGGACCGAAACCGGCCCCAATGGACCCCCCTCATAGGCCCGCACAGGCGTGTGCCGTGACTGTCTCAGCGAACGTGGGTGTTCGGGCTCTTGGCACAACCCCAACGCACGCACTGTGCGCAGGGCTCCTTGTAGGGGGGGGGGGGGGGTTGGTGGGTGAGGCGGGCCCCCCCCCCCCCCCCCCCCGGTGGTGCTTGGTTTTTAGAGGCGCCAAAGGTGCAGGAGAAATTTTTGGCCCAGACTAATTGGCGCCAAAGGCGCCAGAGGAAATTTTTGATTGGCCAAAGGCCTGGGAGAAAATTTGGCCCAATCTTTTAAGGGGGGGGCCGGGGGGGGGGGGGGGTGGCCCTCCCCCCCCCCCCAATGGCGCTGAGTTATGACAAGGGGCACTGGCAGTGTACCGCTACCCCTTCGGCCGTGCTTGCGCATGCTACGGAGATCCGCATGTGTCACACATGGGGGTATGTGTCAGCCCCTCAAATCATTTCGCCCCCATTCCAAAACAGGCGGCGGCCGGTTTGTTGACTCGCTTTGGCCTGTGTTGTCTGTCCTTCGACGGTCGTAGTGCTGTTGGGGGAAAGGGCTAAGTCATGAGCCTTGGGTTGATCGTTCTTGAAGCCCCATCCCCAAATCAGTTCCGTTCCCAACTCGGTTCGGCTCCCGTCGGCTCGTGGCGCCTCGTTTCGGCTTGTGCTTGTCGGGGCTGTGGGGGAGATCTTCGACCTACAACAAACTGGGGGGGGGGGGGGGATACTTCTCCCATTTCCCTCAACCACGTCCCGCCACCACCCCACATCCCGTGTGCTATGCTCGCTACCCCCCCCCCCCCCCATTGCCCCCCCCCAACCCCCCCCCCCTTTTTTTTGGGGGGGGAAGGGGGTGAATCAGTGAGTGTTGATCATCATCCCGGTCCGAAAACGTTTCGCCCGTCCGGCCACACTCCCTCACATTTTTTCATTTGACCCCAAGAGAGGTCCCTCCTCCGGTCGTCCGACCCTCCGTCCCCCGCTCGGCCCCATCGAGGCTACAGAGGTCAACCACCCGCCACATGTGGCTGCACGTGAGTGCTCGCCCCCTGTCACGCCACACGGGGGTCAGATCGGTCATGGGGGGGGTTGGGGTTACCAGACACGCCGAAGGCGGACCTGCCCCGAACCCCCCACCCATCTCAAAGAGACTGCCTTACAATGAGGGATGTAGATGAAGGTAAAACCACACTGAGGGGGGAAGGGAGGGCACATGGCTGCCGAACTTGGGTTCCTGCGACACCTGGGATTTCTTACCAGGCAAGACATGACGCC
>OZ038384.1:82539338-82541838 GCA_964036045.1 Eutreptiella sp. 'Long Island Sound 2002'
AATACTGGTACTTCCATGTCCCTCCGAATGTATATAGCATTGCGTCGAGAGACAGACAGAGAGAGAGAGAGAGGGGGGGGGGGGAGAAGAGAGGGAGGGAGCGAGAGAGAGCCAATGGTTGGTTCTCATTGACGGAGTGCCCCCGCCATACACATGTTCAGCCTCTAGTCCCATGTGTTGTGTTCAATCGATCATGCTGCCACGGCTATGAGCAGTGGGCTGATCCTGATGTCGGGCACACAGCGAACCGGCAAAACCAAAGGGGGTTCATGTCAGGTACGGGCCAGACGTCAGTGCAGAACCAACGGTCTGAGAACCCGCCTTACCAATCTCGGCACTCCTTTGGCAGTGCGCCGACATACCACCACAACGCAGCCGGCCGCGCGGCAGCGGGTGGTCATCCCTCGGTTTCGACGCCAGCAAGACAAGGGCCATGGCCGCCCCGCAATGTACCCTCCCCCCCTTGTCCAAGCAACGGTAAATGACCAGAAGTTGCTTGGACAGGGGCGTTGCTTACGCGGTACACTGTGCATGGGCACATGCGGAAAGACGTGGTGTACTATTCTGACCGCCCAGGGGCAGGATATGCCACAAAGGCCATCATGCCCCAATCAGCTGCCTCGACACAAAGTATTAACCCCATGCATCTCAAAACCAAAGCATCAGACAGCACACGTGGCACACAGCGGCGGCGTTTTCGCACAGCGCCAACTATTACGGTGTTTGTCCCGGGAACACCCCTGAAAACCACCCCCCTACAGAAGCGTGCATGATCCATTCAAAACAGCATCGGGGGTGCGGAATTCAGGACCCTGGGACCCGTGGCAAGCATCACACTAAAACAACAAATTCCTGGTGTACCAGCAGGGGCTGTGGGGTGCAGAATTCAGGACCCTGGGACCCGTGGCTACCGGTGGTGGAAAACAGCCGACTTTTCGCACAGCGCGTGCACAGCGCACGGTGCGCCCCCAGTAGGACCCATTGAAAAATGCACCGCCAAAATCCACGGTGCGAAAGTTGACGGAACCAACGCCTGGTGTTGCCTGGACATAGGCATTGCTTACGGGGGATGGGGGAGGGGGGGGGGGGGGTGCCCGTGTTCCTAAATAGCACTACGAGGCATACGGTGCTGGATCTGCAAAACGTACTGATTGTGAGCACCATGGCCTTGGGCTTGTCTCACGTGACACCGTCCAATTGATGGCAGTCTGCACTAACTGAGAGACCATATATCGCACGAAGTCGCCCCCCCCTACCTTGGAGGTAGGGGGGGGGGGTAGGGGGGGGGTTGGGGGGGGTAGAGGGGGGGTAGGGGGGGGGGTAGGGGGGGGGTAGGTAGGGGGGGGAGGTAGGGGGGGGGCGACTTCGTGCATACTATCGAGAGACGCCCTTATGTACAATGAACGTCTGAAGAGACGTCTGCTCTTCGGTCTCGCCTGGCGTTTCCGGCCAGTGAGCATGCGTCTGAACAACGAAACAGAGGGGGAACGAGGGATTCGTTGCTTTCGTGACGGCTGCCGCCGTGAACCATCAATGCAGCGTCTTGGACGTGCGAAGTCTGGCACGTGAAATTCGGTGCAGAGAAAATGTGGCGCCAATTCGGAAATTATCACCGCAAAATTTGGTACAAGTTCCCAGATTTTGCCACAAGGCTATGGACGGTGGTTGCAATTTCCTCCGGGCCTTTGGTTGGTTGGGTACAAGGATATCGATGCCTCATGGGCAGGGGTGCTGGTGGGGTAGGGGCCGCGCAAGGGCTGCCCGCGGCCGCAGCAACGGATTCTGTCGGTTGCTGTCCGCGAGAGCCAGACACCACAACCCTACGCCCGGCCCTTCCCTGCAGTCGGACGGGACACCGCCGTGCCTCTGCGCGATCCGTGCAGCGACATCATCTACGCAAACGATAAAACGGGCTGTGGGGCTCTCTGGCCAGGGCGGCGTGGAACACCTCGTAGACGAGGGTGAGGGGAGAAGGGGAGAGGAGCCAGCCCTCCTTCATTTTGTTTTGTGCTCAGACTCACGTGTGCCTCGCAAGTGCTCGGTCAGACGGACCGGGTCAAGCCGACAGCCAAAGCACAACACATTTTGTCCCGCGTGAGCCACAGTTCACATGCCGCCGGCAGCGGTGGGGCGTGCATTGGCCAGCCCTCCTTCATTCCCCGGTGCAGCGGGTACCAGAGGTCTTCATCCCGGCTTTTGACTCCTTCGGGCGTTGCAGCCCCATGCCCCTTTGGCCGAGCAGCACACCATCGCAAGATTACAGGAATGGGCCGCAGCCCCGCCGCACCAGCACGGCCGAGATTTGGCATCCGTAGGGGCAGGGGGCAATGCCGGACCTGCTGCCCACGGCCCTCGCGTATTCTCCGTTCGGCCTTGACCCTGAGCTCCGCGGTTCAGGCCCCCTGCCGGCGACGTGTCCTTGCCACTGCACTTGCTCTCCGTGGCCGCGGTGAGGCCGGTTGGGTGGGTCAAAGGCCGCGGGAAGAGGGCGCGGTGGCCG
>OZ038384.1:82549338-82676838 GCA_964036045.1 Eutreptiella sp. 'Long Island Sound 2002'
ACGACAAGAAGCTTTCGCAGCCACTTCCAAAACAAAAGGATGCTTTCGTCAACACCAAAGAGGGTGTCGCCACCACCACACGTCCAGACAGTGTCACCGATCAACGCATGGTGTGCAGTTCTTTGGTGGCAGCAGGGAACTTGTACAGTCTGTGCCCTGTACAGGTACGCATGTGCATAGTGTGAGCAGGGCTGTCCGGAAGAAGCCAGATTTTTTTTTTGTTAAGGACGGCCCTTAAGGACAGCCCCCAGGGACCACCAACCGCCACTTGCCAACCGCCAACCGCCACCAACCACCATCCGCTGCCAACTGCCAACCCCCAACCCCCAACCACCAACCACCAACCCGCCAACCGCCAACCGAAAACCGCCCACCAACCACCAACCCCCAACCACCAACCCACCAACCGCCAACCGACAACCGCCCACCAACCACCAACCGCCAACCGCCAACCGCCCACCGCCACCAACCGCCAACCGCCAACCTCGAGCGAGCACACGGTCAATGGAGAACACAGAACTTGAGACAAAGGAACCTATTCTCAGGGCCAAAGTTGCCGCCAACATCCAACAACCGACTGCTCTGTCGGAAGCATCGTTGTTTTGTTGTGAGTACGCGCTTGATGGCGATTCGGGTTGTGGATCATAGGGCTCAAGCAGGGATGTATTAGAAGGGGGGGGAGGGGGGGGATCTGGAAGGGGGGGGAGGGGGGGTTGGCTGGGACCCCCCCTCCTCCCAGGGTCCCCCTGTGGTCCAACCCAAAAAAAATTTTCAAGCTTAATTCTTCTCGGCACCGAAGGCGCCGAAGCACAATTGTGGCTGTCAGCCTCAAACATTGGAAGGGGAGGAGGGGGGTGGGGGGGGGGGGGGGGGGTTGGCACAAGGCCTTGGTGGTTGGCTCTGTTAGCGTGTGGCTGCGCCTATTGGCCTCTCGCTCTCGCTTCTGCGCTCTAGGGGGGGGGGGGGGTAACCGCCCTCCTCCTGCGGTGTACGGCCGGTCCAATACATCCCTGGGCTCAAAGGCTACCTCCCCGAACGTCCCCTTCCCGAGGAGGGGGCCCTGGACGAAGTCCTGCTCCAGGGGCTTCTCCCCGATCACCAGCGGGGCCTCGCGCGCGAAGTCCGCCGCGTTGAGGGTGGCCATGGCCCAGGCCACCGCCGTGGGGTCGCAGAGGTGGTCCAGGGGGTCGAGGTCACGGGGGGGCGGCGCGGCGCCGGCGGGGGACGCGGCCGCCGGGGCGCGCCGCAGCGGCGCGGCCTCCCCGTCGTTGGCGGACATCGCCATGGCCTCAACGCTGTAGCCGCGCGCAGGGGGCCGTGCGCGGTACCACAGCACGGCGGCCGCAACGATGGACAGCGCCCCCAGCGCAGTGCAGACCAACCCTCCAAAAGCGATGGAGAACCGATCCTGAAAGAGAGGATCGGGAGATATGAGGCTGAAACAGAGTGGACCCTGCACCACCTGTTCAAACCCCCAAAGGACCACCACGCAAAAGTCCCAAATCAATACGGTCCCGACACCTACCGTGCAAACTTTTAAAATTTGCGAAACCGGCATTTTTGCGAAGGACACCCCCCCAAAAAAAATTTGCGATTTTTTTTGGTTTTGCGACCAAAAATTTAAATGGCGGGCGAGAAATTATTTTTTTTTTGCGATTGTGTTTTCAATTTGCGTTCACGAACAACAGGACGACGGCGAATGGCCGGCTCCTCCGGAACGACCTGTAGAGCTGCATCCAACGCTGTTGTGACGAGCTAACGACAAAAATCATAACTGGCTAGTCGCTCAGCAGTTGCAGCGTAGCGGTGCATTGCAGTTTCATGTGGGATGTCAGAGAAATAATGTTGTAGCGTGAACATGGTAGAAATGGTGTTGTACACAAGGAAGGAAAGCACACAAAGCAGGGGGGGGGGGGTTACTTACAACACGAAATACCTCTCATGTGATGTGTGGAATTAATTTAATTTTTGCGAATATTTCGAATTTTGCGTTGTATTTTTCGATTGTACGGCTACAATTAATTTTTTTTGCAATTAATTCTAGATTGCGTGGGACTAAGTTTATACGCACGACCTACTCAGAATTAATTAGGTTTAGCTTTCTTGAAGTTTGCTCGGTACTGTGGCTTGGACAACATGTCCGATGTGATTCTGTCCGTTGAACCTTCCAGTGCTGTTGAGGGGTTTGTCGCAATTTGCAAATGTATGGTGCTCCCAATCACACGTCTCAGCATGGCCTCTCCGCTTGATTGTGCAATGTTTGTGGGAAGGAGCGGGTGTTGATTCAAGTCTTGTGGCCAATGGGTTTGCTTAGGGTAGGCATACTCTTTGTGGCACCGAAGTTGGCCGCAGACGCTCGGGTTCAAAAAGAGAAGATTGCACGGTGAGCTGGTGCAAGAAAGGGGAATATAATGCACAAATATTCCCAAAATCAAAGCTCTGTGGGTTCAAGTGGGCAAACACTCACAACAAATGTGTCCATGACCCTATGTAACTGGCAAAGTCGTCACCAAACCCATGTCTGATGTGGCCGCACTACATTTGGTACCGCATCAAATTAGGTACCCAATTAACATGGTCCCTACGCCCGCTGTGGCTTGGACAAGGCCGTAGCTATTACGGGGGGGGGGGCGCTCCTGCATTCACGGCAGCGCACCGTAAAAAGCGGTTGCGACCAGACTTTCAGTTAATGCGACTCCGCGCGTGCTTGGAGTCACAGGTTTTGATTGTGGGATTCACACGTGTTCACACATTTGTAACATGGGATTCACATGAACTCACCCACAACCTCACAGGTTCCCATGCACAAACTGACATACCAACGAAGGTTGATCTGTTGACACCATCGCTCCAACATGGAGACTACGGCCCCGGCTCAACCAACAACACGCAGCACAGAATCACACCGATGAACCAGACATACGCTCCCTCCGGGCAGGGGTGAGCATTGACTTCAAAGAACGTGGTTTCCTTTGTGCTGGATTGGAAGAGAGGGGGGATTCAGTGACCAGCACCTGTGTCATAAGGGGCACGCAACGCGACAACAAACTGCAATATGGGCACAAACAGCAGGACATAAACTCGGCGGCCATCACATGTGTGCACACTCATCATTTGGGGGATCCACACGTGTTCAAACTTTTTGTTTGTGGGATGCAAAGGATTCACAAACACAAAAAAGTGGGATGCGCATTACCTGAAAGACTGCTTGCGACACACAAGCAGACGCCCAACACCGCGAGCATCGCGCCAGTCTGTGTTATGAACGCGCGTGCGCACACTAATGCATGCGGGCATGGACAGGGGCTTTTTTGGAAAATTTTTTGGAAAATTTTCCAGATTTCGAAACAACTTCCGAAACATTTCCATGAAAGCGGACAAGGACAGGGGGGCATACCTGAAGGGCATGGAAGAGCCACGCTCTCGGGGGCGCAGGGAAGCCGAGCAGGCCTTCGTGTTCGTGGCCCTGAAGCTCATGGGTCTCGGCGAGGTGGTCAGGCTCGTGCGGCGCATCGGCGTCCGGACCGGGGGGGGTCGCGTAGGCGTGCGGCACCGCGGCGGGTCTGAGGCTGGACTCCACCACTTCGGAGGGCGCCAGCTCGATGGACGACGCTAAGGAGGCCGAAGGGGGGGTGCTCCAGTGGTGAACGAGGAGGGCGGTGGTGCCCAGCAGCGCAACGGAGACGGTCGCGCAGGCCCACGCCGCGGCGCGCTCGGGATGGCGCGGGGCGGGGGGATGAGCGGAGCCCGGAAGGGACCGGCAGGGGTCGACCGATGGCAGAAGGGTGAGATGGGATGCGCCAACGTCTGTCATCATTGTGCCTGAGAAATGAAAGGGCATTGCATACCGGGCTTCAATTGGTCAGGTGTGGACCCGCCACTTAGCTCCAGCATTGCATACCGGGGGGGGGGGGGATATTCCGTGCGGAGGGGGAAATATGAATCTACAAATTCTGGCGCGACAAAATCCGTGCCACTTCTTAAAAATGAGCGAAGAAATTATGTGTGGGCCCAATAATTGCTCATGAGAAACAGCAGGCGCTTGCAATGCCCACTGTATACCCGCACAAATCCTTAAAAATACCGAACAATTTGCATACAAAAATTTTGCACAGAATTTGAATTGCACAAATTCTAGCTTGCATAATTCTCCCCCCCCCCCCTCTGTACAACAAAGTGGGGTGGCGTGCCTCTGGCAGCACAATGCACAAGCCATGGGGGCCTTCCTGCTTAAATGCCAACGGGGCCAACGACGCCAACGGGGTTGTGGTAGCCAGAGGGGCTCAAGGGGGGGTAGGGGGGGGGGGGCATCATCAAGGCTGAAAGAGCATGCCAGTTGGCACTTGCGGGCGTACGTACGCGTTCATCTTTGAGGAAGGAACCCTCCTCACGTGGATAGCATAGGATGGTAGAGGGTCCTCTCATTCACATGTCCTCTGATGTTCTTACGAGTGGTACCTCCTGTCCACCTGCGGAGGAGACTGGCCAATGGGCGCTGCTGGGCATTCGTGACAATGCTGGCTGCATGGTTCAGGATTGGCTTTTCTTGCGTCCAGGCATTATCTCCGCCCCGTCGGATACAGTGGCAGGGGTTCTTCGTGTTACTCCCTGAGATATATCTGCGGGTGTGTTTCCTGGGATATCCCCTATTGTTGTGGTCGCCGGTGCACATCTGGGTTCCCCTGTTCAGAGCCCTTCCGGCCTGGCGAAGCTTTCCGTTGTACTCTTTGATTCCGCTGCTTCTTTCCCTAATCTGGAGTCAATGAGCCATGCCGTGTGCCTGGCTGGCGTTCTCCTTTTTAGGTGTGACCACGTCTCTATTGCCGATAAACGTCTGTTGTTGGTACGCTTGGGTGGCTGTTTCTTCACTTGATTCGCACCCGTTGGCTCTTCGGGATACGCACTTTGACCTTTGCGGTTTGTGTTGCCAGGTCTTTAGTCTCAGTCATGTGTATGCATGAGGGCTTGAGAGATTTTTGTCCCTGATTGATCGCGCCCAGCAGGTTTTGGGGCTGTGTGGCTTCAGGTCGTTCGCTTATGTGTGGTTTGATGTTTGACTGATCCTGCAAGAATTCACAGCTGTGTACAGTTCAACTCACTGTGCGCTTAGAACACTAGGCCCCTGAAACACTATGCCCCCAAAACACTATGCCCCTGGAACACTATGCCCCTACAACACTATGCCACCGGAACAGTATGCCACCTTGACCAGGCCCATCGGGTAATCATTTCAGGACGTTTTGTGTTTTGTGGTGTTTCCTATTTCGGGACGTTTTGCGGTTTGGCCGGCTTGCATAGCCAAAGGCCTGTTGGGTGATCATTGCATGATGTTTCGCGGTTTGGGGTGTTTCCTGTTTCGATTGGGTCGTATTAAAACGGGCCCACTGGGCATTCCTTTCAGGACGTTTCGCCGTTCAGGGCTTGCAACACAAATTGCGCGAGTGACATCGCAGTGGGTCAGCCCCAGGGCAGTCCTATGTTTTGGAACACAATCGTTATTGTGGTCACCTTAGCCATTTTTTTTGGGGGGGGGCTCCAAAATAGCCTAGTTTTCGCACAGCGTGGGCACAGTGCACGGTGCGCCTCCAAACACTGACCAGCAGCAGTAAGAGTGAGAGATACGCGTCGCTGTGTTCGTGCAAGGGCGTGTTTGCGCGCAACACATACCACAGAACCCACGTTGCAGACATAACGCAACCCTACCTCTCAAAACACAACAATACAAAGCATTGTCCTCATCCGCACACCTCAGGTGCCGTCCAGTTGCTTGCACTCTGCTTCAGTGGTTTTGCTGTGGCCTGTCCTTGCTGGCCATGCCCATCCTGTGTCCCTGCCGCCCTCGTGTCCAGTCCGCAGAGCACAACTCAAATCCGGTCACACATTTTGGGGGGAGCCATTGGTGTATCTCCGCCGGCACCTGCACCCCCAGTGGGTGCGAATAGAACGCCTTGCCAACCTTACGCCGCATCCTGAACAGCTGGGCATGCTTGCCTTTTGGGGCTGGCTTAGGAGCTGCCTTGGGGTCTGGCTTAGGGATAGGCTTGGCTCTCTTATCGTTTTTTTGACGAAGCTGCAATAGTGCCACAACAGTACGAGATAGTCTCGGGATCTAAGTACACTCTCAGAACATACCACGGCTTCTTCTCATAGGCTTGGCTCTCTTATCGTTGGGAACAAAACAGACAATGTCTTTGGTAAAATACAGCTTACCATTTAAACCATGCCCCAGCCTCCAAACCCCGTGATGGGCAGCCTTGGCCCAAACAACATCAGGCACAAACTCATCTTTCGTGTACTACTGGTATATGACAGGCAGCCCGGCAGTGGAAATGGAATTGCTTATGACTGCAGAGTGCCCAACAGGCCAGCACATGCACCACAACACAAGATCACATGGAATTGCAGCTACACCCACACTTTGAGATCCAACTTTGACCACTCTTACAGCCTACACAAAGTTACAGGCTACATTTTCCTTTACTTGGAGCCGCAAAAACCACGTTTCCAAAAAATCCCAAACAATGCAGAAGCATGGGGCCACCATATCAAGACAAGGGCATGCGCGCGCAAGGACACCCTTGCACAAGCATGCTTGGACAGTCTCCCTAGAACGCACGACAAAGTACCCCACATCACATGTAACAAATATGCCTCCCATAAAATGTATATTTGGTCGGGGCTATTGCTACATCTCTTCTCTGGTATTCACAACCGACTTTTTTAGTTGGCCCATGCAGACAACAATCGCTTCCACGTGATGGTGTGCCACGGTTCCGTTGGAACAACTTCCCAAGCACTTCTTGGGAGGAACACCCCGAACAAACTTCTAATGAGACATAACAACTGGTTTGGTATTGAAACAAACAAAGCAAAATTTCTAAGCACCTTTTCCGTGCATCGACCCAAGGCAATTTCCAAGCACCAATCCCAGCCCGGTCCGCCCAGTGACCTCGCATACAACCTCACAAGCACGTTTCCTGAGCTCCCCATCCAGCCCCTTCTTCAAGCACCAATCCCAGCCTAGCCCACCCAGCGACCTCGCATGCAACCTCGCAAGCACTTTTCCCAAGCACCCCTGCCCATCAAAGTTTCTACGCACTTTTCTCTAGCTCCCCACCCAGCCCCTTTTCCAAGCACCAATCCCAGCCCAGCACACCCTGCAACCTCGTATGCAACCTCGCAAGCACTTTTCCCAAGCACCCCCGCCCAAGCCCAAATTTCCAAGCACTTTTTCCAAGCGGCGGGCGCCTCCAGTTTTCCAAGCAGTGCACAGACCCAAATGTTTGAGAACTTTTTTTTTGGCCCATGCAACTTTCAGGCACTCGCTTAGAATTGCACCTTGCGATTTACAACCAACACTCAAAAAAGTTCTGAAGTATTGTCAAGATAAAAAAATATTTCATGCCGAGGGGATTTGCGACATGTGAAATGGTCACCAAATGATGGACTTCCACCGTTGCACCAGAAATACTAATCGGCATGCGCCTTCAGCCTTGATGGCACACCCCCTCCCCCCCATCTGCCCTCGGGGAAACTATGCGCTAGGACCCAAACCTGACCTTTCCACAACAATGTCACTAGAAGAATTTCTATTGCCTCCGGCAATGCACCTTGAAGAGAGTGCTAGCACACTAGAGTCAGCCAATTCAGCTTACAGTCAATCAATCAGTCAGGTAGGCAGGCCAGCAGGCATGCACTCAGTCAGGCAGTCAGTGAGGGAGGCAGTGAGGGAGGCAAAAACACCCAGTTTCCTCTTTTTGGTGGCTGCCTACATCTAATCTACAAGCAATGGTGAACCTCATCTGTGCAAGCAAAGACAGTGGCCGAGTGGACAAACAATTCGCGGACAACGGACCAAGCGTAGGTTCGAATCGCGTATTGGATAGCCAACTGCGCAACGGTCTGTCCCTCGGCCGTTTGGCAGACCATGGTTCGCATCGCATCCCACTCAGCACAAACTTTTGACCCCTCCCCCCCCAAAAAAAATTAAAAATGGTACCCAAGTACGGGGAGGTAGAGGGCTCAAAGTCGAAAAATTCATTGGGGGGTCGTTTTTTTCTCACCAAGTAACGATTTTACAAGAGGTTAGACATCCAATATCATGCGTTGGGGTGTGCTACGCAAACGACCCCCCAAAAGGGGGGGGGGTGCATGGTGTCGGCGCCTGCGCTTGATCAAACCACCTCTCGTCGAGGTGATTTGTCTTCAGAGCCTTCAACACCACGACTTTGGGGGCAGTCACAGCGGGGGGCGGGGGGGGGGAGGGGTCTGTGCACGGGTCCTCAAAGGTCAGGTGCGGACCTTCCAGTATGGTCCCTATGGACACTACGGCGGGCAAAGGGCTGAATCGCTGTCCTTGAGTTGATCATTCTTCAAATCCCATCCCCAAATCAGGTCCGTTCCCGACTCGTTTCGGCTCCCAGCGGCACGTGGCGACTCGTTTCGGCGTGTGCTTGTGTCCGGGGAGGGGCAGGGATGCAGAAGAAGGGAAGCGGCCTCTGATGGGGCCCCAGAAGCGGGTAGACAGGCGGTTGGAGGGGGTTCCAAAGCGGTTGGGGGCGGGTACTGTCGGTTACCGAATGCTGATAAACCTGGCACTTGCTGACAAGAAGACAGCGGCCGGGCCACAGGCCGACGCCCCGGGAGGGGGGCGACCTCCACTTTGACAGGGGAGACGTGTGTTTGGCGGACAAAGAGTGCGGATGGGCTAACGGGGGTTGTGGGACACAGCCGTCCCCCAAGAGCTTCAGGAACCGTTACAGAGGCACATTACCGCTCACCAGGGCTCCTTTTGGGGGGGGGGGGGTCCAGCCCCCCCCCCCCCCCCTCCGGTGGTGCTGAGGTTTTAGAGGCGCCGAAGAAATGTTTTGGTCTAAACAAAATTGGCGCCGAACGCGCCAGAGAAATTTTTTGATTGGCCAAAGGCCCGGAAGACAATTTGGCCCAATCTTTTAGGGGGGAGGGGGTTGTGGGGGGGGGGGGGGGCGGGTGCCCCCCGCCCAGCGGTGCCAAGTTGTTAAGAGGAGCCCTGCCACGCATCCACCCCCCAAATATATTAACGTCCAGGCCGGGGATTTGGGGCCTTTCTGCTGGGACTCATGCCAGTGGGGGGTCGCCGCTCCGGGCCGAAGGGGGGGGGGGGGGGCTGCTTCCCCATCGTACCCTACGAAGCACGCCCCCGACACCGCACCAACCCCCCCTCCTGCGGGGCGGAGGCCACCCAAGCACAGGGCATGCCAAGGTCCACGGAAGTGCCCCATGCACCGTCCGCCCGGGGGCTCCGATGGCACCCTCCGGACGCCCGACGCACCATCCCCCCCCAACGGACGCACTTTGCTGCTCTACCAGAGGGGTTGCCCCCCCCACCCCCCCACCCCGGCCCCCACCCTTGCACAGAGCCCCCCAAGAGGCAACTGGAGCGCCGGAGATTGGCCCCCGTATACCCCCGGGACACAGGTATACGATCATCGCTCTTCAGAACAGTACCGAATGTTGCCTTGAGTTCGCTGCTCACAGCAGCTATCGAATGTTTCTTGGGCTGCCTGGTCAGCTCATCCTCCTCCCTTCACCCCCAATTGGGGGGGGGGGTGACCGAGGCCCAGGGGGGCGGTCAAAGGGGCCGGTTAGACGGGCGGTGGGGTCATCCAGAACGGCGGTCATTCGTGTGGGGCGGTCATTTAGGGACTGGATCGGCGTCGCCGTCAGGGCGTTTAGGGCGGTTCGGGGCGGTGCCGTGCCGCAGGCGCGCGATTGGGGGGGGGGGGGGGGGGGCGCAGAAGCATCGTTTGCCCCGTAGGTCCACGGCGCCGAAGACAACTTTTCCTCCGGTTACAATACAAAGTTAGGTCTGGGTCCTCGGGCATGGTCTCCAATGGGTCGTCAGCAGGGGACCGTGTCTCCCGGGGGTCGGGAGACCCGCCGCGCCGCGCCGAGGGGGCCTGGCCACGGGGCCGGGGGGGGGCGGGACAGGGCTTTGCTGGAAGTGGAGGGGGACTATCGGGGCAGTCCCAGAGCGGTTGTAGAGCGGTCCCAGTTCATGTGAAGGCGGTTGGGGGGTGGGCGGTTACTGGCGGTTGGAGATGCGGATGGGGCGGGTGTTGGGGTATGGGAATGCCGTTGGGGTGGAGTCAGTGCAGTGGGGAGGGGGGGGGGGGTACCCCCCCCCGCCCCTTCAAGCGATTCCCTGGGGCGGGGGGTGTCGTTCGAGGGATGCCACGGGTTGGAACAGCGTGGAGGAGCGCCGCGCGGCGGGCACTGCGACCCTCTCGTCGGATGCTGCGGTGCCCCAGCGGCTGCAACAGTCGATGCACGCGCGACTGGCCCAGGGCTCGCAGCCCTGTGGTGCGGGGCAGGGGAAGGTGACTCCATTCCCGGGCCGTGCAGGGAAGTATTGGAAAGAGGGGGGGGGGGGGGTGTCGGGGACCAAAACGTGCGTGTACCAAAAATGGCCCAACCAGATTTCCCCAACGGTCAATTTCGTTTTTTTCCCACGATGGTCCCTTTGGTCGGGGGGGGGGGGGGGGGCTCACAGGCGGCCCCAGAAGCGGGTGGATAGGCGGTTGGAGGAGTGGGGGCGGTCACTGTCAGTTACAAATGCCATTGAAGCGGGCACTTGGCGTCGGGGGTACAGTGGCTGGGCGTTGGCTGGGCGCCCTGGAGGGGGGGGGGGGGGGGTTGGCACAAGGCCTCGGTATCTGATTGTGTGCCTTTGGCGGCGCCTATTGGCCTCTCGCCACTGCTCATTCGGACCCTCTGTGGGCCCGAACGTGTTTTGGTTGTGCCAACGGAGCCCCCGGATGACTTGTCCTATCGGTACCCCTGGAGAGTGGGGGGTACACCCCCCCCTTTCCAACGCATCCCTGGGAGGGTTGTCCAAAGGATTGGGAACTCCCGGGGGGGGGGGGGGCTGGAGGGGGGGGGGGGGCCTTGCCCAAAAAAAAACTCAAGCACAGGCCTGAGACCCCCCCCCCAGCCCCAACGCCTGCCAACTGCATTTGTAGCCACCCAAACCGCCTCCCGCTGCTCTACTGCGGAGCGGTAAGCCCCCTCCCCAAATAGCCCAACACAGTGTAGTTGGTACTCAGCCCTTGGGTAATGGTGAACAATCTGGATGTAGATCTGGATGTGAACCTCGATCCAAAGCTGCACGCACTCTACCAGTTTGGCTGAAGTGTGGGATTCAGGGTATTCAGTGCAGGTCTGCCTGATCATAGCTGTATAAGCGCTGCTCCAACTGCGCCGCGTCCCCGGGGGCGGGGGGTAGGGGGCTTGACCAGGGGCTGAAGGGGGGGGGGGGGTCAAAGGGGCCGGTTAGACGGGCGGTGGGGTCATCCAGAACGGCGGTCATTCGTGTGGGGCGGTCATTTAGGGACTGGATCAGCGTCGCCGTCGAGGCGTTTAGGGGCCTTGGGGGGGCCGGTTCGGGGCGGTGCCGTGCCGCAGGCGCGTGATATGTGATGGGTCAGCGGGCGTTCAGGGCCTTGGGGGTCGATGGCAGAGGAGGGGGGGGGGCGCAGAGCGGGAGCGGCACGAGGGCAACGACCCCCGTCGCAGTGCAAACGCGCCCGCTTTGGCTGCGGGGCAGTGCCCCCGGTCGCTGCACTCCGCCGTCCCCCTGCAACGCCCCTCAACGCGGGGCCAAACTGCCGTGAGAGGGCCCCCCAAAACGGAAAGCGTTCTGTTGTGCACTCAAACGTTTCGAAAGGCATCGCCCTCGCTCACCGTTGATCACCGCCTCAAAGACCCGGGCAGCAGCCCCCACGACTCCCACGTCCTGGGGTTTGGTCTTCCACATCACCGGCGATGGATCCCAAGCGGCAACGCGCACGCGACGCACGCCGCCAAACCTCCGCTTCGGGATCTTGTGGGACGAAGCGGGACGGGGGTATGACACCAAACAGGCCCTCGCAGGCCGCCCCAGACACGGCCCCGGCGGCGCCGTGGAGGCCTCGTCTTGCGGGGGGAGCCTCGTTGGACAAGCGCTGCTCCCTCTCCCGGAGTGCTGCCGGCGAAGGCAAAAGCCCGGACGGATACCCGGGGGGGGGGGGGGGGGGGCTCATGCCCGGGGGGCTTGTGCCGTGTGCCGTGGGGGTACCACCGGGGGAACAAGTGGAGAGGGTTGTCGATTGGGAGGGGCAAAATTAGAGAGGGCAAAGTATGGTATTGCTGAGTGGGACTGGGGGCTGGGGGTGCCCCCCTGCCCCGGCGAGGGGATCTCAGTAGGATCCAGCCCCACATGCGGTAAGCTCAGTAGGAAGGAGCCCCGCCCTATGGGCAACTGAGTAGGACCCAGCGCCATCCACAAGGCTCCTCACTAGGAACCCGCCCTGACCCCCCCCCCCCCCCCACTAAGCAAAGGCCTGATGCCGTGCTGCTGTTTCCTTGTGGACGGTTGCTGTTGCCGGTGCACACGTTTTGGCACGTGACATCCTCAAAATGGAAGGAAATGATTGGGAGGAGGGAGGGCGTCCGAACTCGTCCACATCAATGTCATCCGCCCCCAACGAGTCCCTCCGGTGGTATCGGGTGCCCTTGACCGTGGCCCTTTTTCTGAGGGCCGCACTCGCGCGGCCGCGCACCGACAGGGGCCGTTTGGAGGACGTTGCCGTTCCAAAGGCAAACCGATGATGGATCGCGCCGGGGGGGCCATGAGCCGCTGCCGTAGGGTCACGGCGGGCGGCAGCGCACGCGCTTTGCCGCGCCCCCGGGGCCGCGCGCCGTCCGGGGGCTACCGCATGCACATCACCTGCACCGCGGAGTCCGCGCCCCCCGTCGCCAGCAGCGGCTTGGCGCAGTGCCACTGGACGCACAGCGCCGTCTCGTCGCATTTGCCGGTGTGCAGCTGCGAAAAGGGATGAGGGGCGTGGGCCTGGGCCTGGGCGTGGGCATTCCCTTTTGCCGCCGGCCCCTGCGCCTCTCTCTCTCTCCCTCCCTCCCTCTCTCTCTCTCTCTCTCTCTCTCTCTCTCTCTCTCTCTCTCTCTCTCTCTCTCTCTCTCTCTCTCTCTCTCCCTCTCTCTCTCCCTCTCGCTCGCGCGCGCGCTCTCTCTCTCTCTCTCTCTCTCTCTCTCTCTCTCCCTCTCGCTCGCGCGCGCGCGCTCTCTCTCTCTCTCTCTCTCCTCTGTCTCTCCCTCTCTCTCTCCCTCTCGCTCGCGCGCGCGCGCTCTGTCTCTCTCTCTCTCTCTCTCTCTCTCTCTCTCTCTCTCTCTCTCTCTCTCCCTCTCGCTCGCGCGCGCTCTCTCGCTCTCTCTCTCTCTCTCTCTCTCTCTCTCTCTCTCTCTCCCTCTCTCTCTCCCTCTCGCTCGTGCGCGCGCGCTCTGTCTCTCTCTCTCTCTCTCTCTCTCTCTCTCTCTCTCTCTCTCTCTCTCTCTCTCTCTCTCCCTCGTCACCTTCTGCCCTGCCGCCTGCGCGTCTGTGTCTGCCAGGCCGTACACCGGGACCCCAGCACCGCCTCTTGCTCGGCGTCCCACGCCACTCATCTCTGCGCCGCTCCCGCTCTTGCCGCTCTGCCGCATCGCTCATCGCGCCCCCCTTCTGCCCCAGGCCTTTGCTTAAGGGGGGGGAGGGGGGGTGCGGGCGACCCCCCTCCCCTGGGCCGTGGCTCGGGGCAGGGGCCAGCCCCACATGTCAGTCCACTCAGTCGGAACGGGGCGCCACCATTGGGGCCACTGGGTAGGACACAGCCACATCCTGAAGGCGACTCCCCAGGAACCCCCCCCCCCTGACCCCCCCCCCCCCCCCCTCCTCAGCAACGCCCTGCTCGGCTCCCTCTCTGCCTGACGTCGTCTCAGGCCTTGCACCGCCTTCACACGCCCCGGTGCCCGTGCCCTGTGCCGGTGCAGTGCGGGGCCCACATACGGAAATCTCTTCGATGAGGCAGCGCTTTCCCATGTCCCAAACTTTGACGGAATCCGGCCCATGTCCTGCGCAGGGGGGGGCGACGGGTGGCCGGGGGGCGAGGGGGCGCTGGAAGGAATGGGAGGCCACGGAGCAGTGCAGCGGACGCTCGCAGCACCGGTGGGCGACGGTTGGGAGAGCGGTTGGGGGGCAGGAGCCGGCGGTTGCAGAAGCCGCGGTTGGAGTTGGAAGGAGGCGGTTGGGTCGTAACCGACAGTAACTGCTGGGGGACCACCCCCCTCCCCCTTTCAAACGCACCCAGGGGCTGTGGTGGGTGCGACGTCCTCTGGCAAGCCTCCCCAGTCTCAAAACCCGCAGACCCGGTCCTGTGGTCCAGTGTCCCGGCCCCAAACCTCGTACATCATGTCTCGGACTGTGCACCACCGCCCGTGTGCCTCCGATACCGCGGCACAACGTGGGACCTGCAGCGGCTGCCACCGCGTGCGGATGAGCGCAGATACTCCGCCGATCGCTTTGCGCAGGGCCTCCGGTGCCCCCGGTCACATGAATGAACACGGTCGTGTGGGCACGTGTGCATGGGCATGGGCAGGGGCTTCACTGCGCCGGGGTCGCCCAGGGTCTGTGGTGGCGTTGCAGCCCCGAGTCCAACGCGAGGGGGCCTGAGACGACCTCGCAGGTCTGCCGGAGTACCCCCCGGGGAGGGCGCTCCGGTACGTCAGGACGGGTGTTGGACATACACCCAACCCAACCCAACCCAACCCATCCGAGCTCCGGCCTGCGCCGCCCCCCAGCCCCCCCCTCAGGAATGCATCGGAAGGGGGTGGGGGGCACCCGCCCGGCCCCCCCCCTCCAGGGCGTCCAGCCCATGCCCAGCCACTGTCTCCCTGACGGCAACTGCCAGCTTCAACGGCATTTGTAACCGACAGAAACCGCCCCCAACCGCTTCGGCAACCTCCTCCAACCGCCGATCGAACCGCTTCTGGGGCCGCCTCTGAGGTCCCTTCCCTTCTAATGCCTCCCTGCCCCTCCCCCTCCAGCCACCAGGTGCATTTCCGACTGCCAACACTGACCCCCGGCGCTTTACCGCTCACCACCAACCGCTCTTCTACCAGCCCCTCCACCGCCCCTTCGCAGCCCTGTCCCCCAGGCGACTCCATCAACCCGGGCCTACTCCGATGCACGGTGGCCGCAGGGGCCGCAACCCAATTCCGCCTTCCCTTGCACCAACAGCCACGGCCGGGGTCCGTCCCTAGGGCCACGCGTGCGCTCCGAGGGGGGAGACGCCCCCGCAAACAGGTGCTGTCGGTTGGAGGTGTTCCTTCCCAGCCTGAACGCCCCCCTCCCTGCGGAAGCCATGGCTTGTATCTCCCCCGCATGGGGGCGTAGAATGAGAAGGGCCGGCGCCCACAGCACTTGACCTACCCCACGGGGGAGGGGGGGGGAGGAGCCTCAGCTCAAGAGGCACCCACCCACTCACCGACTTACCAACACGAGGGAAAATGTAAGGGAGTGTAGCCCTTGCCCTGCAAACCACCCACCCACTCTTGGCCCACCCCCCACCCCCCCAAGGGGGGGGTTCCCATCAGAAGGAGGCACCCACCATTTTGAAAAAGGCAGGCACCACCCCCCCCGGGGGGTAGGCAGGCGAGGCACAAAGAAAAGGCCTGATCAGGTACGATGACGGCTGCGCGAAGTGACCCCCATTCCGTGTCTCGGCCGTGGCTGCGGCCAGCCTCAAGCGACGCCACGTAGCACCCCCTACTTTCAGCCTGGGGCGGGGGCGGGGGGGGGGGGGGGGGTGACCGAATTAAAACAACAGACAAATGCAAACCAGAGGTAATGCACTCCATAGTCAGTCACATACATTGGAACGGGGGGGGGGGGGGCTCCAGGGCGCCCCGCCTGTGCCCAGCCACTGTCCCCGTGACGGCAACTGCCAACTTCAATGGCATTTTCTAACCGACAGTAACCGCCCCCAACCGCTTTGACAACCTCCTCCAATCGCCTGCCTAACCGCTCCCAGGGATGCATTGGAAGGGGGGGGGGGGACCTCATTAAAACAAAGACAAATGCAAACCAGAGGTAATGCACTCCACAGTCGGGCATAAGTGCATCTGTATTCTCTATGCCAAACCTGGTTAAACCTCAGGACACACACTGTGTCGGGGGCGGGGGGGGGGGGTGCCATGAAGGCCTAGGCAAGCACGCCGATTGGTAAGTCCGGGTGTGCGCAGTTGTTCACCCGTTGAAGGGGTCGAGGGGGAGGGAGGGGTTGCAGATGAGAAGTAGTTTGGGGGGGGGGGTATAAGGGCACGAAGGCTATTGTCTACTGAAAGGGTCCTTTCCATGTCACCCCACCTCCATGAGGCAGTATCCTGACGCCAAGTCAAGTAAGGGAACAAGCTTCCCGCCTCATGACGGGTGGTGACTCCACTCAACCTCCTCGACGACCAAGGATTGCCCGCCCTCCAAAAAGAATCCTACATTTCCGGGCGGGCGGGGCGGGGGGTATTTGGTAAAACTTAGTACCAGACGAGGTAAAACTTCGTAAAATTTGGTAAATTAGTATCAGACGAGGTAAAACTTCGTAAAAATTGGTAAATTAGCACCAGACGAGGTAAAACTTAGTAAAGTTTGGTAACACTTCGAAGAAACAAGGTAAGACTTAGTAAACAAAATTTTTTGAGAAAAAATTTTTCAAAAAAAATTTGTTTACTAAGTTTTACCTCAGGGGGGGGGGGGGGATGGGCCAACCCCTGGTCTCATCGACAAAACCCACCACTGCACAAGTTGAAGGCTAAGGGGCCAAGCAAAAGAAATAGGGAGGGATACCAGTGGTGGCCATCATCTGGGCGCTGGGATGCACCGCCACATCCGATACGTGAGAGGCGTGTGCCACCATGCTGTGGATCAGTTTGCCTGCAGCGAATGCGACAGCGATGCGGCGGTGGCGGCCGGGGGGCAGCAGGTTCCGAAGGCGCGGTGCTGAGGGGGCGCAGAAGCCGGGCAACGGAGTGTTTGGGGGGGGCATGGCGATGAGCAGGCACATGTGTGCCGCATTATGTATTTGTATCGTGTTGTTTTTGTGTCGCGACGGGGAAACGTAGGAACGTGCGATGCTTGGAATCGCGAAATTTGGTGACGAGAAAATTGGGCACCAGTGCTTAAATGCTGCCGCAAAATTTGGTACAAATCCGCAGATTGTGACGCAAGAACAAACATAGACCGTGAATGGTGGTTGTTATTTCTGATGGGCCTTTGGTTGGGTACTTGTTTCCTACAGCTTCGGAATGGTCGCTTGGATGGTTTGCTCTTGTATCCCGGAGGCTGGTGGCCACAATGGGACTGTGCAAGCCAAGAGAGCTAAAAGCGACACCAGAGAAATGGCCCCGGACATGCAAACACCGCGGCACAACTTGGCACACTTCTGTTGTGCCCAATGTTGCCCGCCCAAACACCACCTGTTCCTGATTTCCCCCTCCCCAAGTCCCAAGTCGAAATGCACTGCACATGAGCCCCATGTCTTCCCCTACGACCGACGTGCCATGGCTGAAGTTCCCCTGGACGTTCCAACGTGTCTGGATTTGTGGAACGGTGGAGAAGTCGCCTCTGAAAGTTTGAAGTCACCTTCGTATCATATCTTGTTTTCTGTTGTCTTGAAGAGGACTTACTTTTACTTTCTCTAGCACCTGATGGTTTGACAGTCATCTTCCTATCGGATGATCTTGACCGTGAGGATTTTATAACTCAGACTTTACGTGATTCCGCGGGGCGTTGCAAGACAGACACATAGCTCAGGGACGGCTCGCCACAACAACCACTTCCTCCGCCCGATATGAGCACGTCCGGTCGGACGCGCCGACTCCCCGAGGCTTAGGGCGCCTGTCGCGCGCGCCAACAACCGATCCGCCCACCCACCACCGATCCGCCCACCCACCGTCCCTTGGCCGGGGCCGCGGGGGCACAGGCTGAACGCCGCACCTGAGTTCAGGTCCCAGAACTTCACGAGGCCGTTCTCGTGCGCGGTGAAGCAGATGGGCATTGTGGGATGGAGGGCGCACTTGTTGATTTGGAGGCGGAGCTCTGCAGTACAGAAACCGAGAACTGGGCAGGGGCTTGGGACACTTCATGGGGGGGCTCCACAGCAGCTGCGGTGCGGTGGTGTTGGTGGGGAGGGAAGGGGGTACACGGGCGCAGGGCGGAGCCGGGAGGGCGTCACTCCGTGTAGGTACTCACACACGCCGTGTGTGCGACGGCCGCGCCATCCAAACTCCAGTGCCTGGACCAGACATGCCACTCGTCTGGGACCAGCCCAGACATGATCGGAGGGAGCAGGATCCTACCGAGCCGCACACCGGATGCAGTGCGTTCCTACTGAGTTTTGGTGGTGCAGGGGGGGGGGGGGTATTACTGAGTGGCCTTTGATAATGGACCTTGAGACAAAATTCGTTGACCAGCAGCCGGTGTCGGATGCTTGGTCGGAGTTGGATCCAATTGCAGCCGCGACCGCCGCCCCCTCCCCTTCCCGGTCCTCCCCTGGTATCGGTCACAATATGCGATAGACTGCGATGCAGCGGCTCCAGCGCGATTGTGTGACAGTGTCCAGTCGGTACTCCAGAGCTTGCAGGGGGCGGCACCAGGGCTCCTTTTAGGGAGGGGGGGGGGGGGCTGGTGTGGGACCCCCCGCCCCCAGGGGTGCCGGGTTGTTAAAAGGAGCCCTGAGCGGCTCACTCTTCCATTCGAACAAAGAGGAAACAAAGGAAGTGGGGGACCATACACATGGTCATATCTTGGGCTGTATCCAACGGCGGTTGGGCGAGTGCTCTGGGCGCTCCACCTCGGCTCGGAGGGCGTGCGTGCTGCTGCATGCCGCGCTGCTGCACACCAAGAGTGCCCGATGCCTGCCCGCACCCACGCCCCCTACATGTGCGCACGGTGTCTCTTTGGGCGTGTCCCTGGTGAGGGGCCATAGGGGGGGGGGGGGGGCAACAGGGGGTACCTGCAGTTTGGACCCGGGACCCCCGCCATGGGTTAGGGGTTTGATATACAAGAAAAAGGTTGTTCAGGAGCCAGGTCTAAATCCACACACAGCTTGACCCCCACCCCACCCCCCCACCCCACAAAAATGGGGTACCCGGGTACGGGGGGATAGGGGGTACGGGGATCAAAATCGAAAAATTCGTTGGTGGGTCGTTTTCTGTTCCAAAATGATGACTTTACAAGGGGTTGGATATCGTGCCTCAGGGTATGCTACGCAAACGCCCCCAAAAAGGGGGGGGGGGATTATATGACGCCCGCGCCTGAGCCCGCTTCGAGGTGATTTCGGTGTTTTCCACGATGGTCAATTTGGTCGGGGGGGGGGGGGGGTTACCCCCCCTCCTCCTGCGGTGTACGGCCATTCTAACACTTTCCCCAGGATCACTGCGGCCTGGGGGAGCGGGGCGCTTGGTACATGCGGGCGCATCCAGGCCATGAGGGGCGCTTCCAAGGATGACTGTTGCTCAGGGTTGTGAGGAGGTGTCCGCCATCGTGGCGCCGCCCGAATCGGGACCACCGGTTGCGACCCTGACGATCTCTTGCACAGCCCATCTGACCCTCTGCGACGCCGTCCAACGCGGAGTGATCTTGAGCACCCTCTACCACAACCGTCTCTGGCCCTTGACACCCCTTGACACCCCTTGATAACCCTCAGAACTCTGCGCAACCTCCTCGAGTCTACCACGCACCCACCGACGTCCCATCGGGCTGACCCACCCACCCCTGTGTGCCAAGTACAGGGGGGGGGGGGGCTTGACGGGGTTGTTTTTCGGTTTTTGAAAATGGCTGGCGGAAAAATTGTGAAGTGATGCGGGAAATCACAGCGGAAAATTCAAACCCATCTCGACACTCCTTTGCTTCATCAGAGGCTGCTGACCGGTGGACAGACGACGATTGACTAAGCAAGCACGAGTAAAAATTCAAGGAGCAACCAACTGATAATACGGAGGCATTGCAATCCTTAAAATTGGCGGGAATACTTCGAATTTTTTTTTTGCACTGGCTCCGAAGGTTGTCCAAACGCACTTTTTTCCACCTGAATTCTTGCCTGCCCCTGCACACGTGGATACGCTGTACGACCCTCTATCACCCTCTGCGACAACCCTCTGCAACCCGCTAGACCCATCTGTGGCAATCCTGTACACCCCTCCGCACCCCTTAGACCCCTCCACGACACTCTCTTCATTCCCCAGTGCTCCGTACAACCATGAATCGTCCACCAGCCCCAGCAACCCTCGCCAACCCTCCCCAGTTCTCTCAATCTCTACACCCCCTCCCCTCTCCCGGCAACTCCCTGCAACCATCCACAACATGTACAGCCCCTTAAAACCCTCACCACACGCCCTAAACCTCAACAAGGGGATGGCTGCAGCTTGTGGAGGGTCGCTGAGCGGGGCCCGATTTGAGGGTACAGTCAAGGAGGGGTAAAGATCAGCGAGCACTGCAGTGCGCTGGCGAGGGCTGCAAAGGGTTGTGGAGGTTTGGCAGGGTTTGGTGCGGGAGAGGAGGGGGGGGCTAATGAGGGTTGTGCAGGGCTCGGTCTAGCGGGTTGCAGAGGGTTGTCGCAGAGGGTGATAGAGGGTCGCACAGCGTATCCACGTGTGCAGGGGCAGGCAAGAATTCAGGGTGGAAAAAATGCGTTTGGACAAACTTCGGAGCCAGTGCAAAAAAATTCGAAGTATTCCCGCCAATTTTAAGGATTGCAATGCCCCCCCCCCCCCCTTTAAAAGGGGGGGGGGCCAGGGGGGGGGGGGGGGGTTGGCACAAGGCCTTGGTGGTTGGCTCTGTTAGCCTGTGGCAGCGCCTATTGGCCTCTCGCCCTTGAACCTTCTGCCATGACAAGCAGGCATCCGCACGGCTGCGGGCATCCGCACTGCCGCGGGCATCCCCCTGCCTGGGGGGGGGGGGGATCCACAATGCAACTTCTGCCCATGGCGTCCTCCCCAGGGGGTGGGGGGGGTCCAGCCCCCCCACCCCACCCCCCAGTGGTGCTGAGTTTTAGAGGTGCCGAAGAGCCCTCATACCACATTTGCCAAATGCTTTCATGATGAGGTGGGGGGAAATGGAGGAAAACAGAACACAACAGACATGTACAAATATTGGGCATAAAGGAAAACCACCACCACCCAACAATCGCAATGCTGAACTGGAGAACATGGACACACGGTACAAGAGGCAAAAACAGCGGACAAACATAGGTACAAAGCTATTTGAAAACACTCTCCCGTATTTGAAACTGACCAATTAGTTTGGTCCAAACACTCCCATCAGACCTTTGCATCATTCCAATGTTGGGATTGGGATGCCGGCAGGCTCGTATGGTCACCAACTGCGCCTTTTTTTTGGGGGGGGGGTCCTGGGGGGGGGGGGTTGGCACAAGGCCTCGGTCCTGGGGGGGGGGGAGGGGGAGCCCGTCCCACCCCCCACCCCCCACCCCCCACCCCCACCCCCAGTGGTGCCGAGTTGTTAAAAGGGGCCCTGGGGTTGTTGGAGGGCTGCAAACGGCTGTTGCGAGATCCAAACTTTGCAGAGGCGTGTCTGTTGTTGGTGTGGAGCTGATGCCTTCCAACCCACCGTCTGCCTGCCTGCCACCGTCCTACTGCTCCCCCGCCCTTGTCCACCTGGACGCCCCCGCAGGCCACCTCGCACAGACGCAAAGTCCGACCTGGCGCTGAGTCCGCATAATACAATCCGGCCTCGCACGGCTGGTTGACGACGGGATCGGTGTCATCCCCAAGCTGCAACCCATCCAGGTTCATGAGGATGCTGCCAGTCTCAACATCAAAGACAGCTGTCAAGGCGATGGTGTGTGGAGGGTCACGTGGGCAGCGATGCATTGGAGGGGGGGCAGCCCCCCCCCCCCCCCCAGGATGCCCAGCCTATGCCCAGCCACTGTCCCCTGAGGCAAGTGCCAGCCTCAACGGCATTGGTAACCGACAGTAACCGCCCCTAACCGCTTCGGCAACCCCCTCCAACCGCCTGCCTAACCGCCTCTGGGGCCGCCTCTGAGGCCCCTTCCCTTCTGATGCATCCCTGCGCGTGAGTGTTTCGGGGCAATTCGGGCTCTTTTTGGGGGGCCCCTTCCGTGCAAAATAGATGGCACTGAGCACAATTCTGTTGATCTTCCGGAACTCATTTTGAAAACACCGTTGCCTTCGCAAGGCCACCTCGCAGAGAATGAGTCGCAGCAAGATACCACGAACTTGGCCAATGGTTTCAGTGGATGAGTATAAAAGTACCCCAGCAGACATGGCACCAGGCGCTAATACCCTGTGGCAAATATGGTGGAAAACACGTGAAGGGGCTGGAGAACGCTTGACGTGTGACATCGTGATCATTGTGAGCGGTCGCAATATCGGGTGTGGGATCTTGGTGTTGTGAGATTTCAGGGATGATTACTCGTTTGCCCGCAACCGCAACCCGCAACCCAGGGGCTGATGACACAAAGAGTTAAGCCCACAATTCAGCCCCTGAGGCTGTGATACGCGACTGGGCCAAAAAAAAACGGGGTTGGGGGGTTACGTGGTGTCTCTCATGTGGGCCCTGCTTGATCTACCAACCTCTGCGATGCGATTTCTTCGAGGTGCAGCTGGGCTGGCTCCCGCTAGCCTCGGGGGTTCCGGGGCTACCCCTGGGGTGTCTGGGGTTAGCCCTGGTGAGTCCGGGGCTACCCCCGCGGAGTCCGGGGGTAGCCCCGGGGTGTCCAGGGCTAGCCCCAGGGCCACATCCAAAGCCTCCATCCTCCTGCGCAACTGCAGTGTCCAAAGATCACAGCAGCGATACCCCCTGGACATGAGCATGGGAGGGTGGCGGGTTCGTGGCATGCGCGTGCGGCACACAGCGATCGGCTTGTTCCAAAGACGGCCATGAGAGCACGCTGGTTCCAGGCGCGGGGGGGGGGGGGGCTTGTTTTACCACATCCCTGTCCCCACACATCCCAACAAGAGTCGAAATGTAACGGAAGTCCGGGCCGATTACCATAGAATGGGACGATATGGACAACCACTACTATCTGATTGATCCGTATGATGCATGACCGGCACCGCAGTGGTCCCCGGTTCGAATCTTTGGAAGTACCTTTCATTTTGCATTTTCGGGGGCAGGAATTTTTTGAGTAGCGAAAGATATTCATGCGAAAACACCTCCAAAAGCGTCGAATTCGAAACCGGGTACCCCTGGCACTGCAGAGACACAGGCGGTAAAATAGCGCTATCCAACCGGATCTTTGTCTCTGGACAAGCCCATGCTCAGCCATACGACTGAGTCATCCCCATCAAACACCATCCAGCGCCCACTATGATCATGGAGTGAAGTTGTCCATCCGCCCGTGTGGACAACAAAGCCACACAAACCCTTTCCAAGAGCGCAGTGCCAGACCAGTGCTTTGTCGACGGGATCAGTGGTCAGTTTGGGGCTCGGCCAGGGAAGCATCAGACGGGGTAAAGGGCTGGGGGATGGGGGGATCTGGGACCCAATTGTTTGTGCGCCCAAAAATGGCCTCATCAGATGTTCCCAATGGTACATTTCGTTTTTTCCCGCGATGGTCAGTTTGGTCTTGGGGGGAAGGGCATCCAGGGGGGTGTGACCGAATTAAACAACAGACAAATGCAAACCAGAGGTAATGCACTCCACAGTCAGACATAAGTGCATCTTTATTCTCTATGCCAAACCTGGTCAAACCTCAAAACACACACTGTGTCTGAAACAGAAAACAGAACATCATGTCTGACTACAGAGAGCCAGACAATCACAGTCAGTAGCTATCAGTCAGACATCAGCAATCAGTGTCGTCCAGGGGGGGCAGGGGGGCGGTGTACGGCCATTCAAATACTTCCCCAGGCTCGGCCCACCGTGCTCGAGCCTGCAAAACTCACCCACACGGACAGGGCAGTGCACACGGGGCATCACCACGAGGCACCCCAGGTCCCATGGCACACACATACCAAGACGGGCGTTCTGGTATGCCACGATGGCTTTGCTGGACTCCGTCCGCTGGAATCGGGCGCACGTCGGAATTTCATCGAACGTGGGGCTGAGCCGGTACGACTGCAGCAACGCGGTCCTGTGGGTTCGGGTGGGCGGCCGTGGGGGTGTGTGGGTGCGCCGTGGTGTGGGCGGGGCGCCGTTATGGGATAGCGGGGCGTGAGGATGTGGGTGTGTGATGGTGTGGGCATGATGTGAGTGTGGGCAGGCTGGTGTGCAGGGCGTTGTGTGTGCGGATGTCTTCGCCGCAACGTTTAAGCACCCGATTTAAGCATTTGAGCACCCCATTTGAGCACCCCATTCCAGCACCCCATTTGAGCACCCCATTCGAGCACCACCACCCCATTTGAGCACCACCACCCCATTTGAGCACCCCCTTTGAGCACCACCACCCCATTTGAGCACCCCCTTTGAGCACCACCACCCCAATTGTGCACCCCATTCGAGCACCACCACCCCATTTGAGCACCACCACCCCATTTGAGCACCCCCTTTGAGCACCACCACCCCAATTGTGCACCCCATTTGAGCACCACCACCCCAATTGTGCACCCCATTTGAGCACCACCACCCCATTTGTGCACCCCATTTGAGCACCACCACCCCATTTGTGCACCCCCTTTGAGCACCACCACCCCATTTGAGCACCCCATTTGAGCACCACCACCCCAATTGTGCACCCCATTTGAGCACCACCACCCCATTTGAGCACCCCCTTTGAGCACCACCACCCCAATTGTGCACCCCATTTGAGAACCACCACCCCATTTGAGCACCCCATTTGAGCACCACCATCCCAATTGTGCACCCCATTCGAGCACCACCACCCCATTTGAGCACCACCGCCCCATTTGAGCACCCCATTGGAGCACCACCACCCCATTTGAGCACCCCATTGGAGCACCACCACCCCAATTCTGCACCACCACCCCATTTGAGCACCACCACCCCAATTGTGCACCCCATTTGAGCACCACCACCCCATTTGAGCACCACCACCCCATTTGAGCACCCCCTTTGAGCACCACCACCCCATTTGAGCACCCCCTTTGAGCACCACCACCCCAATTGTGCACCCCATTCGAGCACCACCACCCCATTTGAGCACCACCACCCCATTTGAGCACCCCCTTTGAGCACCACCACCCCAATTGTGCACCCCATTTGAGCACCACCACCCCAATTGTGCACCCCCTTTGAGCACCACCACCCCATTTGAGCACCACCACCCCATTTGAGCACCACCACCCCAATTGTGCACCCCATTTGAGCACCACCACCCCAATTGTGCACCCCATTTGAGCACCACCACCCCATTTGAGCACCCCCTTTGAGCACCACCACCCCATTTGAGCACCACCACCCCATTTGAGCACCCCCTTTGAGCACCACCACCCCATTTGTGCACCACCACCCCATTTGAGCACCCCCTTTGAGCACCACCACCCCAATTGTGCACCCCATTTGAGCACCACCACCCCATTTGAGCACCCCCTTTGAGCACCACCACCCCAATTGTGCACCCCATTTGAGCACCACCACCCCATTTGAGCACCCCATTTGAGCACCACCATCCCAATTGTGCACCCCATTCGAGCACCACCACCCCATTTGAGCACCACCGCCCCATTTGAGCACCCCATTGGAGCACCACCACCCCATTTGAACACCCCATTGGAGCACCACCACCCCAATTCTGCACCACCACCCCATTTGAGCACCACCACCCCAATTGTGCACCCCATTTGAGCACCACCACCCCATTTGAGCACCACCACCCCATTTGAGCACCCCCTTTGAGCACCACCACCCCATTTGAGCACCCCCTTTGAGCACCACCACCCCAATTGTGCACCCCATTCGAGCACCACCACCCCATTTGAGCACCACCACCCCATTTGAGCACCCCCTTTGAGCACCACCACCCCAATTGTGCACCCCATTTGAGCACCACCACCCCAATTGTGCACCCCATTTGAGCACCACCACCCCAATTGTGCACCCCATTTGAGCACCACCACCCCATTTGAGCACCCCCTTTGAGCACCACCACCCCAATTGTGCACCCCATTTGAGCACCACCACCCCATTTGAGCACCCCATTTGAGCACCACCATCCCAATTGTGCACCCCATTCGAGCACCACCACCCCATTTGAGCACCACCGCCCCATTTGAGCACCCCATTGGAGCACCACCAACCCATTTGAGCACCCCATTGGAGCACCACCACCCCAATTCTGCACCACCACCCCATTTGAGCACCACCACCCCAATTGTGCACCCCATTTGAGCACCACCACCCCATTTGAGCACCCCATTTGAGCACCACCACCCCAATTGTGCACCCCATTCGAGCACCACCAGCCCCTTTGAGCACCACCACCCCAATTGTGCACCCCATTTGTGCACCACCACCCCATTTGAGCACCCCATTTGAGCACCACCACCCCAATTGTGCACCCCATTTGAGCACCACCACCCCATTTGAGCACCCCCTTTGAGCACCACCACCCCATTTGAGCACCCCATTTGAGCACCACCACCCCATTTGAGCACTCCATTTGAGCACCACCACCCCATTTGAGCACTCCATTTGAGCACCACCACCCCAATTGTGCACCACCACCCCATTTGAGCACCACCACCCCATTTGAGCACCCCATTTGAGCACCACCACCCCATTTGAGCACCACCACCCCATTTGAGCACCACCACCCCATTTGAGCACCCCCTTTGAGCACCACCACCCCATTTGAGCACCCCATTTGAGCACCACCACCCCATTTGAGCACTCCATTTGAGCACCACCACCCCATTTGAGCACTCCATTTGAGCACCACCACCCCAATTGTGCACCCGGCGGGTAGCACGCATCGGCACCGCAGGTACTGGCCTCCTGCATCCTCATCAGAGGAGCAAAAACGTTGGCGCTCAGAGAAGCACAAGACTGAGAGAACGATTGTGCCATAACAACACATACACAGGAGAGCGGCAGAAAAAGGCACCAATACCGGGGGGGGGGGGGGGTATTCCGTGCGGGGGAAAATATGAATCTACAAATTCTGGCGCGACAAAATCTGTGCCATTTCTCAAAAGTGAGCGAACAAATTATGTCTGGTTCCCACAAATTGCTAATGAGAAACAGTGGACTGTTGTTTCCTGGTGAAGTTTGTTTCTGGATAGTCCCTGGTATTGGTCCTGGTGGACTCTGGAGGGTTGCTATTATTCCCTGATGGCCTCTGGATGGTTGCAAAGGCAATGCCTAAAGTATACCTGCAAAATCCTTAAAAACACCGAACAAATTGCGTACAAAAATTTCGTACAGAATGTGGAATGCAGAAATTCTAGCTCGTACCATCCCCCCCCCCTTCCGGTATTGCAAATGCACGCGCGCGCACGCACGGATGACACAGAGCGACCAAATCCAAGCACGAGCAGAGGCAAGGCAGGCACTGGTCAGGAGTAGAATCTCGTCAGGCCGCTGACAGTCAAAGAAGAGTCATGACCATCGGCGACCAGGCGCCTTGCTGTAGGAAACAGGCGCCCGGCAGCAGCTCCGAAATCGCCGCAGCGCCCCGATGGAAGCAAAGGGGCACTGCACTGCCACCCCGGCAGCACGGGCTCAACACCCACCCCCACACACATCCCCACACACCGGTTGGTCCAGTCCCAGAGATTCACCCGCCCGTCCGCACTGGCAGACAGCACGCGGGTCTCGTACGGGTGCCCGTCCACGGTCCACACGGCGTCCATGTGCCCGTGCAGCTCCAAGAAGCTGCGGTTGGCTTCTTTGAAGGGCAAATGCCAGATCTTGACCGTGGAGTCGCACGACGAGCTGACCTGGAACGGCGCAGTGGGGGGGGGGCGGGGCGACGGAGGAGGTCTACATCGTAGCATTTGTGAGGGGGGGGGGGGGTCCAGACTAAGATGAGCTGGCGTAGCCCGCTCACTTCACAGTACTCGAGATGACCCCTCGGAATCGGAAGGTTCAGAGCTGTCCAGTGCTACGATGATCCCACAAATGGCTGTGGTAGCGGATCTGACACGTGGTGCGGATTAGCTGAGTCTGAAACCGGGCGATGCAGTGGGAGACTGCCACGCCCGTAGGCCTCCCGGTGTGCACGAGGCACAATGGCTGTGGGCTGGAAAAGACAGCCGCGTGAAGACTGTAGCATTTGTGAGATTTGTTCCGGGAGGATTCTGATTGTGACTCTTGGTCGCACACCATTCGCCCGGTCCGGGCGGTGGCGGCATCGCGGCCGTTGGCCTGGACGGCCACCGTCCGTCCACGCGACAGCGGCCGTGCTTTTGCAAGAGCAACGAAGTTTCACGGCCTGGCCCTTGGGACCGTGTGGGATGCCCATGGCCCGCGTGGCGTCCCGTGTCCTGGTGCACGCACGCACAGCCGCAGGTCCAGAGGCGCACACGGGGGTGGGCGGGCTTTCACTTCCGGGGGGGGGGGGGGGGTTCAATACAGATCTCTGGCTAGACCACCCGCCCCCCAAAAAAGGGCTCCATTGACGGCCCCCCCAAAATCCTACCGAGACTAACCCCCGGGCCCCGGAGGTGACCCGGACCCAAATTCGGCAAAAAATGAAAATGGGATTGTTTGGAATCAGCGCGTCGAGGGAGTTCAGAAAAGTCATCATTTGCCATGGATTTGGTGGGGAAAAAAAATGACCATTTTCAGTGCTGGAAAAAAATTTTTAGAGTTCATAATGGCTGATGAATGGTCCTGTCAATTGAGCCCTTTTCCGAACCCCCCCTCCCCAGTTTTGGGGCGCTCTTTTGACCCCCCCCCAAAAGTTGAAAACCCGACTTCCCCGGACATGGCAATCATACACACCACCACTTCGTTAAGCAGGCAGCAGTCCGTGACGGGCCCCGTGTGGCCCCGGTAGATGCAGATGGGCGTGAGGTCATTGAACTTGCTCGGCACCTTGCTCTTCAGCCACGCGTTGACGTTCCACAACTTCAGCGTGTGGTCGTCGGAGCCTGCGCGGCGGTCGTGAGAGCACGGTGCCCGCTGGGGTCGCGAGGGCGAGGGGCGCGGGCATTGCACCAGACATTACCACGCAGCCATCTGTTTGGGTTTGTTTTGGGTACACTCACGCTGAGGCTCAAGAAAAATAGACACCTGCTTTGGAAAAAAAATTACATTTTTTGTCGATTTTTTTGGGGGGTGTCACGCGAGTGACCCGGAGGCTCAAGGAGCTGATTCCCAACCTTAAGGCGTGTGCCGTTGAGTCTGCCTGAGATCAGTCGTTCGTGCTTGGAAAATGGATGCAAACAGCCGAGGGGAGGCTGAACACAGGGGAACAGGTTCGTCAACTCCACAATATTTCAATGGGGTCAGCGCGACAGCCAAGGCAGCAGCTGACTGAAAGAAAACATTGAGTCGGTGCGAAAAGTCTTGGAACGCAAGTCAGCAGTCGGTTGTTGACGGTTACAAAGGAGAGACCACTGGTGTGACGGTGGTTTACAATTTGTTTGTTTTTTTTGGGGGGGGGGTGTTGCACGTTGTATGGGTGGCAAGATATACAACCCTCATCCACCGCAAACACGAACAGTCTGGCCCATGGGGGTTACGAGCCCTGACAAGGAAAACCTGAGCGTTCATCCGAAGCTCGCTGACATGTGGCTGCGGTGGCAGGGGGATGCATGCCTGTGGGGAACGCCCCCAACCGAAGGGTGAGCGCATTGAAGAGGGCATCGGTAGTGAACACGATTGCCCATCGCCCACGCACATGGACTGCGGACCGCGCCAATAAACACACGTCCGTGTGTGTCTTCCAATACTCAATATGAGCATTGGAAGAACCACACGTCAGGTTTATGCCGCGGGCTGACAGCTGGCGGGGGATGTGCTGCCGGGCACTTCTTCGGCAGCTTTGGGAAAGGCCAAAACTGCCCCTGGCACCTGCGGTGCACGTTGGTAACGCCCCCTGGCTCGGAGGGCGATGCAAACGGCACAGAGGCATCCAATCACACAGGGGGCATCATCATCATCATCATCAGACGTGTCCATGCATCTTGCAACCCAAGAACGCGCGACACGTCTTCCAACGTTGGGAAAACCAACGGCACCTTCCATCCACCCCAGATGATGGCACCCATTTCAGCACAGCACAACATTAGTGATTTGATTGGATTGGATGTGAGCTGATTTGGTATTGATTGTACGCATTGCCCACGACGCCAGAAAGTCAAAGTGGTCGCGTCGATTTGGAGTATAATATGTGATTCCATGCTAATACTACGACCAGTGATGGGCTCCACTACGTATTTCCGGGTGGCCTTTAGCCTGGAAGCGGTCATGGTTGCGAGGGTGCGGCAGGCATACTTTTGGGAATTGGTAGGATTGTTCACCGTGTTTTTTTGTCCCACTACTACGGGGTTTGATACAGCGAGGGGTGTCCAGCCGTGTCTTCGTGCTCTGGGCACCAGTACGTATGGGTTATGTAGCCACGTCCCTTTCCCGCGTGGTACACGTTGAATCATCGCCAACCCTCACCCACGGGGGGGCGACTACAACTGGTCCTGATGCGACATACCCCCCAGCTATCTGTCAAAACTCGGGGGGGGGGGGGCAGAGTTGGGGGGGGGGGTCCGGCCGGGGGTCGGGGGGGCGTCGGATGGGGTGAGGGGGGGGGGTTAGGGTTAGGGTCACCGAGCTGGTGGAACCAGTCTTGGTTTTATAACCCTTTTTAGTGTCTAGGGTGGACCTACCAGGTTTAGCAGCAGCAGCAGCAGCAGCAAGCAGCAGCAAGCAGCAGCAAGCAGCAAGCAAGCAGCAGCACGCGCGAAATGGGGAAAAATCAGAATTCCGTCGTGGTGCTTCGGATTCGGGTGAAATTTTGGTGGATGATACCTATGGGTGTGAGGGACAACCCTACAAAGTATGAGCCAGAAACTCAACGGTGGCGGGCGGGAACGGGTGTAGCAAGTGGCGGACCTCAGTTTCAAAAACTACAGTTTAGGGCCAAAACAGCCATTTTTGGGCCAAAACAGCCCTAGAACCCATTCAAAACGGCCAAACAAAGGGAAACGGTGGGTACACTCCACGTGCGGCTTGACTTTCCTGTGTCAACGAGCTCTTTGCGGCCCTCTAACTCCACCATATGTCCTTGAAACGGCCCAAAAAGACCCCAGAAGCCCCAAATTTTGTGCAGATTGGCTGGCAAACCAAGAACAGGCCATATCTTTGGCTACATGGTCCAAAACGCGATTCCGAGGGCACCTAGTCCACCCGCAACCCCCCACTTTTTGTGGTTTCCACCCCTCAGAATTGCCCAAACGAACGCCTGGACCCCCATACATAGCCCCAGCAGGCTGCGGCAAGCTGCAAGCTCAAGCCCAAACAGGTGGGTGCCCAAATGGGTCAACAGGGTCCAGTAGGGGCAAAAAATGACTTTTTTCAAAAATGATCCTACACCATGTGTGATGCTAAAACAAGTGTTTTTGGACTGTTTTGAGCTTGTGGTGGCCCATTTTGGTCCTCCGAAAATCCCAAAATGCCTTGAAAATGGGCTGTTTTGGGACCAAAAATGGGTGAAAAATGGGTCAAAAACACATTTTTCCAAACCTCATCCTTGACCATTTGGGGTGCACCAACGGGTGAAATGAACCCATTTTGAGCCCATTTTGGGGGAATTTGGCCCCTCAGAAGTTCAAAAAAGCCTTGAAAGTGGGCCCCGTGGTGATGGGGATCACTTGCAAGCTGATTCCACTCTATCAACGGCCTTCAATGTGTGACTCATTGGTGTAAGCTCAAGCCCAAACAGGTGGGTGCCCAAATGGGTCAACAGGGTCCAGTAGGGGCAAAAAATGACTTTTTTCAAAAATGATCCTACACCATGTGTGATGCTAAAACAAGTGTTTTTGGACTGTTTTGAGCTGGTGGTGGCCCATTTTGGTCCTCCGAAAATCCCAGAATGCCTTGAAAATGGGCTGTTTTGGGACCAAAAATGGGTGAAAAATGGGTCAAAAACGCATTTTTCCAAACCTCATCCTAGACCATTTGGGGTGCACAAACGGGTCAAATGAGTCCATTTTGAGCCCATTTTGGGGCATTTTGGCCCCTCACAAATCCAAAAAGCCTTGAAAGTGGGCCTCGTGGTGATGGGGTTCACTTGCAACCTGATTTCACTTCGTCAAGAGCCATCAATGTGTGAATCATTCTTGATGTCCCTCACCAGTCATATCTAATGTTCCCTCCCCCACCAGCTCGGTCCCAATATTCACTCTTGATTAGGGTTAAGGTTAGGGTTAAGGTTAGCCCTAGGGTTAGGGTTAGCCCTAGGGTTAGGGTTAGCCCTAGGGTTAGGGTTAGGGTTAGGGTCACCGAGCTGGTGGAACCAGTCTTGGTTTTATAACCCTTTTTAGTGTCTAGGGTGGACCTACCAGGTTTAGCAGCAGCAGCAAGCAGCAAGCAGCAGCAGCAAGCAGCAAGCAGCAGCAGCAAGCAGCAAGCAGCAGCAGCAAGCAGCAAGCAGCAGCACGCGCGAAATGGGTAAAAATCAGATTTCCGTCGTGGTGCTTCAGATTCGGGTGAAATTTTGGTGGATGATACCTATGGGTGTGAAGTACAATCACACAAACTTTGAGCAAGAAACTCAACGGTGGCGGCCGGGAACGGGATTCGCAAGTGGCGGACCTCAGTTTCAAAAACTGCAGTTTAGGGCCAAAAACAGCCATTTTTGGGCCAAAAAAGCCATGGAATACATTCAAAATGGCCAAATGAAGGGAAACGGTGGGTACACTCCACGTGCCGCTTGACTTCCCCGTGTCAACGAGCTCTTTGCGGCCCTCTAACTCCATGATATGCCGCGGAAGCGGCCCAAAAAGGCCCCAGAAGCTCCAAATGCCGACAGCCACAAACCAAGAATAGGCCATATCTTTGGCTACATGGCTCAAAATGCGATTCCGAGGGCACCTACTCCACCCGCAACCCCCCACGTTTTGTGGTTTCCACCCCTCAGAATTGCCCAAACGGACGCCTAGACCCCAATAACTAGGCCCACTAGGCTGTGGCAAGCTGCAAGCTCAAGCCCAAACAGGTGGGTACCCAAATGGGTCAACAGGGTCCGAAAGGGGTAAAAATATGACTTTCCGCAAAAATGATCCTAGACCATGTGCGACGCTAAAACAAGTGTTTTTGGACTGTTTTGAGCTTGTGGTGGCCCATTTGGGTCATCCAAAAATCCCAAAATGCCTTGAAAATGGGCTGTTTTGGGACCAAAAATGGGTCAAAAATGGGTCACAAACACATTTTTCCAAAACTCATCATAGACCATTTGGGGTGCACAAAAGGGTGAAATGAGCCCATTTTGAGCCCATTTTGGGGCATTTTGGCCCCTGAGAAGTCCAAAAAGCCTTGAAAGTGGGCCTCGTGGTGTGAATCATTCTTGATGTCCCTCACCATTCATATCTAATGTTCCCTCCCCCACCAGCTCAGTCCCAATATTCAGTCTTGATTAGGGTTAGGGCTAGGGTTGCTATTAGGGCCTGCAGCCCTCCTATAGCCCAAATATGAATTCTCTACAAAATTTTGAGCATTTTGAGTATAAACACGTAGTATGAAAAAAAAAATTGGCGCCTTCGGCGCCGGACAGTTTTCTCTAGGGACACTTGCTGGTGGCCGACCCGGCACCACTATCTTACAAAACCCGGGGGGGGGGGGGGGGGGGGGCTGGGGGGTGTCGCATACAAGGACCGGGCCCGGCCGCCCCCCCGTGCCCTCACCGTTCAAAATGCGAAGCATGCACCCCTGAGTCCGTAATCAATCGGAAGGGTGGAGGGGGGGGGGGGTTGGCACAAGGCCAAGGGGACGGAAGGCTGGGGGGGGGGGGGACACCCGGTTGTGTTGCTGTCTGCAGTCGCCTGGCGCCTATCAGCCTCTCGCCACTTACCCCTTGCCCTTCCCTTGAGCCCTCTCCCTCTGCAGGCGGTGGCCTCCATCGGCCTCTCACCCCCTCGTGCCCCTCCCTCCCCCTCTGCCTGGCCTACCCTCACCTCCCCCACACCCCCTTCCGTTCCCTCGGGAGGTGGTGCCAAGGGAACGGGGGAGGCGGGGGTTGGGGCGCTGCGAGCGGCGGGCGCAGACTTCGCGACGCGAGCTCCGCGCCGCGAGTGCGGGGCCCTCGGGCCGCAGCACCCTCCCCCCCCCCCCCCCCGCAGGCGTGAGGCAGGCACAGGATCGCACCGGCCGTGCCGGCCATTGCGACGGCACACATCCGCCCACCGCAGGGGGCGGGGCGCCGCATACCCGACACCACCAAAGCGTTCGACGTATGCCACGAGAGGCAGCGGACGGTGTCGAAGTGCGAGTGCAGGCAGACGTTGTTCTTCCAGATCTTGCCCGAACTGGGGCCTGCGAACGTGCGGACGGGGACGTACGCGTCGCGCAACCGTCACCAAACTGGGCCCTTGGCACACGGCCTCCGGGAAAACGAGGGGGGGGGGGGGGGGCGGGGCTGAAAGTGAAGGGGTGCGCTTCTAACCAATCCGATTCCACACAAAATTCGTTCCCGGCGAACTGAATCAGTCTTGCGCGTCGTGCGGCGCGCGCGCGCGCGGCCGCAATCAGGTACGGCCGCCGGGCCAGCCAAGGGCCATATTTGCACCATTTGGGTACCCCCCCCACACACCGTGTCCAGCGAACAATAAGATCCTCCAAAAACATGGCCTGAACAGGAGCGCCCATGGGCCACGCCGTTCGGTGCTCGTGACAACGCCGCGAAACCCCGGCGACACGCCCCTCAGCACCAGATGCCCCGCCCCCTTCAAAGCACCATCCCAGGCCACGCCCTCACATCCTGCCCCGCAGGTCCTCCCACCACTGGCGCGATGCGCATCACAACAGCCCCTCGCGTCCCCAGTCCTGTGGCCTGAAACCTCGCTTCTGAAACCCCGTACCCCCGAAGGAATGCTGGGCTATGTCACGTGTGCACAGGCGGCAGACAAAACAAAGCGCAGAAAATGTGGCTTGTCAGTGGCCTACAAGACCATAGGTACCTTTCTGTCAAAATTGAAACGCAAAGATGCCCGTGGGTAGTTCACTGAGCAAACAAAGACAATGGGCACGCAGCGGAACGCCTTGAGCCGCCGCCATGCAGGGCCCACAGGATCTCTGTTTATGTCATATACTGAGTTCTGTGATAAATGGAAACGCCGACCCCCCCTCCTCCCCCTTGTCCAAGCAACGGTAAATGACCGGACGTTGACGGAACCAACACCCAGTGTTGCTTGGACAAGGGCGTTGCTTACCCGCCGCAACTTGCGTGATACACGTGTAGACATGATGCACTACTCTGAAACCCAAGAGGCAAAACACGCTGCAAATGCCCTCTTGGCCAACAGGGCTGCCTCGACATAAAACAGGACCAGCACGCCTCTCAAAGCCAAGGCATCAGGTAGCACACGCGGCACACCGTAGAACGAATTGAAAAACGCACCGCCAAAATCAACGGTGCCAAAGTTGACGGAACCAACGACGGTGTTGCCTGGACATAGGCGTTCCTTGTACAAAGGCGGGGGGGGGGGGGGCTCAATAATCAGGTCCCACGAAAATTCGGTCCGAAGGGCAGTGTTCGTTGGACAAGGCATTCGTTGGAACGGGGGGGGGGGGGGGTCGGCACAAGGCCTTGGTGGTTGGCTCTGTTCGCCTGTGGCGGCGCCCATTGGCCTCTCGCCCTGGAACCTTCTGCTACGACACGCAGGCATCCGCACTACTGCGGGGGGGGGGGGGGTGGGGGGGGGGGGCACCCCAGTCTGACCCATCACCCCAGTCACCCAGGCACCCCAGTCTGACCCATCAAGGCTGGGGGAGTATGCCCGGGGGGGTCCTTCCGCGTCTACGTCCGTGTTCGCCCTCTGAGGAGGGCATCCACTGCGGGGCTCGCCCCAACGGCCGGGGAAAAGGATGTTGACTGGGTGAGAGTGGGGGCAGCCACTCTGGGGGATCAATGGTCGGTATCGATCGACTGAATGTCCCCGCCATAGACAATTCCTGCCATTAGTCCATAGGTTCGTCCTATCAAATGCATGTGTCCCCTTCTTGGTTGGGGTGCTCCACTACTCCTATGTACAGTGAGATGTATAGTGTGAAGGCGCTCAGCCACTCTGGGGGGGGGGGGGGGCACGAGTGCACAAGGGGTCGCTGGCACAAAGCGCAGGCAGAGAGTCCGCGCCCCGGATGATGGGACGCGGAGATGACCCGCGGGGTGGGGGACGGGCAAGACGGGGGCAGGTCCCCCGCCGACACGCAAACCCGCCGGCAGCACGCGGACGGCCCCCCTTCCTTGGCCATCGATCAGCGACGGTCGTGGACCCCCCCGGATCACTCTGGCGAAAGGACAAAGGGGAAAGAACCGTTGTGGTCGCTGGAAGCCCCTGTCAAGAACATGATCCTGCAGACGCACACCCCGGCGCGCACCAGGCGGCCCCCATCGGCCTCTCACCCCCTCGTGCCCCCCCCTCCCCCTCTGCCTGGCCTACCCTCACCTCCCCCACACCCCCTTCCATTCCCTCGGGAGGTGGTGCCGGGGGGGATCCGGGGCCCCGGACAACCCCGGTGGACCCCCCCATCCCCACACCCACCCCCACCCCCACACCCACACCCACCCCCACCCCCACACCCACCCCCACACCCACCCCCACACCCACCCCCACACCCCCGAGGGATGCATCAGGCGAGAGCAGGGGGGCGGGGGAGGGGGTCTTCAACCCAAAAGCCTGTGCACCAACAGTGGCCCAAAACAATGTTTCCTGTTGTAAGTTTCAGTTTTTCCGCTATGAAATCTGGGTCCAGGGGGGGGGGGTGTCGGCACAAGGCCTTGGGGGTTGGCTCTGTTAGCCTGCGGGCGGGGCCTATTGGCCTCTCGCCCTTGAACCTTCTGCTATGCCAAGCAGGCCTCCGCTCTGCCGCGGGCATCCGCACTGCCGCGGGCATCCGCACTGCCGCGGGCATCCCCCTGCGGGGGGGGGGGGGGGACTCCAGAATGCAACTTCTGCCCATGGCGTCCTCCCCTGACGGCCTGATCAGTGCCCGGGTCATGCGGTCATCACGAAGACCCCAGGCCGGGAGGTGCTCACCACCGGGGGGGGGGGGGGGGGGTCCAGGGGGGTCACCCCCCCCCCCCCCTGCGGTTGTCAGCCGTTCTAATACACCCCTGCCACCCGCCCACCCACATCAGAAACATTTTCCCCCAGGGGGGAATGGAACTGATTCAAGGGGCCCGAAATTGGAGGCCGATTTCAGGTACACAAACTGCTTTTTGGCCTCTGACCCCCCACCCACCCCCATCCCCGGGGAGGGGGGGGGGGGGTCTTTCGCCCCCGAGGCTACGGCCTGCTTACGGGGGTGCGGTACACGCCACAGACGTCTCTCTCCCCATCCCTCTCCAGCGCAATACCTGTCGTTTGTCGCCCCGCAGCCTGACACGAATTCGCCTCCCATCCGAGAAACCAGGCGCCCTGCAGCGGAGGCAGGAGGCGGTGGGGCAGCGGGCGGCGCGAGGGTCGCGGGCGCGGTCGGGGCTGGGGTTGGGGTTGCCAGTACGATCCTCTGCGACCCTCTGACTGGCTTCGCGCCCCGCGACGACCCCGGACACCCGTCGACAGCGCGGTACACATGCGGCGGCACGCGGCACGGCCCCACGACCCTCTGGGGGATGGGCCAGGGATGCATTGGAAAGGGGGGAGCCCCCCCCCCCCCCCCTTCAGGGCACACAGCCTAACCCCAGCCACTGTCCCCCTGACGCCAAGTGCCAGCCTCAATGGCATTTGTAACCGGCAATAACCGCCCCCAACCGCTTTGGCAACCTCCTCCAACCGCCTGCCTAACCGCTTCTGGGGCCACCTCTGAGGCCCCTTCCCTTCTAATGCACCCCCAGGGGATGGGCCCTGTGCGAGCCCACCGCTGCACAACCCCGGACCACCATCGATGACGGCCGTCTGCGACCACCCATGACCGCCCACACTCCGCCGTCTTTTGGATGTGCAGAAGGAAGGAATGGCCGCGCCACCCCCGCCGTCTCGGGGGTCCCCAGAAGGCGGAAGTGGAGGAGGAGTTGGGGTCCAGACGTGGAGAGCGATGATGCGGCTCCGGGCAGCCGATGGACAACGTCTTCCTTCGGCCGCCTTTGGCACCTGCGGACCTTCGGGCGCCTCGGGCGCCCGTGGGGCTCCTCCGGCCGGTGCCTGTGGTCGGTGTCCCCCCTGCGGGAGGGGGGGGGGGGGGGGGACTTCGCACCCTGGGACCTGTAGAGCCGCCTCCGCCACCTGCTGCTGCTGCCTCTTTTTCGAAACGGGAGGGGGGGGGGGGCAGGCCAACATGAGAAGAGAGGAGGGGGGGGGGGGGGAGGGGGTGTTTGGCACAAGGCCTTGGTATCTGATTGTGTGCCTTTGGCGGCGCCTATTGGCCTCTCGCCACCGCTCATTCTGACCCTCTGTGGGCCCGAATGTGCGGTGCCCCCCTCGTGCCCCCGCATGACGCCGGGTTGTGTTGCTGTCTGCAGCCGCCCGGCGCCTATCAGCCTCTCACCACTTACCCCTCGCCCTTCCCTTGAGCCCTCTCCCTCCGCAGGCGGCGGCCCCCATCGGCCTCTCAACCCCTCGTGCCCCCCCCCTCCCCCTCTGCCTGGCCTACCCTCACCTCCCCCACACCCCCTTCCGTTCCCTCGGGAGGTGGTGCCGGACTGTCCCTGTGCCACTGCCCCGTGTCGGGTCCACACGGAGGAGGGCACCGGCCCTCGCCGTTGGCCAAGGGGCGTCCAAGTGGACACCCCCATCCCGGCGGCGGGGGGACCCCTCCCCAACGACAGCTCTGGGGCCCCGGGATGTCCACTTGGTGGGTCACTCCACCGTTTTTCTGTTTTGGTTCGGGGGGGGGGGGGGTACCCCCCCCTCCTCCGATGGTGTACGGCCGTTCTAATACTGCCGTTCCCCCCGCCCTCCCCCCCCCCCCCAGCCCGTGCGTTGACGAACCGCCGGAAAAGAAAATTGCCTCCGTCTTGCCACACCGTCGGTTTTAATGCATCGACAGCGGCCGTTATCTGTGCCAATTGATCCATCCAGCCACTCAGTGGCCGACGGATGCGGGAGAATCAATCTCAAAAGGTCGAGCGCGGCAGACCGGCAGGTGCCGATGCTCGGCAGCGCAGCACTTCCTGCGGGTGTTGCTTGCGCCCTGTCCGATGGAGTCCGTGTGCAGAGGGCCTCGGACATGGCCGGTACGTGACAACACCGCACCGCAACCGCCGTCCGTGTGCTTTGGTCGCACGAAAGAAGAACGAGCGGAATCACATCCGGTGTGGCAGGTGCCCCGGCGCAGGGGAGAGAGGGCACGAGGGGGGAACAGCAGGGCTCCTTTTGGGGCGGGGGGGTTCAGAGGGGGGGGGGGGGGGGTCCAACCCCCTACCCCCCTTCCGGTGGTGCTGAGTTTTTAGAGGCGCTGAAGAAAATCATTGGTCTAAACCAATTGGCGCCGAAGGCTTGAGAGAAAAAAAAAATTTTCAGTAGCTGAAGGCCCGGAAGAAAATTTGGCCCAATGGTGGCGGGGATGCAGGGGGGTGTCCCCCACCCCACTCGTCTTGATTTGTGCAGCCGCTGTTGCCATCAGTTTTCCTGATCAAAAATATTTTATTGGGGATGCAGGGGGGTGTCCCCCACCCAAAAAAAAAAAATGGTGCCGAGTTGTTAAACGGAGCCCTGGGGAACACGCCAGCCACCCCGAAAGTGGTGCACAGGACCGGACCTTGAACTCAGGTCAGGGGAGGCCTCCGAGGCCTTGGGGCTTTCAGTGGTCCTGCAACACAAATGCAAACCGGGTGGACCTGCGGAGGGCTGCCCCTCCCACAGCCCTTGCCACGCCTCCAAACCTCCTCGACGACCCTCCACAATGGTCGGTGGCTGTTGACAGGCCTCTGCCCCCCGGAGGCCGTCCAATCCCCTCCTGGGCCCTCGCAGAGCGGCGGGTGTGTCGCGGTCACAAAGCGCCTCAGAGCGAATCAAGTTGTCCCTGAAATTGTTGATGGGTGTTCAACACCCCAACTTCGCTGCAACACATGCACAGAGGAGTGGTTGGTCCACCGCTTGACGGTGCCGAGCCATTGATACAGACTGTGATGCGGGTCGTGATTGAGCATGTGCAATCCATCATCGTCAGTCGTCCACAGGGCGGTCCTTAGGGGAAACAAAGAAGAAAGAAGTTCGTAACGTTCACGGGGACGCTCTCTGCTTCATGGTCATGGAACCTTCTCTACTTCAAAGGTTGGCGGTTGGCGGTTGGCGGTTGGTGGGGGTTGGCGGCTGGTGGTTGGTGGCGGTTGGCGGCGGTTGGTGGTTGGTGGTTGGCGGTTGGTGGCGGTTGGCAGTGGTCGGCAGTTGGCAGCGGTTGGAGGTGGGCAGTTGGAGGTGGTCCCGGGGGGCTGTCCTTACGGGCGGTCCTCAACAAAAAAAAAAACTGGGGTCTTAAGGACAGCCCTGGTCGTCCATGTAGTCGTCTGTGCACACTAGGCCCCCCCCTCCACAACCCAGTGCCTGTTGCGGCACCTCTTGGGAGAATCGTCCGTCGTAGACGACTCCTGTTCAAGACCCGGGCCGTCATCCCCGTACTCCAGTGGAATCGTCGGAGAGATCCTTCCAAAGTGCCCCGCTGCAACGTCCATCTCCAACAGATCCTGCCTGATGCGGCCGGCCCCGTCACTTCCCACCTGCAAATGTGAGCCACACACAGGGACGCATCAGAAGGGACCTCAGAGGCGGCCCCAGCAGCGGTTGGTCAGGTGGTTGGAGGAGGTTGCCGAAGCGGTTGGGGGCGGTTACTGTCGGTTACGAATGCCATTGAAGCTGGCACTTGCCGTCAGGGGGACAGTGGCTGGGGATAGGCTGGGTGCCCTGGAGGGGGGGGGGGGGGTGGCACAAGGCTGAAGGGGAGGAGAGGGTACCTCCCCCCCTTTAAATGAATCCCTGGCCACACACAGCCATTGCAGGGTTTTGGTCAGGGGCTTGATCTGCGTACCCCCGACACCATACCGGCCTTGGCTGCGTCGTGTGCAGTGGTCATGTGCATGTTGCAGTGTGTGGCATGCGCTGTGCAGATGGTGGGGTGGGTGGTCGGGTGGAGGAGTGGGTGGTGGATTGAGTGAGTGAGTGAGTGAGTGCGTGAGTGAGTGATTGAGTGAGTGAGTGAGTGAGTGAGTGAGTGAGTGAGTGAGTGACTGAGTGACTGAGTGAGTGAGTGAGTGGGTGAGTGAGTGAGTGTGCATGTGCGTGTTTGGGAGGGGGGCATACTGGCACACACAGCACACGTTTCCAGCATATCGCAGGGGGTGCCAGGGGTCGAGAACATAGGTGGAATCCAGGTGCTCGATCCCGCGACCGAATCCCCCTGCAGACCCCCAAAAAAGGGTCAGCGAGGCTGTTGCTTCTCCGGCCGAAGTGCTGATCACTTCACCATCAGGACGTTGTGGGATGAAGGGTGGGTCGCCCATGCGGGTTGGGACATCAGGATGCAGAGAAAGAATCTCAGGAATTAAGCTGATCAGAACAGACACTACACTTGATCCCAGCCAAAAAGGCGAACAACCGACCAAACCACGATCCAAACCACAATCTCAATCTGATTGAGAAAGAAAACACACAAGTGCAAAGAATAGAAGTTTCTGGACGCTGATTGGTGCAACAGTGTGGACTTACACTTTCCAATCTTTAGACTTCCGGTAACCTCCCCACCAGAACCTCTGAAGCCGTTTCATGTACTTGGGTGCATGTCAATTGTTGTGCAACCCCATGTTCTAACCTGCATGGGCGATCCAGCCTCCAATCTATGAGGTCGTGATGGTCATGAAGCAATCAGCACTTTGGGAGGAGAAGCGAAGGCGCTGCAACAGGCACTGGGTTGTTGAGGTGGGGCCACAGTGTGCACGAACGAATACATGGACGACCAGGGCTGTCCCTAAGACCCCAGTTTTTTTTTTGGTTGAGGACCGCCCTCAAGGACAGCCCCCAGGGACCACCGGCTGCCAACTGCCAACCGCCGCCAACCGCCAACCGCCAACCACCAACCGCCACCAACCACCAACCGCCAACCACCAACCGCTGCCAACCGCCCTCGCTGAGCCTTTTTTTTCAGGTCTGCGGGGGGATTCGGTCTCGGGACGTCGGCTGGCACTCTGCGGGCGTCCAAGCGTACAGGGGGGCGTGTGGGACAGTCTGTTGTGCCGCCTGAGCCCCCCCCCCCCCCCCCGCCCCCTGAGGCCCGCCACCGCCCACGCCTTGGGACCGCTCGCAGTGTGACCGTGGCGCCTCCGCGCAGCTGCACGGCCCCAGGGGTGGTGTCCCTCGCTCAGGCGCGCCTGGGCCGAGCCCCTCGGCCAGAACATGCGACAGGGGCAAAGGACCGCACACAACGCCGCAGCCCCGGCAGGCTTTACACCCCAGTGATGGCCATAGTGCCCCCGCCCCCCGCCCCCCGCCCCATGCACAGTGGGGGTGTGCCAGGGTGATGGCCATAAGAACAGGTCAAATGGTTTTAGTGGGGCTGGGCGAGGGGGGGGGGGGGGTCCGGGCTATCTGTCACTCAGTGGCACATGGAGAGCGACGGATGGGAATGGCACGTGGGGAGAGTGACGTATGTTCTGGCACAGACGTGGGAACATGGGACACCAAAAGCGCCAGGAATGTTGTGTGGCCTGCCGAAGGGGGAAAACTGTTTTGCCCCATGTGCCTAGACTCAAAATGCTCGGATTTTTGTGGAGCATTCAAGTACGCGTGAAAACCGCGGAAAAAAATTCGACCGCCTGACCCGACCTCCAAGTCGGCCCTTGGCCGCCGGCCCATCCATCTGTCACCTGTCACCCTATCACTCGCGGGGGCCGGGGGGGGTTTGACCCCCCGTGTGACATTCCGTCGGGTGGCTGTTCCTTTACGGGCCCTGGACAGTCACCCGTTCGTCCCTTCGCATGTTGCGTCGGGTCGCTGCGTTCTGTCGGCCGCTGCGGCCGGTGCTCCTGCTGGTGTCGTTTCCGCGTTCGCGGAGCCCAGTCGTTGGTGTGCCGGGGCTGTGCGGGATGTGGCGGGATGTGCCGTTTGCGTGTCAGCGGCGCCCAGCCGTTGGCGTATTGGGGGTTGTGCTGGTTGTTGTGGGGGTCCGCCCCCCCCCCCGGAGCACGATTGCCGATGCGTCTCTCTTCCGCGGGCTCCTCGAGGGCCCAAACCCGCGTGTCGTCACGCCGCCACCGCATCATACCTCGTAGATCACCGTGACCTCACTGCCCTCCGACGCGGCGTCTGCACTCTGGAAGAGCGGGGGCGGCGTGGGGGGCGGTGCGCAGCGAAGGCGGTGCGCACAGCAGCCCTCCGACGCATCGCTCAGGGCCGTGCAGGGCACGCAACGGGGTCCGATCCGCCACACCTCAGCACGCGCTTGATCAGGGCAGGGCCCAGGAACCGGGAGGATATGTGTGCACTGGCTGGCCCGGCCGGGAGACCAGGGCACATGGCAGGGGGCAAGACAGGGAGGGGGGCAATTTTGTACTGGGGAAGATTTTGCGGGGGAAAATTTCGTGGGGGGGGGAGGGGATTGCGCCGCCGTTGGAACTCCCAAAGCTCGCCAGTGCCTCATGCACCACTTAAAAGCGCAAGGCCGTGCTCCGATCAGCGGCAAACAGATTTGCAAATCACATGGCCGCGGAAAGCAGCATCAATTCACAACATCGGCAACGATCTGCCGTTCCAAACAGGTGCCGAAAAAACCCATGGCCCCGCAGTACGCAGTGCCATTTGGCATCTTCACTGCACCGCCGCGCCATTGTTATCCTGTTGGCTGAGGTCGCCAGTGCAACGGGGGGGGTGATTCCTAATCCCAATGGGTAACAGGGGTGGACATGATAGAACAGGGGGTAAAGGCCGATTAAAGTCCTGGACGCTGTGCGACGGGTTACATGATATCACAGGGGGAGGGGAAATTTCGGGCGGGGAAAAGCTGTGGAAAAGCTTCGCCCGGAAGGACGGTGACGAAATTCTCCCCAAGCGATGTTTAGGGGCCCCCTCCCCTCCACAGCCACCAGCAGCGCATTGGCGGCATCGCACGTGGACAATGCATTTCCCGTGATATGGGCCTACGGGAACCCAGCCTTGTGCCCCTGTGGCGTCCCATCCTGCGCCAGCGCTGCCCGGCTCGTGGTCAGCCATTCCCAGACCATGACGTTTGGAGGGCGCTCCCCGCGACGGATTGCATCGCAGGGCCCGGACGGAGCTGCGCCACGACGGCAGGGAATCGGCATGCCACTCGCAACCCCAGGACTAAGCCCCCCCCCCCCCCCCGTACGGTGACGGGGCAGTCCTCCACCGCACACCAGGCCGCGACGTGCAAACATCATAGTTCTCACAAGCTGCGGCAAGCCGACGGACAAGAGAAGCCTGTCGATAACCCCCCACCGTCAGGCGTTTTTGGACAAGAGCTCCTCAGGGGAGGACACGATCTAAAACTTGAGTTTGGGTCCCCAGGAGTCGATTACCATGCCCAGCGTGTGTGTGACCTTGTATGCGCCCCATGCTCTCGCGTAGTGAAGTCTGCGGCTGCATCCAGTCGCACTCGCCACCAGAGGGACACTGTACCATGCTCAAATGAGATACTGCGGGTCCAAAGAGCTGGAATAGCCCCCCCCGTAACACCTGCCACACAGCCACAAGTCTTGTGACACCCCCACCCTCCCTCCTGCCCAAGGAGACGAGCGTGTGGTGTTGGTTGAGACGACGTCAGCACAACGTGCAGCACATGCAGATCACAAGAGCGAAGGAAAAGCTTATCCAGAGCCGCGGCCCCAGGGCCCAAGCGGCCCTAGGGCCCAAGCGGCCCGAGGCGCCTTTCGCAAAAAGGTCCGTGGGATGGAGTGCAGAGTGACCTTGATGCGCGAGAAAGAGGGTAACATCATCAGCATGTGGCATCAGCAACAGGCAGGATGCCAGGACATGGGACGGGCGGCAAAACGGCCAACGTTACGCCCGCCGGAAACACCAGCAACAAACAAACCAAGCACCCAGATTGGCCCCCTGCCGCTGTGGGATGCAGGTGTGGCATGCTAACCTGTACGCTGCAAGGCACAGGGCTGCGGAGCAACAAAGTCAGAACACGAATATTCAGTGGCATTGCCACAGACGCCTTTCGCTGTAACGGATGGGGTACCCTGAACGAATGGTTTGTGGGGGCTGATCGAACTGAGACATCAAAAATTTACACAACAGAACTTCGGAAGCATCATTCAAGACTCACATCTTTCCCACCGGACCCCCCGTCCCGCGCCACACACCCTCCTCTTCGGCATATACACACTCCCCATCACCGTACGCGGCCCGGAGGCACGCCTCCACAACACACAACCGGTGCATTCGCCCCGAGGCACCGACCGGCAACACTCCACCTTTGCTCTGCAGCACGGGAATCCCGGCTCAGCAGACCTATGCCCCGCTGGTCTGCACTATCCTGGAGCATGGAGGGCTGCGGGAGTGCAGAGGGGGATGGATGGGGAAACTTGGTCGCGCTTCGGAAAGGGTAACCTTCAGGCTAACATTAGAAGAGAGGAGGGGGGGGGGTTGGCATGTCGCCATGGTGCATTGTTTTCGTCTGCAGCGGGCGGCGCCTACTAGCCGATCGCCATTCGCTGCCCTTCCCTTGGACCCTTTCCCTCCCTAGGCCATGGTGTCCATCGGCCTCCCACCACTCCTTCCCTTTCCTTTGGTTGGTTGTGCCAACGGAGCCCCCGGAGTTGCGTGTCCACACGGAGGAGAGCAACTGCCTTCGCCGTTGGCCAGGTGAGTCCAAGAGGCCATCCAAAAGGCAAAAGTTTGTGCACCAAAAATGGCCCATCAGATTTTCCCGATGGTAGATTTCGGTGTTTCTTCAGGTTCAGGCAGACTTTGCGACGGGTGTCCCCGATGGGAGTGCCAGATCACCCTTGCCCCAGCTTCAGCCACGGTTGGCAGGTAAACCCGGGCTGCATCGTTAGGAAGCTGTGTGCTACCACTACACACCGTTACACAGGCCATTCCCGTCAAAAAGAGTCATGAGACCCTCTTTCAAAAAGACGCCCCTTGTTGTTTCAGGGACCAATAAACAAAACGGGCAGAGAAAAAGGTATCCTCCCCCATGCAGGGATTCGAACCCTGGACCGCCCGGGCCGACACCGGGAGTGCCAACCTCTACACTACGCGGGGATGCTGAGAACCATGCCCTGCCCTGCCGTCCCAAACCGGGGGGATGTTAGGAGTTGTTACCATCATTCCCACAATGCAACCAGCAAACACACAAGAGACCCTCAATATCCAACCTTCTCCGAAAATTTGGAAAATGGAAAGTGACGGTTACCTCGCCCCCCTGCTTACTAGACAAGGGCGCTTACTGGACAAAGGACAGAGAGAGAGAGAGAGAGAGAGAGAGAGAGAGAGAGAGAGAGAGAGAGAGAGAGAGCAATGGTTGGTTCTTATTACGATCACTTTGGTCTGGGGGGGGGGGGGGGGGCTCCTCCGACGGTTGTCAGCCGTACCTGCTCATCCTCGTCCTCCGCGGCGCTGGTGGTGCCGAGGGGATGCAACGACTTCGGGTCCGGGGACATCAGGAGGTAGGAATTCACGTCGTAGTTCAGCACTCCGCCGTCGTCCTCCGCGGGGGGCGGCATCAGGGAGTCGGTGCGCTGCGGGCTCTCGGGGGTGTCGGCGCGGCTGGGGGGCTCCTCGTCGGCGGGGCGGGACATCGTGAACTGGATGGTCGCGGGCGTGGGGCGGCGCCCCGCCACGGGGCTGCGGCGGACGGTGTTCGGCTTTGCGCTCTCGAACGAGTTGGTCGCACTGGCGGTGTCCTCCTCGCCGGGGTCCAGTTTCATGCAGTGCGCTGAACCATCGGAGATGCACGGACGAAGGGCACGGGGTGGGCCCGCAGAGCAGAGGGCGCGGTTGGGGCAGTGACTGCAGTCAGTACGATGCACTATCGGTAGTGTCGGCGCAGTGTGCCGGCGCAGTACACAGTGTACAGAGTGCACATGCGCGCTACACATACATTTGGCAGCATTCGACCCCCGTGTGTGACATTCCGTCTGGTTGTTGCTCCTTTACAGGCCCTGGACAGTCACCCGTTCCTCCCTTCGCATGTTGCGTAGGGTCGCTGCTTTCTGTCGGCCGCTGAGGCCGGTGCTCTTGCTGGCGTCGTTTCCGTGTTCGCGGAGCCCAGTAGTTGGTGTGCTGGGGCTGTGCTGAATGTAGCATGCTGTGCCGTTTGCGCGTCAGCGGCGCCCAATAATTGGCATATTGAGGATGTGCTAGTTGTTGCTGGGGTCATTTGACTGTTTTTGCTGTCCACACACCTCTGTCCACAGGCCGTCCATAGCCTGCCTCGCTGTGTTTCTGTGAGGCCCAGGTGCACTGTTCCTCCATGCGCTGTCCCGGCCGTCCACCATATGTCCTTTCCCCCCTCACGGCTGGTCTGCCCCTGATGGGCTCCTGCTCCTGTTGCACAAACAGCCCATCTGGGCTGCGGGAGACACCCCCCACCTGATGCCGGTTGAGCAGGGGTTGCCCTGGTACCCGGTAGCGACGGGGCTGGCTGGCCAAGCCATCCCCTTTATTGTCGCTGCCTCCCACGCGCACGCTCCACCATCTGCTCCATTCTGGCTCCCTGTTCCCGCTGTTGTGGTTGCCTCTCCTGCCTTGCTGTGCCCCTCCTACTTGTCTGCTGTGCTCGCCCTTGTCCCTCCTGGTGTGGCTCCCGCGTTCTGTGTGTCTGTGTTGCTCCTCCCCCGGTCTGGTGGCGCTCCTGGGTGCCCCTGTCGCGCACCCCCTCCTGTCCCACCCGCCTGCCCCCCCTGTACAAGGATTTCACATCTCCGTACGACGTGGACTGTCCCGTGCGCGGTTGGCTGGTCACGGCCCTGTTGCCACCCCCGTGGTGGGCACCTCCCGGCGCGCGGGGTGCAGCCCCCACCCTTGTGGAGTACGTGGGCACCTTGTAGAGGGAGGGGGGGGGGGGGTTGCTGATGGCTCGCTTGGTGTGCGCCGCATTTGGTGGTTGCTGCAGTGCTCGCACCTCATGGTTCCCTTGTGTATTGTTGTGTGTCCTTTTGGGGCTCGCGGGGCGGCTCTGTGCCCAGTTGTTTTGCTGCTTGCGTTCCTCCCAGTTTCGGGCTCTTTGTTTTTCTGCTGGCATGCTCATTGCTTCTGGTGTGCGGTGCTGGGGGGGCAGCATGTCGCTCCCTGCATCCTGGCTGTCGGGTTGTCCCACTTGTAGTTGGGTGGTGCCAGGGGCACCGGGCACTTTTGCACATGTCTCCAAATCTACAAACTGACCTGTCACTGGTGTTTGTGTGACATTCCGTCTGGTTGTTGTTTCTTCCCGGGGCCCTAGACAGTCACCCGTTCTTCCCTTCGCATGTTGCGCCGGGTTGCTGCTTTCTGTCGGCCGCTGCGGCCGGTGCTCCTGCCGGTGTCGTTTCCGTGTTCGCGGAGCCCAGTGGTTGGTGTGCTGGGGCTGTGCTGGATATGGCATGATGTGCCGTTTGCGCGTCAGCGGCGCCCAGTAGTTGGCATCGTTGCCCCCCCCCCCCCTCCCACCGCCGCAGCCATGTGGCCCGGAACCAGCACAGCACACACCTGTGTCCACTCGGGTGACATCCTGGGAGTCCACGGACAACCGTCCCACGGGGCCGGTCTGTAAAACGCAGCGAGTTGCAGCGTAACCGCGCCACTCGGAGTGGTGGTAGAGCAGCCAACAATTGGATGGCAACAAGCCAAAAGTAGGGCGAAGTACCAAAAAAGCTTGGACGCTGTTGCAAAAAATCAGCCGTGTTCTACCGCCGTGGATCCCCTCCTCCGCACCAGCAGTTTGTCACCTGCCCCGGGATTAGAACCCAGGGCTACCTCGCACGGAACAGGTGTCCGGCTGTTGTGCTTCGCCTGCTCAACCTCACCAGCTCACATACATTCCGGCCCAAATTGAGACACGAAAAATTCAGGATTGTTCAGAAATTCAGCTGCGCTCCACTGCGGGTCTTGACGGAGCATTGAGCAGGCCCACGGGCCCAGCCCGTGTTCCAGCGGATACCCACAACAGCACAACGGGCACTCCGATTCGTCGGACAAGCCTGTGGCGCCACCTGTAGCGCACTTGCTAGGGCACCTGCTGTCCCTTTGAGAAATACATCGTGGGAGTGATCTATAAGATGAGAGTCACAACCCTTTCGCGCAGTCAAGATAATAAAATACTCCAGAAATTCGTGTCAGGCCGCAAGTCTGCACGGCCATCCTGTGGTTCGTGGGACTAAAATGTTGCATGCGCAAATTCGTTACAATAACGGTTTTAGAAACCACCAGTTACAATTACAAATCTATATGCCATATGCCAAATTCGCTGACAAAGATTGCCCGATGTCTCTGATTGGCACTCACGTGCGAGGTGGGCGCGCGGCGCTGCATGCTGGAATGGACGGCTTCTCTTGGGATTCTCCTGGTCTACAGGTTACCTGGATCAGTTGAGATCACCAACACGGCGTGCATGGAGTGCTTTTTTTTTTCACAAATAATGCATGATGGGGCCATTGCGCTGTCGTGCAAAAAATTCCATCCATTACAACTTAAATAATTAAAACGAATTAAAATTTCACTCAACTCAAATCTTTCAGTACTTGTTAATTTGAAAATTTTCGATTCTATTTCAAATTCGTACCTGCTCCCACCGTTTCGTTGTGCTCACTCACTGCGGTGAACAACGATTCATGAAAGATTGAGTGGGAGTGTACGCTAATTGCAGACGATCTCGTTTGGCCACAAAGCCGAGCGAGCTGGGCACGCGGAGGCGTCTGCTGTTAAAAGTATCCTTGCCCTCACCCAACCTACACACCTGTGCGCCTGCATCGACTCGATCCTTCGGGCGGTTGGGGGCCTCTCGCGAGCGGAGCCTGGGGCGACATGGGGCAGGTGCCACACGGGATGTAGGCCTCAAAAAAAGAGGGCCTCGACAGACAGTGCGGTGTAAGTAAGAAATAGCGCAGAAAAAATGCGCGGTTCCTGCAAGTGGTGGTGCAGCGCTGCGCATATGTGCCCACACTCTTGGCTTCAAACAGGCATCTGCACACAGCCGCATGCCCCCCCAAAAAAACGGGACATAAAATCTTCTCACCCCGGCAGTGACCCAGCACATGTCTCCCTTGTGCCCCAGCACCTTCCTGTTTCAATTTAAAGATCGCAAATAAGAACATTGTGGTGGACGAGCAGGGGTTCGAACCCTGGACTTCCCGCATGCAAAGCGGGCGCTCTACCACTGAGCTACACGCCCTTCTACGCGCAGACTGCTATGGAAGCAAAATTGTTTGCCAGTGTCTTTTCACGACCTAGCTACCCTCCGTGTTATCGTCCCATAGTCGTCAGTCAATAGGCCATCAGAGCCCATGGTGCGCCATCCTGGTTGTCGTAGGCCAGTCGGCCATAGTAGCCCATGGCGGGCTATCTGGTTGTCCCAGGCCAATGTCGGTAACTATAACGATTTTTGAAGAGACCACCGATGATGGCACACCTGCCAATATGTGTGTCGCAAAAGGCACTATGGTGGATCACCCACCCACCCACCCACCCACCCACACAAATTCAAATGCGGCGGTCTTATCATGATGACCACCATCCCTTGGGCCGCCACCGAGGCCACATGGAGAATCAGGTAGGAGCACGCATGCACACCTTTCTTGCGAAAGAGCATACTCCAACATCTTAATTTGCTTCATCAAAGTCACCTCGTTACTTTGGAGCTGCGAATTTTGGTCCGTCAATTGTGCGATTTCCGCCTAGAACCCAAATGTGAAACCGGAGTGACTTTGTGCTCGAAGTGCACAATCGCGACGGCCAAAAATAAAGATGTGCACCGTATTCAAGGGCCAGGGTTTTCATGCAAATTTTTGAAAGCTGAAAGAGCAGGGTTTTTTAGGCAACCTTCGTCACAGCATGAATTACAACAAAAACGGCTTCGTTGTGGATCCCCTGGGGCCCTACACATTGGTGCTCCCCACTTTGCTGCATCATGCATCCAATAATTAAAACAGGCCTTAAAATTTCCATGGTGTTTGCGATGCGGGGCAATGTTTAACCTGGACAATGCAGGCTATGGTGAAAGTTCCGCACACAATTTGCAAGCACCGGAGAATTTCAATGAAGCGGGGTTGGCCTCAATAGGGGTGGCCGTGTGGATCGTCGGTTTTGGGTCAATTTCCATTCAATTTGGTCCCCCTGCGACGAAAATCGGATGTGAAGGCACAATTTGGCCTCCCAAACGCCATGTGTTGCCACCTTCGCCGTGTGCATTGCAACAGTTTCACATGATTTCAAAACGGTGTCGAACAATCGTCATGTGGCATACTCTTGCCCCAAGTCAAGGTCTAAACCAAAGAACCGTTGAGTGGTTGTTCTGACGAATGTTCTACCAATCCGTTGGTTTCGGTGTAGCCCCTACTTTCACGGCTTGAAGCCAGTTGCATGTGTTGTGGGTGCATATTCGGTTTGCGTTTGGATATGTACGAAGTGAAGAAACCCAACGCGCAATAATTGGCCTTCGATTGGCTCGTTTGTCGTTCACATTTGCAATGGGTACCAAAGAGTCAAAAATTGGACTTACCAACCAAAGGGCTAAAGAACCACTCTGAAATTGGTCATCGTTGGTACTATTGAACGACATACTTGTGCTGCCACTCGCTCGTTCTCAATTGCGATGCGTTCCGCGACGAACTTTTTGAACTCCGCCTAAGCGAGAGCATTTTGTGTCCGCGTCCCACCGAATGAACCCTGCATCCAACTTACCACTTCCTCGGATCCAAATTACCACATGAGGCGTATGTTCAAGGCTTGCTTCCGTCTGGCCGTTCACACCAAAACGTCACGGTGCAAATCTAGCAATCGACACGGCACAGGATGTTCTGCCCTGGTGTCCGTTTCGCATGGTCAGATAAGACAAGACATACCATCAAGAAAGTCAATGCCCCCGGCACACTTTCCATGAATGGTGGAGTGGGGCTTGTGTGCCCCACCGTGGTCGCCATTTCTCGTCACCAAAGTTAAGAGAAACGCATCAGGTCTCTATGCGACGGAGGAGCATCATGGGACTTTGAACATCTGCCTTGAACCCCGGATCCATCATAGCACTTACACCCTTGTTGGTTGCAAACGTCGAGGGCATCGTATTATTTCGCGGGTGGTCCCTCCGTCCGCCCACCCCCAATGGCGATCGTTTGAAGGTGCATGCATTATGGCCCTCTGCTGGAGGTTTTGCCACCATTCCCACGTCCTAGACCCTACGTCAACAAATTAGATTACTCGACTGACCCCAAGAAGCGACTTCTTTGTGTCTCCGTTGCTACACTCCCGTACACCTTGGGTTGCTTCTGTGGACCCACAATGCACACAATTAAGCACGTTCATTTCGTCGTGCCCATGACCACTCGCAAGGACCCTCAACGTTGGTATGAAATAGCAAGCAATATGCACGGACGCGCCCAAAGGCTTGTCAATAGGCAATATAAAACACCAAAAGAATCTAAAAGGTCTAAGGATCTAAAGGATCTAAAGGATCTAAGGAGACAAATTGTCTTCACTTCGAACGCTCATGAAAAGATGCAACATGTCAAATTTTCCAAAACTTATGCCCACGTCTTGGTGTTGCCGGATTGTCAATTTGACAACATAAATGTACTTTCATTCTTAAGCCATGAAACAAAGAGCCCAACTGTAACATTAGCATACACAACAAGCACAACTTCAACTCTTGATTGCGATAAACATTTTTTTGGAGCAGGAACGGTTTGGTACGTGGTGGTGCAACAACAAAACGAAATCAATCAGTTATAGTTGCTGCTCGTCTTGCGCATCACCACCACGCCATGGTGATCTGGCTATCTCACAGCCCAATGCAAAAAAAAACCTGTGGGCTAAGTCTGAAAGCCAAGTGGGTTGAGCCCAGGGACCCATAGTTCCCACACTACCATTGTTGTGCTGTCGTCTATCCAACATGGCCTAACCCAAGGTTGCCGGGTTTCCTTGGTTTTGTTCATTGCCCTTGCCTTCCCCCCCCCTTTGTGGAGAACGTCCTCGGTGGGTCGGAGGGGGGGAAATCCCCTTCAAGACGAGAATTGTCCGATGCACACATGCCTACATTGCCCCGCCACGGACGAGAGCAACTAGCTCCTAGCAAACTCTTGCGTGCCCTTCCTTTGTGGAGACTTTCCCTTTTTTTCCCACACCATGTATTTTCCGTAAGAGTGTTTCATAAACTAAAGTAGCCGGATAGATTTGGACAATTCCGTGGCCAAAAGGCGTGACATCACCATTCGAACCACTCGTTGCTGCACATCGATGCTCGTAAATTGTCATCATCCAAGTTGCGATATGAGGCGGACGTGTGGTAATCCTCGAAAGCTGGGCTACGTTTGGCTACAAAGAGGCCCGTATCTACGTAGCTATATCTAGGACAATATGGTGAAGTATCACCTTGGCCGGGGGGGCCGCGCCAATTTCACACTGGCAAATGGCCAAATGGCTTGCGGCACGTGATTTGACTGAGTTGGGTGAATAAGTGCGCTTTGCATGTGCACTCTATTAAGGCTCACTTTTCGTCACCAAAAGGTGGCCGTCGTATTCAAGGTGAATCAGTCCCGCGGAGGCGAGCTCCAATCCCACACCTAAGACCAGGAGAGTCCGATGGATACCACTGCAGGCATGTGGGTCTTGTTCAATGATAGCCCCACTTGACACCTGGGCTGTTGGGATCGATGTTTTGTGTTTCCCTCCCAGATCCAAATCGGCGGAATTCGTCTGCCGAGAGGTTCCGCAATGGCGGTGATGGTACTCCGTTCCTCAGTAGACAAGCAACGTTGCTTAATTTTGATTCGGACCTGCCTCCTGGCCGTGTGCACGTGCGCAGGCGACCATGCGGCGGTGCTTTTAATCTTTTGTTTCGGATCGCCTGCTTGTGAGAACCCAATGCGAGTGATATGGTACACTACGGAGAGCACTCTTGCCTTGAACTATCGAGGAGGTTATTCCGATGATGATGGAGAGGATTTTCGGCAATTTACTGTAGAAATCAATCGAAATACAGATCCAGAATTTGGCAGCACCGGTTTTCATTAAAAATACAGAAAAAAATTTACAGGAATTGAAATTCTGCCAATTAAAAAGTACAGAAATCCGATTTACAGAAAAGCTGTTCGGCGCTGCTGCCGGCACGGCTCCTGCCTGGATAAACCCAGGAATTATACAAATGATTTGCGCGCACCCTGCTGAGAGGGAGTACCCTAGCGGCCAACGCGCATGGGTACGACTTGGCAACCATTTGTTCGATTCCTGGCACTTGCACGGGAAGGAGGGCTGTTATGCAATTTTTTTTTCCATTTTCAGCAGCGATCAGCGTGCGCAGCGGCCTAAGCAATCGCTGAGCACAGCGCAAGGGTATTAAAAATACATCCTGCGATGATGTCCAGCATTAAAAGATAAGGAAAACATCCAAGCAGTCCGGGCTACATTATTAAAAAATAAGGGAAAGGAAAAGAGGAAAGGCTTCTCAACGGAGTTATTATTCTCTATTTCGATTGATTTCTACAGTATCCTTGCGCCGTGCGTTTTAATTTGTTGGGGTAATTGGTACGTTGCGTTCAAGGTCATCGCGATTTGTGCTCTATTCCTAGTTTCGTTGCAAAAGCACAATGTGCGCCTTGGTGAAGAGGAGGTGGCAATACATGCACCAACAAAAAGTGGGAGAAGTGTGGGAGAAAAAGACGCGGGTGATCGTCTAGTGGCCGACGTTACATGTCCTAAGCCATCAAGGCCCTCCGTCCCGTACCGCCACATAATGCACACACGAAAACTTGCCCGATCCTTCGGGCCTCCATGACCCAAAGCATTCTTTACATGATGTGTTTCATTCATTCATTTGCTACTTTCTCATGTTGCCGTGGATGCAAACGCTTTGTCACGCTCTACTGTCGGTTGTGGGCTAGATTGCTTTGCCCACTGACGAGTTTGTGCCCGGGATCTCCCCAATTCTACCCTTTGCGAGTAGTCCCCTATCGTCAATCGGGGCACGTCGACCACCCGGGTGTAAAAATGATCTATTTTCCTCTCTGTTCAAGCCTATCTAAGATGTTGTTGCATCAATTAGGGATGGGGTTTGGGAAGGATAGCAAGTGGTACCCAACATTGGGCTTCCACTTTATCAAGCATAGGAACGCCATGCTCCACACTTGACCCCAGTTTTTGGCACTGCTGCCTAGTTTTCACACAATCAACTTAAGTATGTGAAGAGTTGGGCGCAATCAAAACTCTTTTCCTTCGATGGATGACAACACACCATTCTCGACAACACGAATCGCTTCACTCGGTTTCGTCTTTTGAAAATTATTTGGAAGTCTTGTTAAAGCTTTCATGAGATGGGTCTTGCTCCTCGTAAACTCGTTTGCTGATGTTCGCATTTTGGACGGTGTGGACATTAGGCTTTGGTTGTTTAGAGTTGCGCCTCCGTTCCGAGGAAATGGATGTGAAGACGCACCGTGTTGAGCAGCTGATCGACGATGATGAGTATGACCCCAAGAACGAGGACGAAGAAGACGAGGAGGACGTGGAGGAGGAAGAAGAAGACGGGGTATGCTAAGGTCACGGTCGGGGCGTGGTCGGAGGTATGAAACCTTGTCTCTCTTTGTGCCCCAGTTGGCATTCATTCTGTGTTTCCATTCGAATCCGTTTGTGGCGCTCGTTGTTTCCACGAAGTCGTTGTGCAAGGGCGAGGATAGCTTCCGGACTAATTGCTCGTTGTTTTGTTAACCCTTTCCGGCGATGATGCATGGATGGTCGGAAAACATGCGCGAGTGAGCTTTCATTGGTCGTAGTCTACAAGGTTCTTACCCACACATCCTTCCCCCCTTTTTGTTGTGGCACCAAGCGACCTTTCTTGCGCAAGATCGCTTGGCACCACACCAACCACGCATACTCGGCCTTTTCATTGAGAGTCTCCGTGGGTCTAACGGACAACTAAAATGTGGAACTCGGGACGCGTCAAGAGAGTGCGCTTGCCATGCCTCTTGCCACTCATCTCCGATCTTAACAACACGACAAACGAAACAAAGAAAGACTGATCATGTGCGCATTACCGTGCAATACGACGTGGTGCGAATGTGTCTCCGACGTCGCCAGTCACGCCATGTGTTTTTCGTTGAAGTGGGGGGACAGGTGCCGCATACAAGGTGGCCAAAGAGTAGCAAGCGCATAAAATAGTACGCTGTGAAGTGTGTGCCCCAACACCACTTTAAACATATTTTGTGGCAATTTTTGCGATTGGTATGCCTTGGGAGATACAGCCACATGTGCGCTCTCAATGTTCTTTCTCGTATTGCCACAAAAGTCTCCAGGGTGAGAGTGGGGACCAAAACGCGAGGGTTATCTGCGTGGGCATGCACGAGGAATTACCGTGTTCCCACATCTTGGAGTCAGGCGCGCGCTCCAACAACTCCTTTCAACCACATTTGTGATTCTCAACCTTTCTCTTCGCAAGGTGGTCCCAACACGCCGGACAAATCACGACACATACTCCCACACTCAGGAGACAGAGGTGTGCAAACCCGAGACCACCACGAAATCATATACCCGCTTGCAACGCGGCACAAAGAGGGATGTTGCGAAGTCCCGGCCTCCAGATGATTTGGGAGGGTTGATAGACAACGATGATGACTACAATCCGGAGCGCGAGGGTGCAGTGGATGACGATGACGAAGAAGTCGATGAACAAGACGAAGTATGCTCTCCCTCCTCTTCCGCTCGCTACTGCTTGCTGCTACTCGGTGTTTTTGTCTCCTTGCTCCATATTGCGAATGCCTCCCCCATTGCAAACTCTTCTTGAACGGAAGGCACAAAGGCTAGAGTAATGTGCCCCCAAGCTACCCCCACACACACCGATGGAGAACGGCGGGTCCGAGTGAAGTGCCCATGTGCTACATTGACACAAACCCGAGTTTGGAAAAAAAAATCTATGCCGGTAAAAATCAAATTTCATTGAATTAGATATCGATACACATTTCAGTACATTTCCGGGTACAATGTTACACATCAATGGGAGTTGATAGTAACTTCGCGCATCGCTAGAGCACCTCGACCACTGCAGATGTCAAACCGTGGTCGCCCAAACCTAACCTTCTTTCGATTGCCTTTGCAAGAAGTCCCTTTCCCCTTCTGAGGATCGGACAGTCACCAAAGCCGCTATCATGCCATCTTCGAGCGAAATGACCATCGTCTTGTGGGCAATGGGATCCAATCTCAATTCCCGGTGCACGAAAGACTACCACTGTCTCCGTATATGGCATTAAAGTGTGACTTGTTGGGAGGGATGTTGCAACTAGATTTGAGTCAACCTCGAGTCATTCATGATAAGGGGTGTACACATGTTCCCATGTAAACATTGGGGGACACGAAAAAATTGTTGGGGACGTCGCATGTCGGTGACGTCGGGCACAACATATTCCCGACGTCCGGGTACCCCGCCTTGACGCTCCACAATGTTGGGGGCACATTAGACATGTGGAACCCGTGTTTATCATGCATGCGCACAAAATGCGGGTACACGTGTTCCCGGATGACTAACGGCCCGCAACGTTAGGGCGACGTGCACTTGCATTTTGCAACCCAAACACATCATTTTTGGTTCCAAGTGAAACGGGCAGTGAAACGGGTGCGAGGACGCTGATGTCGAACGACCTCAGGCGCTTCTGATCGCAATCCCCAGCCTCCCTCCCCCTTTGCCCCTCCCCGAACTCCCAAACGCACGGACGTGAGTCCGAGATTGTGCACCACCGAATGAGAGAGCGGCACACACTTGGCCAACCCTCGCCACTTGCTTGTGACAGGGGGGTGCGCCCAAGGCGTCCCACGCGCCATCAAGACGTGCAGCCTCCTCCAGCGCCATCGCCATGTCCGCCTCCTTGAAAGGTCGGTGTCCTGCGCGCTCTTCTCCATTGTGCAGTGACAGACGTGTGTCTGGCCGGACGTCCAGAGCTCGGCCATAGCTCAGCTCCACGGGAGGCCGCAGCCCCAGAACGGCCCGTGCATAGCCCCTAAGTCAGCCCCATGTGAGCTCCCGTCGACCCCGCGGCACGCGCGTTCACATGCAAGGCTCTCTTTGACAGCGTGGGCGGGGGCGTACACGATCGGTGCCGTGCCCTGTCGAGCTGAGTGGAAGGGCTGGGCGGGGCGGGGGCGGGGGGGGGGGGGGAATGACTGGGCGCCACAGACACGCAAACGGCACATCCCGCCACATTCAGCACAGCCCCAACACACCAACTACTGGGCTCCGCGAACGCGGAAACGACACCAGCAGGAGCACCGGCCGCAGCGGCCGACAGAACGCAGCGACCCGACGCAACATGCGAAGGGAAGAACGGGTGACTGTCCGGGGCCCCGTAAAGAAACAGCAACCCGATGGAATGTCACACGGGGGGCGGGGGCTGTTAACGCGCTGTGCCATGCTGTGCCACAGCATTCATACCAACGACAGAAGTTTATTGAAGTCACTGCTCTGGAGCTGTTAATAGCACCGGTGGTGGCAATGCTGATGTGACAAACAGTGGGCAAGCCAACAGAGAAGGTTCACGTCGTGTTCCGTGCAGTTGGTGTTCCGGGACTCGTGAGGGGGGGGGGGGGGTTTGCGCGACAGCGGACAACGCGTGGAGGAACAGGGCACCTGGGCCTCACGCGCACAGAAACACAGCGAGGCAGGCTATGGACGGCCTGTGGACAGACGCGCGTGGACAGCAAAAACAGTCAAACGACCCCGGCAACAACCAGCACATCCTCAATACGCCAACTACTGGGCGCCGCTGACGCGCAAACGGCACATCCCGCCACATTCAGCACAGCCCCGGCACACCAACCACTGGGCTCCGCGAACGCGGAAACAACACCAGCAGGAGCACCGGCCGCAGCCGCCGACAGAACGCAGCGACCCGACGCAACATGCGAAGGGGAGAACGGGTGACTGTCCAGGGCCCCGTAAAGGAGCAACAACCAGACAGAATGTCACAGGGGGGGGGGGTGTGCAGGCCTATGATGCAATGGGCGCGGGGCTGTGGTATGGTGAGGTGTGTGGGGTAAGTGCAGAACCACCACCAAGACCCAATATAACGTGCGACTGTTTTCCCAAACTTCAGAAGTTTCTCACATTGCTCTGCGAGACGATTGTTGGAGTTGGTTGCAGTGCTGAGGTGTTGCACGGAGGGACGGGGCAGCGACACATGCCCTGGGACGTGTCCTAAGGGGGATGCGCACGCGTGCAACGGTCTGGCCGTTCTGTGTGACGTGCAGAAGGGGGGGCAGGAGGGGCGCCAACCCTTGGTGCCTTCGTATTGACCTGCGCACCGACACACGAAGACAAACACTGACAGAAAGGCACAAATCAAATAAGTCAGGTCTGAGATGTGGGGGGCTCCGAGGCTCCGGGGGGGCGGGGGGGGGCGGGAGTGGGCAGTGTCCGGATGCTGCGCTTGTGTGGACGACCTCCGCATCCTCCCAGAGGCCCCTGTCGGCCCCTGGGGGGCGAGGGCCCAGGCCCGGGGTGGGGTGGGGGGGGCGGGGCACCTGCACCAGTTTCCACAAGAATGCTGTTGGCAGTATCCGAGTCCAATTCGCGATCATCGCTTGTTGAGGGGGCCATCTCAGCACGTCTTGCTCCCTCGCTGCTCTCCCTGTCATCCTCAACAATCACCCTTGGCAGAGCCACCGCCAACGGCTTTGTGTATCCCGCGTTGGGCAAGAGGTGGCCCGAGGTCTCGGCCAAGTGGCACTATGGGCCCGGAGGGCCCTTTGGGAGGGGGGGAAGGTGGGGCTGTGTCCTTGGGTTTGCCTGAACCGGGATTCCCTTGGGCAACAAGATGCTCCTGAACACCGCCCCGAAGGGGGGAGGGGGGGATGCGGCAGGGCCGCCGGGGGCATCAGGTGGGGGGTGTCTCCCGCAGCCCAGATGGGCTGTTTGCGCAACAGGAGCGGGGGCCCATCAGGGGCAGACCAGCCGTGAGGGGGAAAAGGACATATGGTGGACGGCCCGGACAGCGCGTGGAGGAACAGGGCACTTGGGCCTCACGCACACAGAAACACAGCGAGGCAGGCTATGGACGGCCTGTGGACAGAGGTGTATGGGCAGCAGAAACAGTCAAACGACCCCGGCAACAACCAGCACATCCCCCAATACGCCAATTATTGGGCGCCGCTGACGCGCAAACGGCACATCACGCCACATCCAGCACAGCCCCCGGCACACCAACGACTGGGCTCCGCGAACGCGGAAACGACACCAGCAAGAGCACCGGCCGCAGCAGCTGACAGAACGCAGCGACCCGACGCAACATGCGAAGGGAAGAACGGGTGACTGTCCAGGGCCCCGTAAAGGAGCAACAACCCGACGGAATGTCACACGGGGGTGCCGCAGGGCCGCCGGGGGGTGCGGGAGCAGTGCTAACCAGAGCAAGGGGAAGTGGCATTTCCGAGGAAGTCACTGAGGGGTGAGGCAGGGAAAGAGGTCGTGCCGGACACGCGCAAGGCAGCCGGTGCACGAGCGGGACGTGCGCAAGGGGGCGTCGGCGCATGCGCTTCCCCGTGGGAGAGGGTGTGCCGTGGCCACAACGGCGACGTGGCTCCTGGTTCAGGGATGAAGAAGCGACCGAACTCGTCGTCGTTTTTCGCGGAGAAGCTCGAAGAGGTGTGCCCTTCCCCTCGATAGCGTCGCACCGCTTTGAAGCCCCCGGACGCTGGCGCATGCGGCCCCGGTGGGGCCTGCCCCGCCGCTCACGGTCGGGGCACGCGGCAGCCGGAGCTCCTTCGGAGCAGTGCCGATGCTCAGCGCCCTGTGCGCCTCACGGACCATGTCTCGCAGACCCCTGGGCCGTCAACGAGGGGCATTTGGACGTGCCCGGCGTCGCAACATGTGGGGCCCGGTGGCTGGTGGGCGGTTGCCGTGTGTTCGGTGCGCGGCGGTGGCGGTGATGGTGCTGTGGGTGTGGTTTGTGGGGTTCTGGCCTTTTTTGGTGTGCAGGCCGGGTCAGTGTGCGGGTGGTTGGGTGGTGGGGGTGGTGGGGTGTGGGTGATGCTGGTGACGGGCGTTGGGGCGTGGGGCGGCGTTCCTTGCCGTTCTGGGGTGCTGGTGGTGGTGTGGGTGGTGCCTGGTTTCGCTTTTGGCATGTGTGACTTGCGTGACGTGGTGTGGTCTGCTGGGCGATGCTGTCGTGTGTTTTGTCGGGCCGGGGCGTGGAAGTGCGGGCCGTGTGGTGCGTCTCGGCGTTTCTTCTGGGCGGCCCCCGCCTGGGTGCGGGGCATCCCGTGGCCCGCCCCTCCTGTGGCGGTGGTGGCCTCAAGAGGCAACCCACCCGGATCCTCAACAACACTCAACAACTCTCAACAACACTCCAAAAGACCCTCAACAACACCCAAAGACCCTCAACAACACTCCAAAGACCCTCAACAACACTCCAAGAGACCCTCAACAACACTCCAAAGACCCTCAACAACACTCCAAAAGACCCTCAACAACACTCCAAAAGACCCTCAACAACACCCAAAGACCCTCAACAACACTCCAAAAGACCCTCAACAACACTCCAAAAGACCCTCAACAACACTCCAAGAGACCCTCAACAACACTCCAAAGACCCTCAACAACACTCCAAAAGACCCTCAACAACACTCCAAGAGACCCTCAACAACACCCAAAGACCCTCAACAACACCCAAAGACCCTCAATAACACTCCAAAGACCCTCAACAACACTCCAAAGACCCTCAACAACACTCCAAAAGACCCTCAACAACACCCAAAGACCCTCAACAACACTCCAAAGACCCTCAACAACACTCCAAAGACCCTCAACAACACTCCAAAAGACCCTCAACAACACTCCAAAAGACCCTCAACAACACCCAAAGACCCTCAACAACACTCCAAAAGACCCTCAACAACACTCCAAGAGACCCTCAACAACACTCCAAAGACCCTCAACAACACTCCAAAAGACCCTCAACAACACTCCAAGAGACCCTCAACAACACCCAAAGACCCTCAACAACACTCCAAAGACCCTCAACAACACTCCAAAGACCCTCAACAACACTCCAAAAGACCCTCAACAACACTCCAAAAGACCCTCAACAACACTCCAAAAGACCCTCAACAACACTCCAAAGACCCTCAACAACACTCCAAAAGACCCTCAACAACACTCCAAGAGACCCTCAACAACACCCAAAGACCCTCAACAACACTCCAAAGACCCTCAACAACACTCCAAAAGACCCTCAACAACACTCCAAAAGACCCTCAACAACACTCCAAGAGACCCTCAACAACACTCCAAAGACCCTCAACAACACTCCAAAAGACCCTCAACAACACTCCAAAAGACCCTCAACAACACCCAAAGACCCTCAACAACACTCCAAAGACCCTCAACAACACTCCAAAAGACCCTCAACAACACCCAAAGACCCTCAACAACACCCAAAGACCCTCAACAACACTCCAAAGACCCTCAACAACACTCCAAAAGACCCTCAACAACACTCCAAAAGACCCTCAACAACACCCAAAGACCCTCAACAACACTCCAAAGACCCTCAACAACACTCTGCTGCATTGAACAGGAATGTGGCAGGCAGTTCGGCATTTCGCGGTTTTCTCAGGAATGCAACAAAAAGCGACGAACGCAGGTCGCGAGTTCAGTGCCGGGGTACATTCCTCTGTCCAGTGCGGGCGCGGCGCCGGAGACCGAGGGTGCGGTGGAGGCGTACCGGATGCGGGTGCGGGCGCTCAGCAAGCCGGACCATGACACAAGTACGTGCTCGTGCGGGGTGTCCCGTTTCCGGGATTCGCGCGTTTGTGGGACGAGCGGCAGTAATGGGTGTCCTAGCGGCGGCCTGTGTTCCGAATGGATGCCGGTCAGAGGCCGGTACACGGGGTTCATGATGTGGGAGGAGGTGCGGCGATGACCGGTGCGTTGAACGCAAGGGTTTGGGGTGGAGGGTGGAAAGTTGCCGAAGCGGCTGGGGGCGGTTACTGTCGGTTACAAGTGCCATTGAGGCTGGCACTTGGCGCCAGGGAGACAGTGGCTGGGCGTAGGCTGGGCGCCCTAGAGGGGGGGCTGCCTCCCCCCCTTCCAATGCATCTGCCACCCCCCCCTTGGGTTTTACTTGTTCTAAGCACAGTGGAGGCTCTTGGCGCAGCCCCAATGGACGCGCCACGCGGGTGTTGGCAGGTGCCTGCATTTCGTGGGTGCTGAGCGGGGGGCATTCATGTGTGAGGCGAAATTTCTGCGGTCGCATGATTGCCAATGTGTGACACCAAGCACCACCAGGCCGTGAGGTGGGCTGTGGCACATCTTGGTTGTGTGCCCGCAGCCGACTGGGCAGGTGATCCTCTTTGCTGTCGCAAGGTGCTAGTGCAGTTCTTTCTCCTTCCCCCGTTCCCCCCCCCCATCCATTTTTCTTGGTCGGCACACCAAACGTAGCTCGGACTTTTGAACAGGCCCAACCTCATTGGCAATCGCCACACAGCGCACCGTGACACTGAGACCCCCCCCCCCATACAATGGGGCAGCGTACGGCGCAGTGGATGCCCGCCAAAGCAGGAGCAGGTGACGCAGAATCGGGTGACACAGTTGCAGCAGGCGGCGGGCGACGAGGGGGCTGGCCCAGACCCTCGAGCTCGACCAGCAGCATCCCCGATGGGGTTCCAGTGGCCTCCAGCAGCAGGCGAATTTTGAGGAGGATGCGGAGGGCCAGTGGATGGTAATCCGCTGCGCACCACGCCAAAGGCTGGTCACGTGACCGGCCTGTGGCCAATCCTCTGTGCTCCCCTTTACACATGCTTGTCGGGCGTAGTGGGATGGGAAATGAACACATTCCCCGGGAGACCATGCCCCACTCCCCCTGACCCAAGGTGCCCCGACTCAGGTGCTAAGAGGGTACCACAGGGCGCCCCCCCCCCCCCAAAACACACACATATCCGGACTGCGTCCAGGGTGATCCTCCCGGTATCCAAGTCAGATTCAGCGGTATTCCCCGAGTTCCTTTCTTTGTACGTGTACCCTCCTTATGAAACCCATTGCCTGTGCAATGCAAGTCTTGCACATCTTGGGCATCCTCCCCTTTGTGACGCAGCCCCCCCAGGCACTGGGGAGATCTAACGTCCTCCCCTGAGCAGCAAACCCCTTTTGGATTTCAACCGGGAGGCTCTCCAGCTCCTATTTCGCTGTGTTCCCTCTTGTGTGTGCCCGGACCCCATTTTCCTCCCTGTTGCGCCCCACGTGTGCTTTTGCCTGTTTGCGTTCACACTGTGCTTTTGTCCTTCGTCTGTCTGCTCCCTGCTCTGATGCTGAGCTGGTACTGATGCCCTCTAATGTTGAGCCTGTACCAAATAACTTGTGGGTATGTACTCGGGCAGAGGACGGCACCCGGACGCTTCATGAATTTGGTGGTATCGCATCATCCGCTGAGCTGCATGATGGGGAATGTCCTTGGTCTCTTCCCGGGCATTGGCAGTCATGCAGTCCATGGGTCTAGCTATATCTGCCACCTGTTGCTGGGGTGTCCTAGTGCTTGTTGGTGATTGTTTGATGCGGCGCACCTCGTGTTGCTGATTTGCTTTGCTTCTGCAGGGAAAAAGGGGGGGGGGGGGCTGTGTGCACCCTAGTGTATGGCCGCACGGGTTGCTGCCATTCTTGTCACACAGTCATCGGGTGGTGTTTCCTCTTGGAGACCCTCCTGCATGATCGTGCAGACCGTCACTGCTCTGACCATGCATTCTTTGGGCCATTTTCTTGGTCCCCAGAAAAGGGAAAGCAGCCCACGGACAGCACCCTGACTTGGTGGTGGCTTAAATTTGCGCCAACTGGGGTTGAGTGCGGGGGGGGGGGGGTGCTGTAGAATTGGGGTTAAAGACGCTAATAAGAATGGTCTGATTTCGTGTTCGCGTCTCGCGTCTGCGTCTTTTAATAATGATGCCTCAGAAAAGCGTGCACGTCTCGCGTCTTTTTTTAATTGAAAATTTTGGCCTCGCCTCTTTTGACCTATTTTTTACTTCGGGACCCTTGGGGCCCGAGTTTGTACCATTACCCCACTCCTCGCGGCCCGCACATTCGCAACTTTTTATAATGTCTGACTACAGCCACCGTGTCTCGCGACTCCCGACTCAGCAAATAATGGCCCCGAATAGGCCTCGCGTCCGCGTCTTTACGCCCAATTCTAAAATAATGCCCTTGTGGCTTGAACTTTCAGGTTCAGTCTCGTCCCAACCGCTTGCCACCTGTAACCACCAGGTGTTCTCAAATGTCGGGGCCCCCTGTGATACTCTTCATTTTCCCCCTGAGTCGGGCCGACGTGGAATCAGCCGGAGCTGACCAGGACACCAAGCAACACCCCCCCACCCCACCCCTCCCCCGGGTCACTGCAATGGCCCATCCAGGGCCCAACAGCGAGGCAGGTTTGAACGGGGGGCCAGGGGTGAATGTTTGCAGCACGCGGCATTGCTATGTGCCCATTGATCGTCCGCAGCTGCCCCCGTGCGACTGAACGTCCGCAAGCGCCTGCTGGATGCGCTCCAAGTGAACGGCAGTGGCAAGGTGCTCCCATCTCTGGGGCGGTGGTCTTGGGAGCGTGCATCTGCCTTCGATGGGGACGGCGATTGCACCCCCCCCCCCCCCATGGGTAAAGATCCAGGGGCTGCTCCCGATTCGCGATGTCCCCGAATGGACCCCGAATTTACGAACTTGATTTTCAAGCAGCGTGTGCAGGAGCCAGTTGGTTTGTCTCTATTACCCCACCTTTTTTTTCTCGCAAAAACAAAGCGCCAGGCTGACGGTCCATCAACAGCAGCAGAACCCGTGGCACACGCTTTTTTGTTGATGCTCTTTTTGGGTTTCCCTGTTCACAACGAAGGCCCCGGTGGTGTCGCGCATGGGGTCGTTCTAAGTCGCCACCACACCGAGGCCCGTACGGGGCAGACCCTGGCTGCTGCTGCTGCTGCCACGCCAACTGGGGGGCATGGGGCCCGCGTGTTGAGCTGCAGTGCGCACACCAACACGGCGAGGGAGACACAGAACAGAATGGACTGTCCCCCCGCAATGTGTCCCTCAAAATGATATTGAAATCGCACCCCCCCCCCCCTCCCGCCGAGATCATCCGGGGGGTCGGGGCCGATGCTAAATCCTGAAGGATTGCACTTGTGCCGAGGAGTTGCCAAGGGGGCTGTCCATGCTGCACACGTCCCCCGCGTTTGCGACAACCACCACAGCAATCTGCAGAAGGCTGTGACCAATGTAGGAAGACAAGGGGGGGGGGGGGCGACGATTGTACCTTTTTGGGGTGGAGAAGTTGCGGGAGATAGTGACAGAGAAGGACATGAAGGCAGTGAAACGCCATCACTCTCAGAAGAATCGCAGCGCCACTGACGGGGCCTTGGGCCAGCCAGTGCCCCCGATCACTGGGACCGCGATGGTGTACACGGCAACGAGCAATGCAAGCGGGGCAGCCGGTGCGTTCGTGGTCCAGTACAGGGGGAGGGGGGGGTTTGGTGGGCTGTAGATTTGGTGTGGGCAATTCTGGCGTTTCGATTTGGCCGCCACATTTCCCGCGCCAAACCCCGGGGCTTCCTGCTTCGTCCTCCCATCCCCTTGTGCTTCGCAGGCTCGGTGTCTCACTCCTTGTTCCTTGCTTCTGCCCAATTTCCCACAGCCAAATTTGCCACCGCCAAATTGACCAGGCACCAACCCCCCCCCCCCCCTACTCTGAGCGAAGATATTTCTGCAACGCGCTCGCCATGAATGGCACAGAGCGCAGAAGATCAACGCACTACCAGCAAGTCACACATTGGTGAGCTAGCACCCATGGCCTTGTGTGACATTCACGTTGCTGGTTGTGCTGAGCACCTCCCAGCCTGGGGTCTTCGTGATGACCGCATACCGGGCACTGATCAGGCCGTCAGGGGAGGACGCCATGGGCAGAAGTTGCATTCTGGATTCCCACCCAGGAAGGTGGATGCCCGCGGCAGTGCGGATGCCCGCAGTAGTACGGATGACTGCTTGTCATAGCAGAAGGTTCAAAGGCGAGAGGCCAATAGGCGCCGCCACAGGCTAACAGAGCCAACCACCAAGGCCTTGTGCCAACCCCCCCCCCCCCTGTATTATGAAACCAGCCCATGGTGGCTCTGCTTATGCGGCCAAGTGCCTGGACCCCCTGAGAGAAGCAGCTGCGCGGGCTCCAGCATCCGCAGGTGCTCGTCACGCGTGCCCGGGCTCTCCGCGAAGTGCACCGCGACTTTGAAGCCCGCATTGCGCGCCCACGTCCGCGAAGGCCCCCCTTTGCGGCGGTGGCCGCTGCAGTCCGGCCCCGCAACGCCGCGCCTGCGGGACCTTCAGCGCCGGCCCCGGCGCCCTGGGGCCGGTGTCGGGCCCGTGGACCTGGTTGGCGCTAACGAGCCACCGGACGGTCCTGCACGATACTCGACGCCGGCACTACCCGGTTGCGTCCCGGGTTGTGCCCGTGCCGGCGTCGATGGGATGGCCCTCCAGGGACAGGGGAGGGCGACCTGGACGCGGAGGGGAGTGGGTGGCGAAAATCCCAAGACAACCCCCTGCGACAATCAGCACAACCCCCGGTACGCCAACTACTAGGCCCCGCTACCGCGGGAACAACGCCACAAGGGACTCCGGCCGCAGTGGCCGTCAGAACGCAGCGAAGCGGCGCAGCATGCGGAGGGACTGTCCAAGGCCCCGTAAAGAAGCCGCAACCCGACGGAAGGTCCCATGGGGGGTCGTCCGGAGCTCGAGGCTGTACTGAGTACTAGAGGACGTGGGGGGGGGGTGTTGTGCCCAAGTGCTTGCGGCATTGGGGCCACACGGGGATGATGAAGATACGGCTCCGACCCATTTTCTGTAGGATACCGCGGGTCCGAAGAAGAAGGTGTTGGTGGGCCTGCGAGGGGCTGATCAAAGGGGGGAGGGGGGACACCCCTGCGGGGGGCTGGCAGCCGGCTACGCGGTTGTCCATTGGGCAGCGACCTAAAACATGTACTGCCCGCGAGTAGCTAAGTTCTGTCACCAGGGCCTAGTGCACGGGCCTTGGGCACGCTTATGAGACAAAGCGTCCTAACCATTGGTGGTCACTGCACACGACCAACCAAGGGGCGGACTCACACGAGTCCCTAGCTCCTAGGCGTGGACAGCCAGGAGTGAAGCCTCAAACGGGGAGCCCCTCAGCAGCCCAAAAAGCAAAAGAGTAACAACGCACCACATTCACCCCAGAACAACCCCAACAAACACCAGTGACAGGTCAGTTTGTAGGTTTGGAGACATGTGCAAAAGTGCTTGGTGCCCCTGGTACCACCCAACTGCAAGTGGGACAACCCGACAGCCATAGTGGGATGCAAGGAGCGACATGCTGCCCCCCCAGGACCGCACACCAGAAGCAGTGAGCATGCCAGCAGAAAAAGAAAGAGCCTGAAATTGGGAGGAACGCAAGCAGCAAAACAACTGGGCACAGAGCCGCCCCACACATGGCAGCGAGACGAGCCCCAACAGGACACACAACAATACACAAGGGAACCATGAGGTGCGAGCACTGCAGCAACCACCAAATGCGGCGCACGCCGAGCGAGCCATCAGCAACCCCCCCCCCCCCCCCTCCCTCTACAAGGTGCCCACGTACTCCACAAGGGCGGGGGCTGCACCCCGCGCGCCGGGAGGTGCCCACCACGGGGGTGGCAACAGGGCCGTGACCAGCCAACCGCGCACGGGACAGTCCACGCGTACGGAGATGTGAAATCCTTGTACAGGGGGGCAGGTGGGTGGGACAGGAGGGGGGGCACCCAGGAGCGCCACCAGACAGGGGGAGGAGCAACACAGACACACAGAACGCGGGAGCCACACCAGGAGGGACAAGGGCAAGCACGGGAAACAAGGAGGAGGGGCACAGCAAGGCAGGAGAGGCAACCACAACAGCGGGAACAGGGAACCAGAATGGAGCAGATGGTGGAGCGTGCGCGTGGGAGGCAGCGACAATAAAGGGGATGGCTTGGCCAGCCAGCCCCGTCGCTACCGGGTACCAGGGCAACCCCTGCTCAACCGGCATCAGGTGGGGGGTGTCTCCCGCAGCCCAGATGGGCTGTCTGCGCAACAGGAGCGGGAGCCCATCAGGGGCAGACCAGCCGTGAGGGGGAAAAGGACATATGGTGGACGGCTGGGACAGCGCGTGGAGGAACAGTGCACCTGGGCCTCACGCACACAGAAACACAGCGAGGCAGGCTATGGACGGCCTGTGGACAGAGGTGTGTGGACAGCAAAAACAGTCAAACGACCCCGGCAACAACCAGCACATCCTCAATACGCCAATTATTGGGCGCCGCTGACGCGCAAACGGCACACCATGCCACATTCAGCACAGCCCCAACACACCAACTACTGGGCTCCGCGAACGCTGCAACGACACCAGCAAGAGCACCGGCCGCAGCGGCTGACAGAACGCAGCGACCCGACGCAACATGCGAAGGGAAGAACGGGTGACTGTCCAGGGCCCCGTAAAGGAACAACAACCAGACGGAATGTCACACAGGGGGGTTATGGACGGCCTGAGGAAGGAGGTGTGTGGACAGCAAAAACAGTCAAACGACCCGGGCAACAACCACAACAACCTCAATATGCCAACTACTGGGCGCCGCTGACGCGCAAACGGCACATCCCGCCCCATCCAGCACAGCCCCAGCACACCAACCACTGGGCTTGGCGAACGCGGAAACGACACCGGCAGGAGCACTGGCCGTAGCGGCCGACAGAAAGCAGCAACCCGATGCAACATGCGAAGGGAAGAACGGGTGACTGTCCGGGGCCCCGTAACAGGGGGGCTGGACCCACACCGTAAAAGGAGCCCTGACCACAGGACATTTGTGGGCACCCAAGGGCCGCTGGCATTGTTTCAACTGTTGTGCCCCGTGGGAGAGGGCACTGAAGGGTGGGGGTGGGGCGTGAGGGGGAAGCGGCGTTGGGTGGGGTGGATGGGCCTGTTTGCGGGCACTCGTGGAGGCGTGTCGTTCCTTGAACAGTTGCAGGATGAGGTGCCGGCAAATATCATTGCCGCCGAGATCGAGGAGGCGGTTTTCACAAGCAGTGGGCATACGGTGAATGATAACTACAAGCAGAAGTTTCGCCGGCTGGAGTTCAACATCAAGGTACTTGTCGGAAGCTGAGGAGGGTCACAGCATGCGTTGTGGGTTGTGGGGTGTTGATGGTTGTGGTGAAGTTGTTGCAGCTTGTTGGGGCTTGTTGAGGGCTTGTACAGGCATGAAGTCTTAGTTAGCCTCTGCAACGGCCGTGATACGGCAGAGCCGTGATACAACTAGATTGGGGTTGCGGCAACTAGTGGCTGGTGCGGGGCTGGTAGGGAGCATGGTTTGGGGTTTTGGGGGCTGCAGAGGGTTGTTGAGGGTTGAGAACTTCCACCCAACTGAACTGTCAGCATCCGACTAGTGTCCGGCAGCTCCACTGAGCTTCGTTCAGAAGGCGCCCTGCGCCGGCTGCCACTCAGCAATACGTGCTCCTGTCACCCCCGCGGACTCAGTAAGAAACAGCTGCATCTGCCGCACCACTATTAGAAGGGAAGGAGCCTCAGAGGCGGCCCCAGAGGCGGTTAGGCAGGCGGTTGGAGGAGGTTCGCAAAGCGGTTGGGGGCGGTTACTGTCGCTCACAAATGCCATTGAGGCCGGCACTTGGCGTCAGGGGGACAGTAGCTGGGCATAGGCTGGGCGCCCTGCAGGGAGGGGGGGGGGGTACCTCCCCCCCTTCCAATGCATCCCTGGTCCCAGACCCCCCCCCCCCTCCACCCCACCTCCTCTCTTCTAATACCCGCTAACCCCCTGATCCCCTCAATCGCACTAGCGTCCAGGACTTGAAAAGGCGAATGCCTCCTCTCTTCTAATACATCCCTGGGGGCGGGGGATCCTGAAGGAATGGCCTGCCTTCGTCCTGTCAAACATGTTGAGGGTGTTCCTCTGCAGGGGCATCACACTCCGGCCCCAATTTCGTGTACGTGAGATGTGCTGACACTGTGTCAGGACCCCAAGAACGGCAGCCTCCGCCACAGGCTGCTGTGCACCGACGTCACCGCGCAGCAGCTGGTGATCATGAAGCCCGATGACCTTGCCAACCCCAACCTGAAGGAGGAGCACAAGAAGATAGCGGAGTACAAGGTGCCGCTGCCCGTGCAACAACGCGGCGCAACACTACGCGACACAGCAGAAGTGAACACACCATTGCACCCCACCACATTTGGGGCCTCAAAAGAAAAACCACCCTCAAAAATTTTCTCAGGACTCTCCACAGCCACCGATCCTAACAATTCAGGGGCAGATCGCTGCAATCGTTAGCAGTGGGACAAACATTCCGCACAATTGTACTGCACCCCACTGCGGCATTCACCCCCCCCCCCCCCAAAATGTTTGCAAGTAACAACAGCATGTCACGCAAAAGACACGGCGTTCGGCACTGGCTATATGACTTGGTAGCCAAACTGCCTTCATGGATTACCCCCACCCCGTGGCCCAGAAACAATGCATTCTCCTCCTCCCGCTCACGAACGATGACCAGGCAAGCAGGATGCACCGCAGACATAGAACTGCACACCACTTGCACTCCAGGGCATGTCGGGTTTTCACTTCCGGGGGGGAGGGGGGGGGTCAATAGAGCCCCCAAAAACTGGGGGGTTCGGGAAAAGGGCTCAATTGACAGGCACCATTAATCAGTCATTATGAAGTCTGGCGCCAAAGGCGCCGAAATTCTTTTTGAGCATTAAAATTGGTCGATTTTTTTTCACCAAATATATGGCAAATGATGACTTTTCTGAAACCCCTCGACGCGCTGATTCCAAAAATCCCATTTTCTTTTTTTTCTCTGATTTTTGGGTCTGGGTCACCTCCGAGGCCTGGGGGTCAGTCTCGGTAGGATTTTGGGGGTCCTGTCAATTGAGCCTGTTTTTTGGGGGGGGGGTCCGGTCGGAGGCCTCTATCAACCCGGTAAGCAGGATGGCCGGCTCCTGCTGCCCTTAGCCACACCCACGTGAAACGTGGTGGACAACAGTGAGCCTCCGATACCGGTCATTTTGTGACAACAAAACAACCGAAGAATACGCAAGCCAGCAAAGTGGTTTAGCATTCATTGCCACATTTGCCTCGGGTACGCCGATACGGCGCACATTGCACAAGTGGACTGTGGCCGTTCCTCGCAGGACGATTTGGTGCCTTCGCATTTGCCCAGGACGCCCCCCTACTGCAGACACATTGTGTTCCCTAATTTTGCTGCCCAAAACTGGTACAATTCCCTTCAAGTTCTAGGTCCTGAAGGAAAAACGATCTCGCAAAGCAGCGGGGCTACAAATACTGCCATGTTGCAAGAGAAAACGGCGAGACGACTTGTCCAGACCCGTGGTTAGAAGCGTGCGCACAGACCAGGGTTAAGCGTGCGCAAGCGTGGGCAGTGTTGGGTGGTAAGTGTGCGTAAGTGTGCGCCATCTCCCCGTCCAAGCGGGCGCAAGCGTGCACATTTTTTTGTTGACGGGAGGGCCCCTTAAGTGCTTTGTCAGCACACAGTGCTCTTCAACAACAATTCCACCAGCACCAATGCTTTCCTGCAGAGAACCTGTGCATGACTACACAGAGGTCCCCCTCCGTGTCCCCGAGCCCAAGCAGTGCGGAGGGTTGGGGTGTAAGCGCGCGTAAGCGTGCATACCCGTGGAAAGTAAGCGTGTGCAAGCGTGCACGCATGCTTCTAACCACGGGTCTGGACTTGTTTGCATATGGGGGTATACACAGTCGGAAAACCGTCAATCTGCGTCTTTTTCATGTGTTTTGGTGGCTCATGATGGCTTGAGGGCCATGGCATACATTGGGCCGATGGGCTGATGGGCATTTCGATTGTAGCAAAGTGACCACACAAGGGGCCAAAGGTCACAGGCACGTCAGCAACATGAAAGCAAATTCGACTGCAAAATTCCCTGCAAAACCCACAAAAGTATCCTCCGGCGCCTTTGGTGAGCATGTTTACAGGGGGGGGGGGGATTTCGCCAGGGGAGAATTTCGCGGGGGAAATTTCGCCGTTAAGAAAGGTGGCGAAATTTTCCCCTGGCGAAATTTTGGCGTAGCAGTTCCATCCTGAAAAAACCCAAGGCTGATCTTGTGAATTTTTTGCAACAGCTTGGGTATTCACAGTATGCAGTGCCACTTGCAGCTGCTGGATTTGCATGCATGAAAGAGCTCACTCTTATTAATATGGCAGCACTTAAAAAATGTGGTGTCCTGGATGGCCACGCATTAAGGATTGTTGATGCCTTGAAAAAGAAGCCTGAACCTTCTGCACCAGTTACTGGACCGTCTGCATCAGATTTCATGAAGCTGCGCAAATTGCATCACCGGGATTTGAAGCAACGCCTGTGCAATCAGAACCAAGTGCATGTACCACTGGAGTGATGACCAGATCTGACATCTATGTCCTCAAGGGGCATATAGAGACCGAGAGACAAAAATTTTTTTTCGAAAATTGAGAGACATTTTGCGAGACACATGCTTGCTTGGGGCTTTGGGGATTTCAAGGGTGGCGAAATTTTCCCCTGGCGAAATTATCCCCTGCGAAATTGTCCCCGGGCGAAATCCCCCCCCCCCCCCCTGTACCTGCTTCCTGTCACTGTTCTCACCGTTTGGGACCATCAGCAGGTGCCGCCTTTGGTGCTGGAACGTCTTTTGGTGGGCCGAGGCGAGGAGGGCCACCGCCATTTCCCATCAAACCTCTGCCCTCAGCCCCCGACCCCCGCCCCCCCTCAACCTGCTCAGAGGTGTCCCTGTGCCTGCCCTGTGTAGGGGGCTTCGGCTCTCGATGCTGTGTGTGTGGGGGGGTCGGTAATGGCTAAATAGAGCACGGACTCCTCCGAGGGTTTATTTGGGTTTGGGGAAGAGACGTGGAACAATTTGCTTGCAATCCCTTCCAAACGGCGCACGCTCTTCGACAGACCGAACGACGTCGAGGGCTGCTCTGCAGCTCCTGAGGAGTTTCCTCCAGCCGCTTCTCTTGCTTTGCTCTTGCTTTGCGGTTCTCAATGTGTGTGTGTGTGTGTGGATGGGGTATGGTCTTATTTAGGTGCAAGAGAAGATGGCCGACGCCGACAAAGGCGCAACCTCCGATGCGTGGCGCTGCGGTGCCTGTGGGGCACGGAAGTGCACTTACACCGAAATCCAAATCAGAAGGTGTCCCCTGGCCCCCGCTCTGCACCTGATGGCACACCTCGTAAAGGGGATGGTATGCGATGGGCTCCACCCGGGGACAGTCCCGGTCGAGTGCAATGAGATGGGGGCATCCGTTGGCGCTTTGCAATGTGCAGCTGCGGCACAACGGAAAGGGGGAGCGGGTGCAGAGCTCTGTGAGGGACACGGCGGAGCGGCGGGCTGTCTCGTTTGTTCGTTGCCGGCGTTTCCGGCCACGGCTTTGGTGATCTGTTCCTCTGCCACGTGTCCCAGGATTGCATGCATGGCACGGATGATGTTGCCGCCCGTCTCACGCAAAAGGGTTCCATCGCATTGCGTCTCACAGACCTTTTTGCGAAAGGCGCCCAGGGCCGCTCTTCGGCTCTGGACAGGCTTCTCTTTCCCTCCTGTGATCTGCATGTGCCGCCTGTTGTGCTGACGTCTCGCCAGCCGACACCACCACGCGTGACAGCTGACACGTCACCATACGGGGCACGAGGGATGGGGCCTGGCATGCCGGACCACAGGGGGATGAAGTGTGGGCAGGTCAAGCTTTGCTCCCCCACCCCCCCCGCCCCCCTCCGGGTGGCTGTTGCACCCGAAACACCCCCCCCCCTTTCCCGGCGGAGCTCGCCAAAGAGTGAAGTCCAACGAGTCCAGGGGGGTCCTTAAGGGACGAGAATTTTTTTTTTTTTGGCTAAGGACAGCCCTTAAGGACCGCCCCAAGGGACCACCAACCGCCAACCGCCAACTCCCATCAACTGCCAACCGCCGGCAACCGCCAACCACCAACCGCCACCGACCGCCAGCCACCAACCGCCGCCAACCGCCAGCGGCGACCAACCGCCAACTGCCAACCACTGCCAACCGCCTCCAACCACCAACCGCCAGCCACCAACCGCCGCCAACCACCACCAACCGCCACCAACCGCCAGTTGCCAACTGCCAACCGCCAACCGCCACCAACCGCCAACCACCAACCGCCACCAACCATGGTTGAGCACATGGAGTGCCCGCGGGCTTTTTTGGGAAAACTGGTACCGGAACACTTTTTTTTTTTTTTCCCGTTAAGGACACCCCTGAACGAGTCGATGATGCCCATGCACAAAGCCCCGTTGCCTGCCCTCGGCATCCCCGGGCGCCTGGCCACGTTTGTGGTAGATCCTTGCTCCCAGAACCAAGGCTGATCCGCCGTGAACACCAACCGACCTGTACCCCCCCCCCCCCTCTGTGCGACGTGTGCTGGGTCTGACGTCGTGCCGCCGCGTTCTGCACAGGGCCGACGAGCCAATGACGACCTTCGTGCAGTGCACCGTCTGTGGCAATCGGTGGAGGTGCTGAGCCTGAGGTGGCGGGGGGATCCCTGCGACACCAGAAGTACGTTGGGCTGGACGGCACTTCTTTGGGCCGGTGCAATGGAGCGTCGAGGGTGGCCGGCCGTTTTCCAACCGGACAGAGACGGCGAATGGCCAGATCCGTGTAGCGATTGCCAGTCGGCGTCGAGCGACGCTCTCTTTCGAATGGGGACCATGGCCCCTCCGTAGAAGACAACGGGGGCCTCTAACTCCCCAAGGGGCCAGAGATATGACCCTCACTTTGGGGCTCATGTCCAATGTTGATCTGCCCCGCGCCATGGGCCCACTGTTGTCCAGCATCCATGAGTATCCCTCCTCTTTCTCTCTCGCTCTCTCTCTCTCTCTCATGCGCTGTCACTCTCTCTGTCCCTCCCTCCCTCCCTTTCTCACTCTTCGCTTGCAAAAGCCGCCAGCCACGCCAGCCGCGGCTCGGCGCAGCTCCCCACAACCCCCGCTCAACCCCCCCACCCCTTCCAACCCGAGGCTTTGTGCCAACCCCCCCCTCCAACTCCAACCCCCCGCCAACTTTGAGCCATAGATCACAGATCACCCCCCCCCCCCATAACCCCCCCTCATAACCCCGTCAGCCCCCCCCCCCCCAAGTTGCCTAACCCCTTATCCACCACGGATCGGCCGATGAACAATGCGAGCACCCGCCCTCACACTAATCTCAAGGCCAGCGGAGCGTGCGAGTGGAAGACCGGTGGTGAGTTAACAGCAGATGCTTAGCTGCGACTTCCTTGTCCTTTCAGGCGAAACGGAGCCCCGAGGACTCCGTTTCCCCTGCGAGCAGCCCTGCATTACATCGGGGAGCGGGGCGGCGCGTTGGCAATGCCCCTGTTGGGGGATGCCCTGCCCAAGCTGGCCGGCCGATTCTGGTCAATTTGGGGCCGCCGAGCCGGCCGATTCTGGTCAATTTGGGGCCGCCGAGCCGGCCGATTCTGGTCAATTTGGGGCCGCCCAGATGGCCGATTCTGGTCAATTTGGGGCCCCTCCGTTCCCCATGGTCCCTGTAGAGACTGTGTCCTGTGCGGGTTGTCCTTCCCACAGCGGCGCGTTCTGCAGTTGTAAATATCTAGACTAGACTGTATCTATAAGCCCCGATGTCCCATCGGATGTTCCTACATAAATGTACAAAGCCCTGACTGTCCCGCGAATGCCAGCGCAGCAGCAGCAGGTGCGCACGCATGACGCTACTTGCCATGGGCCTGTGGGCCACGTCGGCACCTCCCCACGCCCCCTTCCGTTCCCTCGGGAGGGGGTGCCAACCAATCCCCCGGACGGTCCCTGTTTCACGGCTCCGTGTCGGGTCCACACGGAGGACGGGTGGGGGTGGGGTGGGGGGGGTGCCATAAAGGCTGAGGGACTATGACACTCTTGCAGTGGTCCGAGGTGTTGTTTGTCTCGCTCTTCATCAGAGGGGGGGGGAGGGGGGTATGGTCAGAGCCACGGAACAGTTGTACCCCAGGACATACCCGGGTGAATGGGTTGCATTGCCGTGTGTTCTGCTTGGCGGCCGAGCTACCGCTGCGTCACACAGGGTTGTTTCTTTGTCAGCGTTACCCGCTGCCTGCTGCCCGCGGCTGAAACTGTGTTCTCTGTAGGTAACTCCGAGCAGACATCAGCCGCCGTCTTGTACCTGGGGCGAAACCCGCACACTGCTGCACCTCTCTTCCCAGACCGAAAGGCGCCTATGGTACCACTGATGAGGCTTTTGTTTTGATCTTGCACGTCTGCTTGTCCCCACCAGACAGCAACTCAAACGACTCCATACGGGGGGTCAGTGGGGGGTTGGTTCAACCGCTTTTTCTTTATTTCTTTTTCTTGAGGTGACGGGTTCTGAGTGCGATGCGATTGGGGCATCGCTTGATGCTTTGCACTGTGCAGCTGCGGTGCAGCGGAGGGGTATGCCTGAAAGGCTCAGTGAGTAGAGCAGGTGGTACTTCCGGGTGAGCCTTCCGGAGGAAACCGGCCACGGTGCTTGTCCCAAGCCCCTGGGGACATGTGTGTTCAGTAGGTGGGGGTTGGGCAGTCGTCCCTCTGCTCACAGGCGCTGCTCGTGCCCCTCGGCGTCCCTCCCACGCCGGCGCCGGCACCTGCACTCAGTCATTTCTGTGGCTGTGTTTTTTCTTGGGAGGGAGGGGGAGGCAGCCACAGTCGATGGACGGGACACCCTGCAGCCCCCCGCCAGGCTGCCCGCGGCCGCTGTTTCGAGTGTCGTCGTATCTTGATATTCCACCTTTGTTTGCAGCCGGATTTCCGTTTTCGGCCCAATTTCAGTTTTCGGCCAGATTTCCGTTTTTGGGCGGATTTCCGTTTTTGTCTGGGTTTTCGTTTGCAGCTGGGTTTCCGTTTTCGGCCGGATTTCTGTTTTTGTCCGGGTTTTCGTTTGCAGCCGGGTTTCCGTTTTCGGCCGGATTTCTGTTTTTGTCCAGGTTTTCGTTTGCAGCCGGGGTTCCGTTTTCGGACGGATTTCCGTTTTTGTCCAGGTTTTCGTTTGCAGCCGGGTTTCCGTTTTCGGACGGATTTCCATTTTTCGCCGCCCCTACTCAACGGCGTGGATGCCAAGCTCTATCTCTGGGGAGGGTAGGGTAGGCCCTATAGGGGCCCACCGGTGAGGCCAGTCTCTGGCCGGCATGGGTTGCCTAACACTCCCAATTTCTGCATGCCCTCCAAGGACTGCTGGGTGGCCTTGGACCAAGCTTTGGTCATCATTTGGTGACAATGGGTGCGCACATAAACCCATGGGGAGTCATTTGGTGGTGCGTTGGTCCGGGCCATTCTCCGCGAGGTGGACTTGCTGAAGGGAATAGAAGTTGGCTTTTTCCGGAAACCTTCCAACAGCTTTGGGATGGGGCCTGGGTCATCATTTGGTGACAATCGGGTACTCCAGCACCCATTGGGACCCACTCAGCGGCTGCTAGGCCCTGAAATGGCTGTTCAGTGGCACTTAAAAGTTTTTGAAAATTCGATTTTTGCCAAAAACGTTCTGAGGGCTTTAGGATGCGTCTGGGTCATCATTTGGTGACAGCTCAAAACTTGAAATTTCCAAAATTGTTTTTTTTTTTTTGATATTGTGACTACACACAATAATGAAGCATCCTATGCGAAGCTTGTTTTAGGCCCTGCCTAAGTGTTTTTCACCTTTTTTCGGTACTGGGTGCTGGTTAGGGGGTGTTTTCCAAGAGACTGGTACACAACCTGTAAACCAATTTGCACCCTCTACAGCTCAACAACGGAATATTCCAAACCTGGTGATGTGCCCAGCGCGAAGCCCAGTAGAATCGTTCTCTAATTAGTATAATTGCAATGTAGTTGTACTCCAAAGGTCAGGTTGGGTCCCAGCACATAGCGAGGGGGGGGGCATCGTTTGCTAACCGTTCCTCTTTGGGGGTGAGGGATACCTTTGTATGTTCGACGGGGGGGTTAAGGATGTTTTGGGTGCGTGCATGGCAGGACCGTTTGGCAGGACGGCATTTCTTTGGGCCAGCGCAATGGAGCGTCAAGGGCAGTCGGTTATTTGAGTGTTGCCCGGCCACCTGCCGTGTGGGTCCGCAGCTGTGCAGTATGTTGCACACTGGGCCTTCAAGTTTCTTTGCCCTTGGGCTGGCCGCAGTTTCTTTTCTGTTTGCTGAAAAGCGGTCTCGGATACAAAGCGTCCATCTGTTGATACCGCCATAAATACGGCAGGCTCACCCCCCAGAGTGAGGCGCTGCAGGGCAACGTCACCAAGTCCATGGCAGTCAACAACCCTCTGCACCTCAGCGTAGACCTCTTTGTTCGACACTGCTTACTCTGTGCGTAGCACACCGCTGTTATTTCCTCAGCCTTCCAGTGTGTTTTGTGCTCCGGTAGCGCACTGGGATGCCTTTGGGCGTGGCGGTTCCCACTGCATTTCCTGGCATCAGATACAGCTCATCCACGTGTTACGTCCGCTACCACACCGTATTGTGGGACGATCGTAGCATTGGACAGCTTTGATCCTTGATTTGGAGAGATTTCTTGAGTGCCTTCTGATGAGCAAGCTCCGGCTTATCATGACTTGACCCCCCCCAAAAAAATTATGGCAGGCTTGCCTCCTCAGGAGGCTTCGAAGGTCACTCCAAAAATGCCTCTGCCCTGCAGGCCTGCCTCCCCTGCATCGCACGGAAGGCTGCTGCGTTACTCTGGGGGCGCCTTAAGCGCAGTGCGCGCGCAGTGCAACTATTTGGGCATCTGGCCGTACTAGAGACCCATACTTTCAGATACTCGGGGCCCCTAGGGGCATCATCGGGCCTCCCCTCTTCAAGCGCAGAGCCTCTTCCTGTACCGTCACAAGGGCGATGCCATGGGGAACCATGGGGCGCCTCTCCACGACCGAGTGCACCTACCTACCTACCTACCTACTTGAGCTGGGGCAGTTTGGGTCACCTAATTCTAAGGGCGTTTCCAAGGGGTGTGCTTGGGGGCTCTTTGGGGGGAACATAGTCTAAAAGTAGCGCGCAGTGCGCGCGCAGTGCAAAGATTCCCCCTCTGCCTTCCGTCCATGCCACTAGTTGCCGGACGCTAGTCACAGTGATGCAGTTTGTACCAGACATGCCACTGGTGTCTGGCGGGGAAATTCATTCGCAGCAGGAATTGGCCCCGTACCATGGGCCACTCAGTAATACCCGCCCCCCCCGCACCACCAGAACTCAGTAGGAACGTGCTGCATCCAGCGTGTGGCTCAGTAGGACCCTGCTCCGTCCGATCATGTCTGGGCTGGCAGACGCTGGTGGCAGGTCTGGTTGGTACCAGAGCCTGAATTTTTGATGTTGAATGGGCTCCCAGAACACAGTCCCCCAGTCCTCCCATAACACAGGTTTCAGGCCATGCCCCTGCATCGCAGTACGTTGACCGACCCTGTGTCAGCTGCCCGCCTCGATCATCATTGGGCAGAGCGCAGATGAACACGGACAGGCATCGTGTACGTACATTCCTGCAGTGTAATCCGCGACGTGCCGCATGCTGATGTGTTGGGGGTTAGTTCCTGCGGCATTTGCAGCACACTCCAGCCCCAGGCTTGTGCTTGGATTGTTTCCCGCAAGGAGGAGGGGAGGTACCCCCCCCCCTGGACCCCCCCCCTCAGACCAAAGTGACTGTCGTGGGAAAGAACGATATTTACTGCTGGGAAAATCTGGTCGGGCCATTTTTGGTACGCAAATTTTTGGGGTCCCAGACCCCCCTGTTCTCCCATTACCCACAGCCCTGTCCAGCCCCCACCCTGTGCGTAGCACTGCTTGACATCAGCCCAGTTGGAGCTTGTGTTTGGAAAACTGGGTGTATTCGGTCAAATTCCAAGGAAGGTGCGCGCGCTGGAGCTTTCCGCCAGCCGGTTGCTGCTCGGTGCCAGGTGCTCACCCGTCTGCTGCTCCGTTGTTTTTTGGTTTCAGCCGATGCCTCGTGCGGGGGATCATTTTCAGACGTAGGTCACTCACATTTGCTGCCTGCCTTCATCCATCTGGATCTGCCGCTCTCTGGCCGGGTTTTGTGAGGCCAGCGGCTGTGCAGCTGCCCCTTACAGCGTGCAATTTGTTCGTTCTGGGCCTTTCTGCCCATATTACCAGCTGTGTTTCGTAAGTGATGCATGGCAAGCGCCACATCTCGTGGACCCTTGGTCACATTGTATCCATTGCCCTGCAGTTTGCCCGCTGGGGCATGCCATGGGCACATTTGGCTCCGTACGAGACGCCGTGTACGAAGCAAGCCACCGTTGCTGAGCGGCACATGGCGCATGGCCACTTGCTACCGAGAATCCCTGCCAGATGCGAGTGGCATGTGTGACAGGGAGTGGGAGGGCCGCAGCCAACATCAATCGCTGGAAGGAATCTAGACCGTTCTTGAAGGCGGGTGTCGTGTCCCAAGGCCTGCAGCCCCCAAGTGGTGCGTGCAACACACCTGCGCGCAACACACGCGTGTGTACACAACCAACCGCAGATGCGCAGGAGGCAGCAGCTCAATGCAGCGAAGGGTGTGAAGAACAATCACACAAAGTATGAGCCAGAAACTCGATGGTGGTAGCTAGGAATGGGTGTTGCGAGTGGCAGATTCAGGTTCAAAGACTGCAATTTAGGGCCAAAAACAGCCTTTTTCTGCCCAAAACCGCCCTAGAAGCTGTTCAAAATGGCCAAATGAAGGGAAATGGTGGCTACACTCCACATGCAACTTGACTTCCCTGTGTTGAAGAGCCCCCTAGGGCAGCCCCAGAGCCTCGGCAACACCACACGGGCAAAGCCTTCGAGCCGTCCATTTTTTTTTGCCTCCCACAATTCGGGGTCTGACCTGGAGCAGCAAGCTCATCAGCGCTTTGTTCACGGGCCCCTGCCATTACCCCTGACCCGATTCATCGTGTAACCACCCTTGTCCACGTTCTGTTGTGGCCCGGGTCCGATCTCTTGCTTATATACGAACTGCTGGTGGCTTCGAATGCAGGAGACGAGATCCTGCCTGAGAAGCGAGAGATGCAGGGACAGGGTTTGACGCGCAAAGGGCCAATCCTGCGGCGCCCGTGGCGCGCAATTTGGATAATTATTGTGGAACAGGCGGAATTGTACCGTGTGTGAACCGCGCTGTTGAGTGGGGGGGTGGTTATCGCAACATTTTGTCCGTTTTGAGTGTTGTGCCTCGCCATTGTGCCCGTTTGACCTACTTTCTTCCCCAAAAATTGAGGAAATTTACTGCGGTGCCAGTAGTGCCAAGAAAAGATTACCCTAAAGCTAATACCCGTTACCCTGCACTGTGCAGTAAGCGCTCCCAATGAGTCTGCTGCTCGAGGTCGATTTTCTGGGTTGATCAGGGGTTTAATGGTTCCAGTGTCATCACATTTCATTTTGGCGCTGCTGGTCAACTGCCTTGTGTAACTGCATTCCTTTTGTTTCAATCTCACCACCTCAGTGGTGTAGGGGGTCATTGTGAGTACAATCCGTACACACCGCTGGATCTCGTGAAGTACAGCAGTGGGAATGCCATGCACACAGTGCGCACGCAGTGCACACGCAGTGCGCACGCAGTGCGAAGTTTTGAATGTCGTCCTATGCTCAGACCCTACTTTTGGCCCCTTTTGACAAGTTTTTGGTTCCATACTGGGGTTCTTTTAGCTTCCTATGCATTTGGGATGTGGCACATTTGAATTGTCACCCTTTGTTGCCCAATGTCAATCATTTTTACCCATTTTCCATCCCCCATATTGAACTCTCCCCACTATTGGGACCCGAGAAGGCAGGGGTGATGTAGCCATACATAGCCCGCGGACCTTGAGGAGTTTGTGGTACGGCCTTCATCCCCACCACATCACTGATCTCGCTCGCCATCAACAAGTGTGTCGCGTCCACGCTCAGAATCACCACTGCCCTCCCCTGCACCCTATTCGCGGTCCCCATCACCCAAGAGACCACGGACAACGCATTCCCCGCGCTCCGAGTCAAGGGACACCTCATCGCCGCCTCCAAGAGCGAAGCCACGGGCACTGAAACACTCGAAGCAAGCGGACTTTACAAGGCTGAGTGGTTTGTTCATAGGGACAGTGGAGTACCAAGTTGAAGGCAGTTTCGTCGTTCTCATGTGGGCTTCGCTGCTTCGCTGTGCAACCAGTCAGGTGACAGGTATTCTTGGGTGAGTATCCCAGCCTCTGCGTGCGCAGTATGCACGCAGTGCGCACACAGTGCAACAACTTGGCCAGTGTGCTAGATTGGGGTCAAAACAAGCTAGGGGCTGCACCACCATGTTGTGAGCTACACCCTACCCTAGCACGTGCAAGCGGTGCATGTCTCTCAAGCAAGCGACACGAGCGATATTTTTTTAAGGGGGGGGGGCATGGCTGTACTATGTAGCAGCCGGGGTCCTTCACTTGGGTCTTTCAAGGGTGTCCTCCATGTGGTGGTACTGCTCAATATGCACTACACAGCTTCCATTCAGTCCCGATTAGAGTTTGATCTAGCCCTACCCTAACCCCTAGTAGGTGTCGTGCTTTTCTTTCAAACCCCTACCTCTTCCCCCCTCTTCCCCCTGGGCATCAAGTAGCTGGGTATCAAGTAGCAGTCATGCAATTACAGTTGTTCCCTAGTTTGCTTGAGCGTTAGGGTTAGGGTCACTGAGATTGTGGAACCAGCAAGGTCTTATAACCCTCTTTGGTGTCTAGGGTGGACCTAATGGGTTTGGCAAGTAGCAAGCAGTAGCAGCAACAACAACAGTAGCAAGCAGCAACAAGCACGCATGAAATGGGCAAAAATCGGACTTCCGTTGTGGTGCTTCGGATTGGGCCAAAATTTTGGTGGATGATAGCTATGGGTGTGAAGTACAATCACACAAAGTTTGAGCAAAAACGGTGGCAATTGGGAACGGTGTCGCAAGAGGCATACTTGGGTTTCAAAATCTGCCAAAAATGTCCCCCAAATGCCCCCATTTAGGAGATTAGGACCTGCGGTGTGTACAGGGGGGTCCAGGGGGGATGTTTGGGGGGGGGGGGATGCTTGTCTTTGGAGCGAGTGAAGCGAGCGAGGAAGGGTTTGGGGGATGGTTATAAGGTGGTGGGGGGGGTGTGAGGGGCCGTGTGCTGGCGGGAGTGATGAGGAGCATGTCTCTTCACCAAGCAAAGTGAGCGAGGAAGGGTTTTGGGGGGTTTCAGGCAGGCAGTGGCGTAAATACTTTTGGTTGTCCCTCAACATGCGCTTTTATTTTGCCCCTTATCCTATTGTACCCCCCCCCCCCCCCACCATCTCCGTCCTATTATTCAGTCTTGATTAGGGATAGGGTCACCGAGCTGGTCGAACCGGTGTTGTTTTTATAACCCTCTTTAGTGTCTAGGGTGGACCTATCAGGTTTAGCAGCAGCAAGCAGCAAACATGCGCCAAACGGACAAAAAGTGCAGCTCCGTTGTGGTGTTTCGGATTCAGCTGAAGTTTTGGTGGATGATACTATGGGTGTGAAGAACAATCACACAAAGTATGAGCCAGAAACTCGATGGTGGTAGCTAGGAATGGGTGTTGCGAGTGGCAGATTCAGGTTCAAAGACTGCAATTTAGGGCCAAAAACAGCCTTTTTCTGCCCAAAACCGCCCTAGAAGCTGTTCAAAATGGCCAAATGAAGGGAAATGGTGGCTACACTCCACATGCAACTTGACTTCCCCGTATCAAAGAGCCCCCTAGGGCCCCCTAACTCCATAATATGTCCGAGAAACGCCCCCAAAATGTCCCTCATCAAGACTGAATATTGGGACCGAGCTGGTGGGGAGGGAACATGAGGTACACGGGCAAAATGGGCCCAACAAGGGGGAAAACGGCTGAAAATCAGCGATCTGAGCATCCCGAATGATTTGGAGTCATTTTTGGAAAACCCGTTTCTGACACTGTTTTGCCCCCTTTTTGGTTCAAAATCCCCCTGCATCCCCCCCCCCCCTGTGTACTGCAATGTGGGCCACAAAATTGCCCATTCAATGGCTTTTTGGGAAATTGCATGGCCCAAATGGGTCAAAAGTGGGTCAAAATAGCCTTTACGCATTTGTCCGAGCACCCCAAGTGGTGTAGGAATAATTTGGGAAAAAATCACTTTTGGACCACTTTTGGTTCCACAGGTGACCCTGTAACCCCACCCCAGCAGGTGCAATGTGGGCGTTCCACCACTCCATGCTGCTAATGGGGCCTCAAAGGTTGTTGACGGCGTGAAAATAGGTTGCAAGTGATCCCTTGATCATTATTTATCACCACAAAGGTGCCTAGTGCAATTGATGGCAGTCAAACACAACAAAAGAAGGCGGAATTTGAAGTAGGCAAAACGGGTGCTTTTCAAGGCTTATTTGGTAGTCGTGCCCCCCCCCCCCCCCTCCGCCAAAGGTCATTGAACCCACTACTTAGGTGCAAAACGCACTCGACATTGGTCAAACGTATTTGTCCATCATCTAGGTTGGTTCCCACTCTGATAGCCCCCACCATGGGCATGCTTGGCTGGGCTCGAATTCCCGTATTCCCCCGGGCACCCTCCTGTACTGCAATGTGAATCTCTAAATTGCCCCTTTCAAGGGGTTTTGGGAACTTGCATGGGCTAACATGGGTCAGGAGAGGCTCCACTCCCCTGCCTCCTCCCTCCATTGAAGCCTGGGATGTTTCTAGGTTGGTTTGGGGGGTCCTTTTGGGGGGATGTTTGCCGAACTCAACATGTGCCCCCTTTATGTCCGTGCACGAGCACTATCTTGGCAAAGCACAACAACCCTGTTTTGGCGGTGTTTTCTGTTATTTGGCCTGTGCTTGCACAAGGGGCAGGGGGGAGGGGGTAAACTTGTGTCATCGTCCCCAAACAACAGCGGCTCAATGACTTGTCGCTAGGCATGTTCTCCGTGCCTGGTGTACCCTAGGGAGGAGATGACGGGGGTTTACTTGGGACATTCTGGGTGCATAGGTATCGGAAGCCGCCCACCACCGCTGGCTGGGTTTGAACCGGCCCCAAGTACACCTGGACAAATCACGTGGAAGAGGGTTGTTAGATCAAGCGCAGGCGCAAGCGTCAGCCCCCCTGTTTTTTGGAGGGGATTCATGTAGCATTCCCGAATGTCTCAGATTGGATGCTTTAACCCCTGGTAAAAGACCAAAAGCAATTTGGCCACCCCCACCACCACCATTTTTATGACCCTGAAATCACCATTTCTTTCGGAAGTTTAGATTTTGAGCCGAAAAGTTGTTTCGGACCCCCCCCCCCCCTTGTGAGGCTTTGGCTTCGGGGGATGGGGGCTTTGAGTTGGTTCGTTCAGTGGGACTTCGAAACTTTCGAAAATTTGAATGTTTCCGAAATCATTCAGAGGGTTTGCGTCATCATTTGGTGTCAATATGGGTACTCTCGCACCCACGGGGTCCCACGCAGTGGCTGCCGGGCCCATGTAGCCCCGCCATGCCCCCCCCCCCCCTGGTTTCAAAGCCCGGAAATTGCCGTTTGCAGCTTGTGCAGCTTCACACCCCGTTGATGCAGTTCGCCTCAACAGCTCGAAAATCGAAAATTCCCAAAATCGTTTTTTTTTGGTTGATATTGTGACCACCCACAACATCAGATATCCCATGTAACGCATGCATCAGGCCTTCTTTGTGTGGTTCTTCCCCCACTTGAACATCGGGTGCCAACCCCCCCCCCTTCCCCCCAGTCACTAAGCACCCGCCCACTCGCCGTGCGGCGCCAAACACATCCGCACGGACGCCAGTTTTGGAGGCCGGTCCCGCCGCACCGCCCCCCCCCCGCCGCTGCGCAGGTCCACCCGCCGCCCGCGACCATGAGCTACTACTCCACAATGGACCTGCACAGCGCCTCCGTGGCGGGCCTGCAGGCCCCCGCTTCGAACGTCCTGACGTGGGCCGGGGCCGCCATCGGGGCCCTGGTGCTCGTCTGCGTCGCGGTGGCCCCGCAGACGGCGGAGCGGTCCGCCGTTCTGTACCAGCCCGTGTCCGTGGGGGTGCGCGCCCCCGAGACCGCGCTGATGGCCGCCCGGGGCCGGGGCAAGAACCGGGGCCGAGTCGCGGTGGAGGAGCCCAAGAAGGAGACCGGCAACTTCGTCAGCAACTTCGTCAACGCCATCGACTTCGCGGCGCCGCGGAGCAAAGAGGTGCCCTCTGCCCCACCGCACTCACAGAACTGCACTCCAATGGGCGCGGCACGCACCGAAGACGTAGCCTTCAGTGTAGGGGTGCGTCCTCCAATGCTGCAGGCACCTCTGCCGCAATGCCCAATGTAGCAGCACACAGAGAGGCAGACTGGACGCCCCCCCCCCTCCTCATCCCCCCCCTCCCCCCCACCCACCTACCGGTCGTCCCCTAAAAGAGGTCGCGTAGCTCAGCCGTCATGCACCTGACGCCTGAACCAGAGGAACCCGGTTCGAATCCCCTCAACAGCAACGCACGGCAGTCCCAGGCCCTCGGGTGTTGGTGACCCCGGGAGCCGGAAGGGCCGCTGCGGGGGATCGCCCACCTCACCTCACCCTCGCTCGTTTCCCCAAAGCCAGAAACCCCGCAGCCAAACTCATAAATGCGAGACCGATGTGGCCAAACCAGCCAAACCGATGGAGCACCACAGCAACGCGCAGCATTGGGGATCTCTCAGACCAAACCCCTGCTCTTCCGAGGATGTGCCCCAGAGCCATGCCCTCGGCCGCCCCCCCACAGACCTCCACACATTCCAATGAACGCCCTCTTTTTGTGCAGGACGCCGAGCTCTTGTACGAGGCCAAGTACGGGAAGCGCGAGACCGGGAAGATGAGCCGGGAGCAGTACGGGGCCCTGCGGCGGAAGGTCGGGGGCACGTACAGCGACTACTTCAAGGAGTGGGTGGACGTCAAGGGCAAGTACACGGACCGTGGGTACGTGGGCGACGACTCCGGCGTGTCCGACACCGCGAGCTACGGGGCCTTCCTGCTGGGCCTGACCGTGCTTGGGGTGCTGGGCACGCTTGTGTTGGTGGTGCAGAAGACGGGGTGAGGAGGCGACGGGGGCGGCGGGGCCCCATGGCCAGAGTTTTCCGCCGTCGGCCAGGGAATGGTCGCCCTCCCCCCCCCCCCCTCTGCCCCTGCCCCTGTGCTCCAAAGCACGGGATTGTCTAAGCAACAGGCCATCCCGCCAGACCGCAGTTTCCCTGCATTTTGTTGATGTTTTGGATAAAGAGAGGGAGGGGGGCGGGGGTTGGCACCTTTCCATTTGAGGCTGAGAGCACCGATGCCGCAGGTCTGTGCGGCTCGCTTGGCTCTAGCGGCCAGCACATCGCCGCAGGGCGTTCCCGAAGCACGCCCACAGTCTTGTGTCTTTTCCTGTTAAGGAATACGCGCGCCAGGGGCCTGGTTACAGGCCAACTGCCGGCGGTTAGTGGCCAACCGTTGTCGGTTAACCACCAACCGCTGGCGGTTACCATCCATTTCGTTGGTCCACCACCAACAGCACCAGGCTGTTGTCTTACCAGCCGCCTATGAGGGCGCTCTTGCCACGGTGCGCACACGGTGCAATTTTGGGGTATATCGGGGGACCCACATAGACCTGTAGCACCAACTAGGGATGTGTTGCTGTGCCCATTTGCTGCAGGGATGCTGTCTAAACGTGAGGTGGTGTGGGTACCGAATTCTTGTTGTCTCACAGCTCTGAAACAATATGTCTTTGTCTTACCAACGTCATCAATCATTGTGCCAGGACATTGGAGAGGGGTCATACAGTTGTTGTGGGCCCTGCCAAGCTGGACAGCGATGTCCTGAGCATCCAGTACGAGGTGCATGGCAAGACAGTCATGCATGATTGTGCGCCACTTCACGGGTGGAGCAACCATTCAGAACGTGCCAAAAAAACACAGCAATGATCTGCAAGGCCGCAGGAAAAAACCGGCAACCATCCAGAAGGATCTTAGGGAATGACAGCAACCCTCCAAAAGGCACCAGGACATAGCAGCAACCATCCAGAAGGCCGCAGGAGATAACTGCAACCAACCAAGAGCCTCCTGGTGTATACTGCAACCATCCAAGAGGCCCCCAGGAAAGAACAAGAATTACCCACAAGCCCCCAGGAATGATTGGCAACCATTAAAAACAACACCTCGGAAGACGGGTGTTGTGCTTGCAACTGAGCGTTTCTATGGGCTGTCTGGGTGGGTGCATCGTGGGATGGTGCACCGGTGTTTGGACCACTGAATAGTGGTCACGGTGCGGACGCGGTGCGCGCGCGGTGCACCAGTTCCCTCTATCCCCCACACCAGGTCTGCTGATGCCCCATAAGGACACCGGGCCCCCCGATCTTTGCTCCATCTTCCAACAGAAAAGGCGCTTAGGGTCTCTGCCCGGTGCCCAACGGGCTTTTCTTGGGTGTTCCAGGGACCGCTTTTTTTTTTGTGTGTAGGGACAGCCCCCCTCCCCCCCCACCAGCGGTTACCAGCCACATCCAAATGCAAAGACATGCCGCCCCCTGACCGGCTGGCAGTTGGCAGTCCAGCGACATGGGGCATCAACTGCATGCAATTGCTGGTCAGTGTTGGTCAGTCCAGCCTCAAGAGCCGTTGGTGAAACAGCAACCGCCGTGGCCTGACCACCAATCCCCTACTGAGCCGGGATTCCCGTGCGCTGGACCACATTCCATGTGCACGTGTGCCGGTTGGTCCCCTTTGTCTTTGATTCGGGCGTGCCGCGCTTTTTGGCCCGTCCCGCTCTTTACTTGTACATATGCAGACATGCTCCAGGGCTGCCATCGCCGGGCGGCCCCCGTCGCACACATGCAATACGATGTCTGCGACTCTCTGGGCCGCGTTCTCTGGGCCCCAATTTAATGAGGCCTCTGAGCATTTTCTGTGGCCTGCATAACAAAGACATAAGAGAACAGAAAAACACCACAACACGTTAAGCAAAGTATGGCACCTTCGAATTTGAAAAACGTTCAAACCCCCTAACATCCAAACACCACTGCACACCCAGCACACCCAGCAACACCAGCAAACCCAACCACCCCAGACACCCAAATCAGCCAGAAACACCCAATTACTAGTATTGTTCCATTTTATTGCGATATGGCCAATGGTTGTTTTCTTTATTTGCTGTCCGCTTACATGACTGCAATCCCCCACTTCACCCCACTTCAACCCATTTCCCCGGTTTTCCCTGTTGGCCCTGCCTTTTTGGGCTCCGGTGGCGTGGTGGCAGTGAGCTTACAGGCCTGCAACAGGGGACTGACAGTGCGAACAAGCTGCATTGCAACGTGACTAATGAGGACCGGACTGTATGCAGCACAGCACAGGATCCCCCCCGAAATGCTGCTGTGACCCGCCATACAACATGGCAGGCGTCGCCTCTAGATCACCACAGCAGCTGGTGGTTGTTGCATGTAGCAGTGGGATATACTGCAGCTTTTGAGAGGGTTGGTCGTTCAGTTTGTGTGATTGAGTTGAATTGAAATGAAACGAATTGCCATTGGATGGGAAGAATGGGTGAAAATGGTAGTGAAATGGGCGAAAACATGCACTTTTCCTCCGCTTTCCCTGACCCATTTTCCCCATTCTCCCCAAGAAAAATGATCTCCCCATTGTAGCCTTGTTCAAAAATTGCTCACCACCACTTCATCAACAGAAAAGCAGGCAAACTGGCCGCTACGCCCCTGGGGGTGGCATGTGCTCTCAACTCTTTACTTCACCAACATCTACGTGAACGGAGGCCTGCCCTCGTGCACATGATGCCTCCGGTAATAGTTAACAATACAAGGCACACACAACTGCACAACAGCAAATCGAACAAAAAAAAGACTGCCAAGTAGCAGGAAGAACCGCACTCCAAACGAGTGCCGGAATGCAGCACACCACACCATGGGACATGGTTGCCTTGCAATACAAAAGGGCAACACTGCCGGTTACATTGGATTTTTGCACTGTGTTGTATTTCACGTGCACAAGACTGATTGTTTGGGATTGGACGAGCCCCGCAACCCCATTCACGGCGGCTATTACTATTGTGGCCCGCCCATGGCAGCACCCCCAAAAAGCATCCGGGTAGCACAGTGATTGTTGATTGTTATTGAGTGATTGTTGTTGTTGGGCGGCCTGGATGAGGCGGGTAGTTACCATCCCCAGGGATGTGTGCAACCAATTGGTGGGTAAACTCTTTTTGCACTTTGCATCCCCTCAATCCCCGGGGTGCTAGGGGTGGTGGGTAAACTCTATGAATTCAAGAGGTCCATCAAGAACTGCCCGATGGTGGTAGGGAACAACCTTGCGTCCTTCATCCAGCGGCACAGGGTAAAGCACAAGTGCGCGTGCCAGTGCTGCATCCACCATTGTATGCACTGGTCAGGTCTCCCCCCACCCCCATGTCTTCTCTGCTACCCCAGTCAGCCTCTAGCCTCTGTGTCTCACCACTTCAACGTGTTGGGACCGCTATCAGTGTGCACTGGAGCCTGTGGAGAGTGGCTTGGTCATGTATGGACCTCCTGACCCAGATTCCAGGCTGGTTCCGTGGAAGGATAAACGAAGGTCAAATTCAAAAGATAAGACACTGGGACAAGGAATCGCCCCATGGCAAGTGCTGTTGAAAACACGCCTTTCAGTGACACTTTCTTAGCCAAGACGCAATTTGAGAGATAATTTGAGGAAATTTTCGCGCACCATGGCACGGAATGGCATGTTTAGGTATGGTATGCTTGTGGGTTATCATATGATAGTTTAACTTGAAAGCCGCTTCTCCCAAAACTGATGCACGAAGTTTTCTTCAAATTATCTCCCCAATTGCATATTGGTTAGGACAAAATAATGGCAAAATATAAGTGTCAATTTTTTGACTCAATTTTGAGAATTTGTCCACACACGCGCGCTCGCTCGGCGAGGCGAGGTGAGCATGCCCGCGCGCGTGCGTGGACAAATTCTCAAAATTGAATCAAAAAATTGACACTCATATTTTGCCATTATTTTGTCCAAGGCAAGACGCAATTTGAGAGATAATTTGAGGAAATTTTCGCGCACCACCTCTGGGGGAAGCATCTTTCAAATTAACCTATCATATGATAACCGGCAAGCACACCATACGAAACAATGCCATTCCATGCCAACCACGCCTTGTCTTGTCTTGTCTTGTCTTGGGGAAACGAGGCGAGCGCGTGCGCGCATGTGTGGACGAATTCTCACAATTGAATCTGTAAGAGAATCAAAAAGTTGACACTCATATTTTGCCATTATTTTGTCCTATCCAAAACTCAATTTGAGAGGTAATTTGAGGAAAATTTCGCGCACCAGTGTTGGGAGAAGTACTTTGCAAGTTAACCTATCATATGATAACCCGCAAGCACACCATACCAAACCATGCCATTCCATGCCAACCACACCTCGCTTTGTTTTGTCTTTGGCGAGGCGAGGCAGCGGGCGTGTGTGGACAATTTCTCAAACTTGAATCAAAAAGTTGACACTCATACTTTGCCATCATTTTGTCCTAGCCAACACGCCATTTGTAAGATCATTTGAAAAAAGTTTCGCGCAGCAGTTTTGGGGGAAGCATTTTTCAAATTAACCTATCATATGATAGCCCGCAAGTACACCATACCAAACCATGCCATTCCATGCCAACCACGCCTAGCCTTGGCTTGTCTTGTCTTGGCGAGGCGAGGCAAGGCGAGCGAGCGCGCGCACGTATGTGTGGACGAATTCTCAAAATTGAATAAAAATTGACACTCATATTTTGCCATTATTTTGTCCTAGCCAACACGCAATTTGAGAGATAATTTGAGGAAAATTTAGCGCACCGGTTTTGGGAGAAGCATCTTTCAAGTTAACCTATCTTATGATAACCCGCAAGTACACCATACTAAATCATGCCATTCCATGCCAACCACGCCTAGCCTTGGGTTGTCTTGTCTTTGGCGAGGTGAGGCGGCGAGCGCATCTGTGGAGAAATTCTCAAAATTAGCCAATACGCAATTTGAGAGATAATTTGAGGAAATTTCGCGCACCGGTTTTGGGGGAAGCATTTTTCAAGTTAACCTATCATATGATAATCCACAAGCACACCATACCAAACCATGCCATTTCATGCCAACCACGCCTAGCCTTGGGTTGTTTTGTCTTTGGCGAGGTGAGGCGCGCGAGCGCACGCGCGCATGTGTGGACAAATTCTCAAAATTGAATAAAAAATTGACACTCATATTTTGCTATTATTTTGTCGTATCCAACAGGCAGTTTGAGAGAGAATTTGGGAAAAACTTTGCGCACCAGTTGTGGAGGAAGCATCCTTCAAGTTAACTTATGATATGATAACCTGCAAACACACCATACCAAACCATGCCATTCCATGCCAACCACGCCTAGCCTTGGCTTGTCTTGTCTTGGCGAGGCGAGGCAAGGCGAGCGAGCGCGCGCACGTATGTGTGGACGAATTCTCAAAATTGAATAAAAAATTGACACTCATATTTTGCCATTATTTTGTCCTAGCCAACACGCAATTTGAGAGATAATTTGAGGAAAATTTAGCGCACCGGTTTTGGGAGAAGCATCTTTCAAGTTAACCTATCTTATGATAACCCGCAAGTACACCATACTAAATCATGCCATTCCATGCCAACCACGCCTAGCCTTGGGTTGTCTTGTCTTTGGCGAGGTGAGGCGGCGAGCGCATCTGTGGAGAAATTCTCAAAATTAGCCAATACGCAATTTGAGAGATAATTTGAGGAAATTTCGCGCACCGGTTTTGGGGGAAGCATTTTTCAAGTTAACCTATCATATGATAACCCACAAGCACACCATACCAAACCATGCCATTTCATGCCAACCACGCCTAGCCTTGGGTTGTTTTGTCTTTGGCGAGGTGAGGCGCGCGAGCGCACGCGCGCATGTGTGGACAAATTCTCAAAATTGAATAAAAAATTGACACTCATATTTTGCTATTATTTTGTCGTAGCCATCAGGCAGTTTGAGAGAGAATTTGGGAAAAACTTTGCGCACCAGTTGTGGAGGAAGCATGCTTCAAGTTTACTTATGATATGATAACCCGCAAGTACACCATACCAAACCATGCCTAACCTTGGCTTGCTTTGTCCTGGCGAGGGGAGGCGAGCGTGCGGGTGTGCGGACAAATTGTCAAAATTGAATCAAAAAGTTGACACTCACATTTTGCGATTATCTTGTGCTAGCCAAGACGCAATTTGAGACATCATTTCAATAAATTTCGCGCACTAATTTTGGGAAAAGCATCCTTCAAGTTAACTTATGATATGATAACCTGCAAACACACCATACCAAACCATGCCATTCCATGCCAACCACGCCTAGTCTTAGCTTGTTTTATCTTGGTGAAGCGAAGCGAGCTAGCGCGCGTGTGTGGACAAATTCTCACAATTGAATAAAAAAGTTGACACTCATATTTTGCCATTATTTTGTCCTAGCGGTAATTTGAGGAAATTTAGCGCACCAGTTTTGGGAGGCATCTTTCAGGTTCAACTATTATATGATAACCCGCAAACACACCATACCAAACCATGCCATTCCATGACAGCCACGCCTAACCTTGGCTTGTCTTGGCGAGGCGAGCGAGCGCGTGTGCGTGTGGACAATTTCTCAAAATTGAATAAAAAAATTGACACTCATATTTTGCCATTATTTTGTCCTAGCCAACACGCAATTTGAGAGAGAATTTGAGGAAACCTTGCACACCAGTTTTGGGGGAAGCATCTTTCAAAGTAACCTATCATATGATAACCCGCAGACACACCATACCAAACCATGCCATTCCATGCCAACCACGCCTAGCCTTAGCAATCTAAGAAACATCTCTGGTTACGACGGTTGCAATGTGGGGCCCCTTACGCAAAATATTGCACCTTCGAATTTGAAAACTTTCAAACCCCCTGACATCTAGACACCACTGCACACCAAGCAACACCACCAAAACCAACCACCCCCAACCAGCCAAATCAGCCAGAAATACCCAACCACTAATTTCATTCCATTTCACTGCAATACGGCCAATGGCAATTCATTTCATTTCAATTCAATCACACAAATTGAACAACCAACCCTCTCAACAGCTTGGTCGCGGGTATAAAACCACCCCCAAACGGGGGATAAAACCCCATTTGGGAGTGGTTTTATGCCCGGGCCCACTCAACAGCTGCAGTATATCCCACTGCGAGTGCCACACATGCAACAACCACCAACCACCTCCTGTGGTGATCTAGAGGCGACGCCTGCCATGTTGCATGGTGGGTCACAGCAGCATTTCAGAGGGGGGGGGGTGTGGAATTGCAGCCCGCCGCTGATCCTGTGCTGTGCTGCCACCACTTGACGCATACAGTCCGGTCCTCATTGGTTAGGTTGCAATGCAGCTTGGTCGCACTGTCAGTCCCCTGTTGCAGGCCTGTAAGCTCACTGCCACCACACTCACCACCGGAGCCCAAAAAGACAGGACCAACAGGGAAAACCAGGGAAATATGTTGAAGTGGGGTGAAATGGGGGATTGTAGTCATGTAAACGGACAGGAAATAAATAAAACAATGGGGAGAATGGGTGAAAATGGTAGTGAAATGGGCGAAAACATGCACTTTTCCTCCGCTTTCCCTGACCCATTTTCCCCATTCTCCCCAAGAAAAATGATCTCCCCATTGTAGCCTTGTTCAAAAATTGCTCACCACCACTTCATCAACAGAAAAGCAGGCAAACTGGCCGCTACGCCCCTGGGGGTGGCATGTGCTCTCAACTCTTTACTTCACCAACATCTACGTGAACGGAGGCCTGCCCTCGTGCACATGATGCCTCCGGCAATAGTTAACAATACAAGGCACACACAACTGCACAACAGCAAATCGAACAAAAAAAAAAGACTGCCAAGTAGCAGGAAGAACCGCACTCCAAACGAGTGCCGGAATGCAGCACACCACAGAAAATGCTCAGAGGCCTCATTAAATTGGGGCCCAGAGAACGCGGCCCAGAGAGTTGCAGACATCGTATTGCATGTGTGCGACGGGGGCCGCCCGGCGATGGCAGCCCTGGAGCATGTCTGTATATGTACAAGTAAAGAGCGGGACGGGCCAAAAAGCGCGGCACGCCCGAATCAAAGACAAAGGGGACCAACCGGCACACGTGCACATGGAATGTGGTCCAGCGCACGGGAATCCCGGCTCAGTAGGGGATTGGTGGTCAGGCCACGGCGGTTGCTGTTTCACCAACGGCTCTTGAGGCTGGACTGACAAACACTGACCAGCAATTGCATGCAGTTGATGCCCCATGTCGCTGGACTGCCAACTGCCAGCCGGTCAGGGGGCGGCATGTCTTTGCATTTAGATGTGGCTGGTAACCGCTGGTGGGGGGGGAGGGGGGCTGTCCCTACACACAAAAAAAAAAGCGGTCCCTGGAACACCCAAGAAAAGCCCGTTGGGCACCGGGCAGAGACCCTAAGCGCCTTTTCTGTTGGAAGATGGAGCAAAGATCGGGGGGCCCGGTGTCCTTATGGGGCATCAGCAGACCTGGTGTGGGGGATAGAGGGAACTGGTGCACCGCGCGCGCACCGCGTCCGCACCGTGACCACTATTCAGTGGTCCAAACACCGGTGCACCATCCCACGATGCACCCACCCAGACAGCCCATAGAAACGCTCAGTTGCAAGCACAACACCCGTCTTCCGAGGTGTTGTTTTTAATGGTTGCCAATCATTCCTGGGGGCTTGTGGGTAATTCTTGTTCTTTCCTGGGGGCCTCTTGGATGGTTGCAGTATACACCAGGAGGCTCTTGGTTGGTTGCAGTTATCTCCTGCGGCCTTCTGGATGGTTGCTGCTATGTCCTGGTGCCTTTTGGAGGGTTGCTGTCATTCCCTAAGATCCTTCTGGATGGTTGCCGGTTTTTTCCTGCGGCCTTGCAGATCATTGCTGTGTTTTTTTGGCACGTTCTGAATGGTTGCTCCACCCGTGAAGTGGCGCACAATCATGCATGACTGTCTTGCCATGCACCTCGTACTGGATGCTCAGGACATCGCTGTCCAGCTTGGCAGGGCCCACAACAACTGTATGACCCCTCTCCAATGTCCTGGCACAATGATTGATGACGTTGGTAAGACAAAGACATATTGTTTCAGAGCTGTGAGACAACAAGAATTCGGTACCCACACCACCTCACGTTTAGACAGCATCCCTGCAGCAAATGGGCACAGCAACACATCCCTAGTTGGTGCTACAGGTCTATGTGGGTCCCCCGATATACCCCAAAATTGCACCGTGTGCGCACCGTGGCAAGAGCGCCCTCATAGGCGGCTGGTAAGACAACAGCCTGGTGCTGTTGGTGGTGGACCAACGAAATGGATGGTAACCGCCAGCGGTTGGTGGTTAACCGACAACGGTTGGCCAGTAACTGCCGGCAGTTGGCCTGTAACCAGGCCCCTGGCGCGCGTATTCCTCAACAGGAAAAGACACAAGACTGTGGGCGTGCTTCGGGAACGCCCTGCGGCGATGTGCTGGCCGCTGGAGCCAAGCGAGCCGCACAGACCTGCGGCATCGGTGCTCTCAGCCTCAAATGGAAAGGTGCCAACCCCCGCCCCCCTCCCTCTCTTTATCCAAAACATCAACAAAATGCAGGGAAACTGCGGTCTGGCGGGATGGCCTGTTGCTTAGACAATCCCGTGCTTTGGAGCACAGGGGCAGGGGCAGAGGGGGGGGGGGGGAGGGCGACCATTCCCTGGCCGACGGCGGAAAACTCTGGCCATGGGGCCCCGCCGCCCCCGTCGCCTCCTCACCCCGTCTTCTGCACCACCAACACAAGCGTGCCCAGCACCCCAAGCACGGTCAGGCCCAGCAGGAAGGCCCCGTAGCTCGCGGTGTCGGACACGCCGGAGTCGTCGCCCACGTACCCACGGTCCGTGTACTTGCCCTTGACGTCCACCCACTCCTTGAAGTAGTCGCTGTACGTGCCCCCGACCTTCCGCCGCAGGGCCCCGTACTGCTCCCGGCTCATCTTCCCGGTCTCGCGCTTCCCGTACTTGGCCTCGTACAAGAGCTCGGCGTCCTGCACAAAAAGAGGGCGTTCATTGGAATGTGTGGAGGTCTGTGGGGGGGCGGCCGAGGGCATGGCTCTGGGGCATATCCTCGGAAGAGCAGGGGTTTGGTCTGAGAGATCCCCAATGCTGCGCGTTGCTGTGGTGCTCCATCGGTTTGGCTGGTTTGGCCACATCGGTCTCGCATTTATGAGTTTGGCTGCGGGGTTTCTGGCTTTGGGGAAACGAGCGAGGGTGAGGTGAGGTGGGCGATCCCCCGCAGCGGCCCTTCCGGCTCCCGGGGTCACCAACACCCGAGGGCCTGGGACTGCCGTGCGTTGCTGTTGAGGGGATTCGAACCGGGTTCCTCTGGTTCAGGCGTCAGGTGCATGACGGCTGAGCTACGCGACCTCTTTTAGGGGACGACCGGTAGGTGGGTGGGGGGGAGGGGGGGGATGAGGAGGGGGGGGGCGTCCAGTCTGCCTCTCTGTGTGCTGCTACATTGGGCATTGCGGCAGAGGTGCCTGCAGCATTGGAGGACGCACCCCTACACTGAAGGCTACGTCTTCGGTGCGTGCCGCGCCCATTGGAGTGCAGTTCTGTGAGTGCGGTGGGGCAGAGGGCACCTCTTTGCTCCGCGGCGCCGCGAAGTCGATGGCGTTGACGAAGTTGCTGACGAAGTTGCCGGTCTCCTTCTTGGGCTCCTCCACCGCGACTCGGCCCCGGTTCTTGCCCCGGCCCCGGGCGGCCATCAGCGCGGTCTCGGGGGCGCGCACCCCCACGGACACGGGCTGGTACAGAACGGCGGACCGCTCCGCCGTCTGCGGGGCCACCGCGACGCAGACGAGCACCAGGGCCCCGATGGCGGCCCCGGCCCACGTCAGGACGTTCGAAGCGGGGGCCTGCAGGCCCGCCACGGAGGCGCTGTGCAGGTCCATTGTGGAGTAGTAGCTCATGGTCGCGGGCGGCGGGTGGACCTGCGCAGCGGCGGGGGGGGGGCGGTGCGGCGGGACCGGCCTCCAAAACTGGCGTCCGTGCGGATGTGTTTGGCGCCGCACGGCGAGTGGGCGGGTGCTTAGTGACTGGGGGGAAGGGGGGGGGGTTGGCACCCGATGTTCAAGTGGGGGAAGAACCACACAAAGAAGGCCTGATGCATGCGTTACATGGGATATCTGATGTTGTGGGTGGTCACAATATCTACAAAAAAAAACGATTTTGGGAGTTTTCTATTTTCAAGCTGTTGAGGCTGAACGCATCAACGGGGTGTGAAGCTGCACAGGCATCGTAAAACCTGGTGTCTCCAGGGCCCGAATTCTTTGTGGTGTCAAAACGGCTGATATTTGCAGCACAACCTTTGTAAGACATCTCCCCTGTGGCATCCTTGGTCCATGGGCATATGACTGTACTGTGTTGCCATTTCAATGCCGTTTTGTGGCGCCCCCTCGCCACAAGCGCACAGCACTACCTCCGCCGCACCAAGGCAAGGACCGTTCAGTGCTTAGGCAGCTCATCCTCAGAGTATCAGGGGCATCAACAAGAGGGACGGGCATCAAGAAGAGGGCTGACATCCTTTGGCGGCTGGCTACATATCCTTTTTTGACGTTTCTCTTTTTTTTCTTTTTCACACCAAGCTTGGGGCGCTCGTGGCCCTCGGCCTTGCTTTGCACACGAGGTTGGCAATTACCGAGCCCATTTCACCTGCGACCGGCATGGGCCCCTTCGGGAGTGTTCCTAACGATCTGGGCTCGGCGCTTTCCAAAGCCAGAGGCACTGTTGCTTCCAAAATCAAGATTCATGGGGAATAATGGGGAAGGGGGGAATAATGGGGAATGACAGGGGGTTGCCTGTGTGCCCTGCCTCCCTGCAACACAGCAGGACGCAATGCGCGGGGAGGTGGAGTTGGCCGTCACTCGATGACGTGCAGGCGGAGGTACAACACCGTTCATGACAAAACTCAAATGTCCAACAGTGTACCGTTCCCCATTACTCCCCAGTATTCCCCCATTTCAGCCCCATTATTCCCCATTATCCCCCATTATTCCTTGCAATTCCCAGACAAACCAAACAGGCATGCCCTTTCCCTCACTGGCCCTTTGGAATAATGGGACATTTCATGAGCCAAATCCAAACCAAGATCACTTTCCAAACGTTACCAAACGTTTCCAAAAGTTTGGCAACCGGAAACCCCTGCGATCACGGCTCTCAGACCACGCATGGTGCGGTCTCGGAGGCCCCACCATTTCCTAACTTGCAACGCACGAAAATGCACGGAAATGCACAATACATTCGACCTGAAATACAATTTATGGGATCCAGCCAACAGTGTTTAGAAACAACATTGCCGCTGCACGTCAACATCAATGTTGTGCGACGTGTATTGTCTGGGGGGAACGGCGGTACTTGCCCAGTGCCATCCTCATTTTTGGACGGTCAGAAATTTCATCGCCCTGCAGATCATCGCTAGCAGTGGGAACTTGTGGAGGTGCATTCTGCTCAACAAATTTGTCCATGATACATAGAACATGGAACTGGATTGGACCGACGTGAACGAAAACATGATGCTAAAAAATGCACCAAAATGCACAATCATGTACATAAGCCAAATTATGGGAAATGCACAAAAAGGCACGTCCATTTCCCCCCCTCTCCTGCTTGAGTACAATTTCCGGTTGATCTTGTCCTTGGACGAGTAGGCTCGCCTGTCAAGCAAGAAAAGAAATGCAAGGATGAATTGATAGAACAAGTGTTTCTTGACAAATGTATGTTTGAGCATCTTGGATGGCTCCTTGGGAACCTTGTTGCACAGTGTGTGTACTATGTGCACATTTGGCAGCATTCGACCCCCCTGTGTCACATTCCGTCTGGTTGTTGCTCCTTTACGGGGCCCTGGACAGTCACCCGTTCTTCCCTTCGCATGTTGCGCCGGGTTGCTGCTTTCTGTCGGCCGCTGCGGCCGGTGCTCTTGCTGGTGTCGTTTCCGCGTTCGCGGAGCCCAGTAGTTGGTGTGTTGGGGCTGTGCTGGATGTGGCATGGTGTGCCGTTTGCGCGTCAGCGGCGCCCAATAATTGGCGTATTGAGGATGTGCTGGTTGCTGCCGGGGTCGTTTGACTGTTTTTGCTGTCCACACACCTCTGTCCACAGGCCGTCCACAGCCTGCCTCGCTGTGTTTCTGTGTGCGTGAGGCCCAGGTGCCCTGTTCCTCCACGCGCTGTCCCGGCTGTCCACCATATGTGCTTTTCCCCCTCACGGCTGGTCTGCCCCTGATGATGGGCTCCCGCTCCTGTTGCGCAAACAGCCCATCTGGGCTGCGGGAGACACCCCCCACCTGATGCTGGTTGAGCAGGGGTTGCCCTGGCACCCGGTAGCGACGGGGCTGGCTGGCCAAGCCATCCCCTTTATTGTCGCTGCCTCCCATGCGCACGCTCTACCATCCGCTCCATTCTGGTCCTGTTCCCGCTAGTCTGGTTGCCTCTCCTGCCTTGCTGTGCCCCTCCTCCTTGTCTGCTGTGCCCGCCCTTGTCCCTCTTGGTGTGGCTCCCGCGTTCTGTGTGTATGTGTTGCTCCTCCCCCTGTCTGTTGGCGCTCCTGGGTGCCCCTGTCGCGCACCCCCTCCTGTCCCACCCGCCTGCCCCCCCATGTACGAGGGTTTCACATCTCCGTACGACATGGACTGTCCTGTGCGCGGTTGGCTGGTCACGGCCCTGTTGCCACCCCCGTGGTGGGCACCTCCCGGCGGGCGGGGCGCAGTTCCCGCCCTTGTGGAGTACACACGGGTGGGCCGTCTCCTCGCTTTTGTACGCGACTCCCCCCCCCAGTAGAAATGGGCCGAAGGCCCCCACGGGGGGGGGGGGGGCATTGGAGGGGGGGGGTTCAGGGAGGGGCGATGGGGGGGGGGCGGTTGGGGGGGGGGTCCACCGCCCGGGCGGGGAGGGATGCTACGTTGGCAAGGGAAATGAAAAAAAAATTTTCGGGCGCCTTCGGCGCCACCATATGTATGGCTAGTAGCTATTGACCCTTGGTAACTAAGTGGGCCCGGAGGGCAGGGGGGGGGGGAGTCGCGTACCCGAACCGGGGACACGGCCCCCCCGTGGGAGTACATGGGCACCTTGTAGAGCCCCCCCCCCCCTTGTATAAACTATGCAAAAAAACAAATTAATGCGGTCCCTACGCCTACTGTAGCTTGGACAAGGCTGTAGACGGATTCGGTACCAACTATAGTGCAGCCACATAAGACATGGGTTTGGTGACAAATTTGCCAGCCACATGAAGTCATTGACACATTTGTTGTGAGTGTTTGCCCACTTGAACCCACAGAGCTCTGATTTTGGGGATATTTGTGCATTGTATTCCCCTTTCTGGCACCAGCTCACCACGCAATCTTCTCTTTTTGAACCTGGGCGTCCCAACTCAAGGACAAGGTGGCTAACGGTAACTGCTTGGGCGTGCCTAACCCACAAGGTGAGATTATTTTAGTGACAAATGCCGGTAACGTGGGCGGTGGTGGAACATTGTTCCCATGGCAAGCACTAGAGAAGGAGGAGTTCAACTCGGCCATATCCAAGTGGGGTACTGAAGGATTGAACCGAGACGGAACCCTGAAGCACAGCTACCCGGCTGACAAGTTCCCTATGCCCGCTTTAGCTTGGACAAAGCCGTAGCTCATACAAGGGGGAGGGGGTACCTTGATCATGCCTTCCCATCTTCTAAACCTTTGATCCTCTCAGTAGATTCTGCAGGATGTCCTTTGTGGGCCTAGTGCCCTTGCCCATTTAGTTTTGCTGATATGGCACACTTCAGGGAGGGTACCAGCCTGCAAATCGGTATTCTTCGACAATGACAATTAGTTGCACTTGTACCCAGCAATGAAGAAATGAAGCGCCCGTGCTCAAAATGCGGCTCACTACCACATCAGCACAATGGCGCACATACAGCCCGCGCCCCCCATGCCCTTGTGCAGGGGCACTCTTTCTTGCCGCCTTTGCACCCACACGCATGAAATTTATATATACACCCCCCTTAGCATTTGTATCCCCCTTCGCGATCTCGCCCACGGGCCCCCTGCAACCAAACAGAACATGCACAAATCCAATCCAACGGTCAATTGCAGGATGAACTGAGTTCAGTCTGGGATCAACCTCTCGAAATTCAAAACCAGATTCCGAATCCGGACATTCCACGCGGCCAATGCAAAGCAAAATCGGATGAGCACGCACCAGCAGCACCTGTCCACCCATGATTTGCACCCCCTTTGACTTGATGGGCCTTCTACCAAAACGATGTACCCTGGGGGCAGAACCTGCACACAAGCGTCTTCAGTCCTGCACACCATTCCGCAACGCAGTAGTGGCCATTGAGCCGCACGTGAGGCGCCCACCCACACCCCCCACTCCCATTTGCACTGATCCATTAGGTAGTTCACAGGCGGGGCTTGGCAGAGGTTGGGGTGAGGGTAGAGTGACGCTGGGATGAGTCTTGGGTGCGGCTTGGGTGGAGCTTCGGGGCTTGGGCAGGACTTTGGTCAGGCGTGGGTGAGCTTTGGGCGAGGCTTGAGCGGGGCTTGGGTGAGGCTTACGGACAAACGGGGCCCCCAGGAACGCTTGCGTATATACGTCATGGGGGCCATGCCCATGGCAGGTGGCGCTGGGGGGCTCGGGCTGGAGGGACGATGCAGGTGCGGACCAGAGGAGGAGGGACAGGAAACCTCCAATACCTCATTCCAAAAGCCCCCGTTCTCCTGTTGTGGGTTCTTGCTTGTTTGGCTTTCAGTGACCATAGTCCGACAGCTGCGAAGGCGAGTGCTCAGCAGGGGCATGTTACATTTTGGCGGGAGGCCGGGGTCAGCACGTATCCTGAGGACAGGCCTACCCCTCACAAAGAGAAAGAACACTGCCTTGTCCCGACGACACTACAGACCACCCGGTACCTTTCTCCTGTTGTAGGGTCACAGACTTCCGTATGCCCTACCCTGTGCATTTGCCTGCTCTTTTTTTTTTTGACTCAGACTGACGGGTGCCTTGTGCTTGGACAGTGTGACTGGACCTTAATGACGGACAAAATACACCATACGGTGTGACCAGGGGCGGTGGGACGTCTACTTGGACTCCGGACTCCGTCAGTGGATGCAGTGCAATTTTGAACAATGGTCGGCGGTTGACGGTGGTTGGCGGTGGTTGGCGGATGACGGGTGGCAGTTAGCGGTTGGTGGCGGTTGGCAGTTGGCGTCCCTGAAGTTGAAGTGACTGGAATGAAAACCCTTGAGTTCGCCCATTGGGCTATGGCCGCCTTGGGTCAGCCCATCCCCCTCCCGGTCAGCAGCTTGCTTCTACATCAACTACGACTACATCTCAGCCCCCCGCCCCCCCCCTTCCGCTTTCTGAGCACAGATGTGCCTTCTGCGCTGGACAGCGCTTCATCTGAGTCGCTGTTCGGGGGGGGGGGGGGGGGGGGCAAACCGGGCGGGAGATACGCGGCGGTGCCACACTAACGGGGGTATGTACAGAGGGTGGGCATGGCTGAAAGGCATGCAGTCGGTACGGACCGCCATGGGCACCCACGCGCGGCAAAGAACGATGCATCATGCCTTTTGCAGTGGTCAACAGCTGTGACAAGAAACACACAGTGTTCTGTCGGTTGTTTCGTGGCCTTGGCAGGAAGGAGGAGGCACCCCCCCCCCCCAAAACACCCCCCGGGCACTGATCAGGCCGTCAGGGGAGGATGCCATGGGCAGAAGTTGCATTCTGGATTCCCCCCCCCAAGGCAGGGGGATGCCCGCGGCAGTGCGGATGCCCGCAGTAGTGCGGATGCCTGCTTGTCATGGCAGAAGGTTCAAAGGCGAGAGGCCAATGGGCGCCGCCACGGGCTAACAGAGCCAACCACCAAGGCCTTGTGCCACCCCCCCCCCCCCCAAAGGGAAGTATTACAATGGCCGTACACCATCGGAGGAGCCCCCCCCCCCCCCCAGACCAAAGGGACCATCGTGGAAGACGACGAAATTTACCGTCGGAAAAATCTGGTTGACCATTTTTGGTACACAGACTTTTGGGTCGACCGGCGCATGCTCGTCGGGATGCCTCTGTTTCGGCCGCGTTTTTCCGCCCCCACTTCAGAAGATGGGTGCTGAACAGGGGACACTCTTGCACATGACTGGGACTCCGCAGTGCCCGAGCCACCAGCACTTTGAGATGGACACGGCACTAATTGTTGCGATGGTCTGTATATATACACACGAGGCACATTGCAGAGTTCCGTGAGAAGTTAGTTCTCCACAATCCACCTGATGGAAGATACAACACAGGCCCTGAATTTTATCCCGAAAAAAAACCGGCTTGGAGCCAGCTCAGATGGGGTGCTGAGACCTGTGAAGGGGACGGAGTAGGGACTCATAGGGGGACAGCCTCATCTGACGTGTTTCTTCTGTTTTCTTTTTGGTTCCATGGGCATATGATACAGTTGGCAATCCATGCCAGAGGGGTACCCGGCACACCACCGTCCGACCGGGGAGCACCGCCCACCGGCTGCAGTGCTGCCGTGCCCCCCTCCTGCCGTGCGGCCCTCGCAGTCGCTGTGCGGCTGCCGCGCCCGCGGCGGGCGTGGACGAGGCTTGGGGACGGCTTGGGTGGGACGTGGGCGAGGCAGGGCTGTCCTTAACGAAAAACAGAAAAAGGGTTCGTGACGCCAACGGAAACGAACCTTCACGGGGAGGCTCTCTGCCTCATGGGCAAGAAATGGGCAAGACACAATACCACAGAAACGGCAGTGAACAGTGGTTGGCGGTTGACGGCGTTTGGTGGTGGGCGATTGGTGGCGGTTGGCGGCAGATGGCGGTAGGCAGTTAATGGTCGGTGGCGGTTGGCGGTTGGTGGTTGGTGGCGGTTGGCGGTTGGTGGCGGTTGGCGGTTGGTGGTTGGTGGCGGTTGGCGGTTGGCGGTTGGCGGTTGGCGGTTGGCGGTCCCTGGGGACTGTCCTGAACAACAAACAGAAAAGGGGTGGGGGGTCCTTCAGGACAGCCCTGGGGTGAGGCGTGGGTGACGCTGGGGTGCGGCGTGGGTCAGGCGTGGGTCAGGCCGTGATATCATGCGTGGCCCAGGACGCGTGTTCGGCAAGTCCCCCGAGACGCGAGTGGCAAGTCAAGCCTCGTGCCTTCCAAGAGGGAAAGCAGTACAAGTCAAAACCAAAAACCAAAAAAAAAAAACCCCAACGCCTCGGAACGCCCCCTCTACACTGGGCAAAATGGACGCCTTCAAGTCCAAAGCAGACCTGCCACCAGCGTATGCCGGCCCAGACATGTTCAGATGGGGCAGGGTCCTACTGAGCCACACGCTGGACGCAGCACGTTCCTACTGAGTTCTGGTGGTGCGGGGGGCGGGTATTACTGAGTGGCCTTTGGTACGGGGCCCACTGCTACTGAGAACCAGTTTCCCTGCCGGACGCTAGTGGCATGTCTGGTCCAAAGGGCTGCTTCCATCGGTTGCTACCTTTACACCCCCCGCTCGCCGTCGATGCCGTCCTCTCTCTCGCCCTCTCTCCCCCGCTCGCCTTCGAAGCCGTCCTCTCTCTCGCCCGCTCTCTCACCCCCTGTCCCCAGCTCAGCGTCGCCGTCACTGTCTCCGTCCGCATCCGCGCCGCCGTCGCCGCCATCATCGGAGCCGCCGTCATCCCGCCCCCCCTCACCGCCCATCACCTCGTCCTCGCCCTGTCCCTCGCCTGCCTCCTCCCCCTCCTCCTCCCATGCCCCCTCCGCACCCTCCCCGGGGCCTTCCTGGGCACCGCCACCGCCGCAGAGCAGGCCCCGGACCGCCCGCAGCAACTGCCCCGCCAGGTGGCACCGCGATGGCGGGTTATACCGCATTTCCTGGATGATGGGGTAGAACGGCGCTGCCAGGCTCACGGGCACTCCTGTGGGTACGACCGCAGTGGGGGCGCAATCGGGGCAAGGCACCACCATGTGCACGGAGGCATGCTCACACGTGGAAGGTTTAAATGGTGAGCCCAGGCCTTTAAATGGTGAGCCCAGGCCTTTAAACGCCCCCCCTGTGTGACATTCCGTCTGGTTGTTGCTCCTTTACGGGGCCCTGGACGGTCACCCGTTCTTCCCTTCGCATGTTGCGTCGGGTCGCTACTTGCTGTCGGCCGTTGCGGCCGGTGCTCTTGCTGGTGTCGTTTCCGCATTCGCGGAGCCCAATAGTTGGCGTGTTGGGACTGTGCTGAATGCGGCATGGTGTGCCGTTTGCGTGTCAGCGGCGCCCAATAGTTGGCGTATTGAGGATGTGCTGGTTGCTGCCGGGGTCGTTTGACTGTTTTTGCTGTCCACACACCTCTGTCCACAGGCCGTCCATCGCCTGCCTCGCTGTGTTTCTGTGCGGCCCAGGTGCCTTCCTCCACGCGCTGTCCGGGCCGTCCACTATATGTCCTTTTCCCCCTCACGGTTGGTCTGCCCCTGATGGGCTCCCACTCCTGTTGCGCAAACAGCCCATCTGGGCTGCGGGAGACACCCCCCACCTGATGCCGGTTGAGCAGGGGTTGCCCTGGCACCCGGTAGCGACGGGGTTGGCTGGCCAAGCCATCCCCTTTATTGTCGCTGCCTCCCATGCGCACGCTCTGCCATCCGCTCCATTCTGGTTCTCTGTTCCCGCTGTTCCAGTTGCCTCTCCCGCCTTGCTGTGCCCCTCCTCCTTGTCTGCTGTGCCCGCCCTTGTCCCTCCTGGTGTGGCTCCCGCGTTCTGTGTGTCTGTGTTGCTCCTCCCCCTGTCTGGTGGCGCTCCTGGGTGCCCATGTCGCGCACCCCCTCCTGTTCCACCCGCCTGCCCCCCCATACGAGGATTTCACTTCTCCATACAACGTGGACTGCCCCGTGCCCGGTTGGCTGTTCACGGCCCTGTTGCCACCCCCGTGGCGGGCACCTCCCGGAGCGCGGGGCGCAGCCCCCGCCCTTGTGGAGTACGTGGGCACCTTGTAGAGGGAGGGGGGGTATTTGCTGATGGCTCGCTCGGCGTGCGCTGCATTTGGTGGTTGCTGCCCCCCCCCCCCCCCCTTCAGGGCGCCCAGCCTACGCCCAGCCACTGTCTGCCCGACGGCAAATGCCAGCGTCAATAGCATTTGTAACCGACAGTAACCGGCCCCAACCGCTTTGGCAACCTTCTCCAATCGCCTGTACAACCGCCTCTGGAGCGGTCTGTTCCCTTCTAATGTGTCCCTCACGCCACCCCAATGGGTGTTGATTCTTCATGCACACAGTGCACATCTCAGTGAGACACTGATGACTTTGGCTCGGGTTATGGTCATGACGGTTGCATCGGTTATACTTTTGCACAGGGCTCAGACTAATGGGGAAAGCCATTGGAGCTCCAAGGTTAAGGCAAACAGTGTAATGTATTTAACATCAGCCCCCAACGGAAGCACCAATGCACTGCCATGTGAAGAAAGCATTTTTCGCCGCATTCCAAAAAAGAGGTGATGGGGCAATGGTGAAGAAGCAACAAAGTGGAGCGCAGTTGGGATGGCCCGCCTGCTGACATCTGCTGCCAGTTCCTTGTACTTTTTCGGTACATGCCCCCTCTGCCCCCCCCCCCCCCCCTTGGGGAGCCTTCGGGCCCCCTAGAGGCGCCGTGCAGGACCAATCCAATGCAGAATCCCGTACAACGCGCCCGGAAACCAAAATGTATGAATCTGTCAGCCCCGGATGTGTCTGCCGAGGCTGAGTGGTTGTAGGTACCCACAAAATCATGAGCGAGAGGGATCTGGTGTGACCTCCATCGCGCCCAGCCTGTGGTATGCGGCTGCTTGCTGCTGCTTGCTGCTAAAATACATCGCTCACCTTGGACCCTCAAATGGGTTGTAAAACCCCCACTGGGAACGACCCTCATTGGTAACCAAAGGCTCCACCTACACCTCCGCTTAGCTCACCTGAATTAGGTCAAACACCCCCACCCCTGCAACAGCAGCACGCGGCCCCGCACAGCAGGGGCAAACTGCGTGAGAGATCCGAACCGAGTACCTGAACATTGCCCTTCATGACCCAACGGGGCAGTCGTGGCTGTGCCCACTGGGCCACCCACGGCGCAGGCGCCGTGGGTGCCATCCGGGTGTTTATTTGGGGAGGCGCGCGTCGCGCGGCGCTTCCCCCGCGCTTTGTGGGGCCATGCGCCGCAGAGGGTGCGCTGCGTCCGGATGTGATGGGACTTGTGTGCGTCCTGACGACCACGGCAAATTGCGTTGGAACTGCCCGATTTCCAAAACCGCCAGTCGTGGGCTGGGGAGTCGCAAGTTTGGCCTGGGCTCACCATTTAAAAGCCTGGGCTCACCATTTCAAGGCCTGGGCTCACCAGGGCGGTCCTTAACGAGGAAAAAAAAAAGTTCCGTTACACAGTTTACCCAAAAAAAGCCCGCGGGCACTCCATGTGTTCAACCATGGTTGGTGGCGATTGGCGGTTGGCAGTTGGCAACTGGCAGTTGGTGGCGCTTGGTGGTGGTTGGCGGCGGTTGATGGTTGGTAATTGGTGGCAGTTGGTAGTGGTTGGCAGCTGGCGGTTGGTCACCGCTGGCGGTTGGCGGCAGTTGGTGGCGGTTGGCGGTTGGCGGTTGGTGGCGATTGGTGGTTGGTGGGAGTTGGCGGTTGGCGGTTGGTGGTCCCTTGGGGCGGTCCTTAACAAAAAAAAAATCTGGTTCCTTAGGAACCGCCCTGGGGCTCCCCATTTAAAGGCCTGGGCTCACCATTTAATCCCCCCCCCCCCTTCGATGCATTCCTGGGAGGGGCCTACCAGCGCCCGGGCCGAGTTGCGACTGTGCCGCTTTTGCCCCCCCGCCGCCCAGGCACGCACACACGTCGGCGATGCCCAGCAGAGTGCCCGGCAGAAGCACGTGTGCCACGGACCATCTGCACTACGGCGGGCTCGGCCACACACAAAGCGCGAGCGGGAGAGGGGCGCGCACTGCTCTAGCCCTCAGGCCTCACAAAACCGGAATCACTCAAGCGCATTGCCCCTGGAATACCGTTGAGAATCCGACGCACTTCACTCATCAGCCTCTTGTACTCTGAGGCATTGGCCGCAATCTCATCGCGTTGCTGACTGAACTCTTGCAGCTGCGCATAGGACGTGTGCCACACGCTGCAGCCATGGCCCCTCCCCTGCCCGTACAACGCCTCCCGCGCTGCCCTTGCACGACACGCAGGCTAACAATAGACGAGAGGAAGGGGGGGGAGGGGGCCTGGGACCCAAAAATTTGTGTACTAAAAATGGTCTGACCAGATTTTCCCTGTTGTAAATTTCGTGTTTTCTCACAACAGTCACTTTGGTGGTGGGGGGGGGGGGGTCCTCCAACAGTTGTCAGCTGTTCAAACGTAAGCCTGATGACACCCCACATTGCTGAACCCGGGGCCCGTGAATGCTGGATGGCTTCAAAGACCCTCAAAGCTGCAATCAGCCCATTGCCCCCCCCCCCCCCCCCCTTGAGATGACTGTTTCTCAAAATGGTGCATGGCCACGGGTGTGTGCACAAGGAAGCTCCGCAAGCTGCTGTTTTGGCCCAGCGTTTCTGTTTCTCGGCGCGGCGGGTCTTGTCGGCCAAAACATTGATGATCCAAACGGCATTAAACTTCATTCGGCCCCTCCCCGCATTCTTGCCCCCCTGTGTGACATTCCGTCGGGTTGCTGTTTCTTTACGGGGCCCTGTACAGTCACCCGTTCTTCCCTTCGCATGTTGCGTCGGGTCGCTGCGTTCTGTCGGCCGCTGCGGCCGGTGCTCCTGCCGGTGTCGTTTCCGCGTTCGCGCAGCCCAGTCGTTGGTGTACCGGGGCTGTGCTGGATGTGGCGGGATGTGCCGTTTGCGCGTCAGTGGCGCCCAGCATTTGCCCCCCCCCCCGGCCCCAAAAAGAAGCAAGACCCCTACACCCGGGAGATGGGATCTGTAATGCCAGTTGGGCGCTACCTTTAAGACGCACTGCCCGAGAAAGTCTCCAAATCAACCCCCTTCCAAACAACCCCACCAGACACGCCTCTGAGGAACCCAGTTGCGTATTGTTGTTCCCTACCTTCCCACCTTCCCTGGGGCCAACAGGGCATGCAACATGGGGTAACCCTAACCCTAATCAAGACTGAATATTGGGACCGAGCTGGTGGGGGAGGGAACATTAGCTATGACTGGTGAAGGACATCAAGAATGATTCACACATTGATGGCTCTTCACAAAGTGAAATCAGCTTGCAAGTCAACCCCATCACCACGAGGCCCACTTTCAAGGCTTTTGTTGGACTTCTGAGGGGCCAAAATGCCCCAAAATGGGCTCAAAATGGGCTCATTTCACCCGTTTGTGCACCCCAAATGGTCTAGGATGATTTTTTGAAAAACGCGTTTTTGACCCATTCTTGACCGATTTTTGGTCCCAAAACAGCCTTTTTTCAAGGCATTTTGGGATTTTCGGAGGACCAAAATGGGCCACCACAAGCTCAAAATGGTCCAAAAACACTTGTTTTAGCGTCGCACATGGTCTAGGATCATTTTTGAGAAAAGTCATCTTTTTGCCCCTACTGGACCCTAATGACCCATTTGGGCACCCACCTGTTTGGGCTTGAGCTTGCAGCTTGCCGCAGCCTAGTGGGCCTAAGTGCGAGGGTGTAGGCGTCCGTTTGGGCAATTCTAAGGGGTGGAAACCACAAAAAGTGGGGGGTTGCGGGTGGAGTAGGTGCCCTCGGAATCGCATTTTGAGCCATGTAGCCAAAGATATGGCCTATTCTTGGTTTGTGGCTGTCGGCATTTGAAGCTTCTGGGGGCCTTTTTGGGCCGTTTCCGGGACATGTCATGGAGTTAGAGGGCGGCAAAGAGCTCGTTGACACAGGGAAGTCAAGCCGCACGTGCAGAGTAGCCACCGTTTCCCTTCGTTTGGCCGTTTTGAATGTGTTCTAGGGCTTTTTAAGCCCAAAAATGGCTGTTTTTGGCCCTAAAGTGCAGTTTTTGAAAGCGAGGTCCGCCACTTGCAAATCCCGTTCCCGGCCGCCACCGTTGAGTTTCTTGCTCAAACTTTGTGTGATTGTACTTCACACCCATAGGTATCATCCACCAAAATTTCACCCGAATCTGAACCCCCACGACGGAGTTCTGATTTTTACCCATTTCGCGCGTGCTGCTGCTTGCTGCTTGCTGCTGCTGCTTGCTGCTGCTAAACCTGGTAGGTCCACCCTAGACACTAAAAAGGGTTATAAAACCAAGACTGGTTCCACCAGCTCGGTGACCCTAACCCTAACTCTAATCAAGAGTGAATATTGGGACTGGGCTGGTGGGGGAGGGAATATTAGCGACAAGGTTGAATAAGGATGCACGTTGAGGGACACCAGGAACTATTCCTGCCACTTGCCCCCTTACACCCCTTTCAAAACCCTTTCTCGCTTACTTTGCGGGCGAGAGACATGCCCCCCTAGCACTCCTCCTGCACCCCTCCCCTATCACCCCTCCACCCGCATTCCCCCTGTACCCCCCTTTGTTGCACCGTCAGTCCCAAAATTGGCCATTTCAAAGGTTTTTCGGAGCTTGTATGTACTCATATGGGTCCAAAATGGCCTGGCTCGCTCAAGAGACATGCCCCCCAGCACTCCTCCCACACCCCTCCCCTATCACCCCTCCACCCGCATTCCCTGCGGACGCTCTTGTGCTACATTGTCAGTCCCAAAATTGCCCATTTTAAGGCTTTTTTGGAGCTTGCATGGGCTCATGTGGGTACAAGATGGCTCAAAATAGCCTTGAGCCACTTGAGCCTTGAGCCACTCCCCCAAGTGGTCTAGAAACAACTTTGGAAAAATCATTTTCAACCACTTTTGGGCCCACGGGTGATCCCATAACACTACCCTAGCATGTGCACTGCGCGCGCTGCACCCACTCGAATGGGGCATTGAAGGATGTTGACCGCGCAAAAATAGCTTGCAAGTGATCCCCTTCATCAGTTTTTATCACCACAAGGGTGCCCAACACAATCCATGGCATTCAAACACAGCACATTCCCCCTGGATTCTCCCGTTCACATCATCGGTCGTAAAATTATTTTAAGGCTTTTTGGTTTGCATGGGCTAATATGGGTCAAATATGGCTCAAAATAGCTCTAGACCACTTGTTTGAGCACCCCAAGTGGTCTAGGAACAAACAACTTTAGAAAAAATTATGGCTGACCACTTTTCGACCCCATGCGACCTCACATTACCCTGCCACGAGCACCGTGCACGCTGGTGGTGCCAATAGGGCAATGAAGGGTGTTGACAGCATGGGAATATGTTGCAAGTGATCCCCTTCATCATTATTGATCACCAAAAGGGTGCCGGACACATTCCATGGCAGTCAAGGTGGGGTTGGTTGGTAGAGCTGCATCCTACATCTAACTGTTTGTCATACTGTTCCACTAGACGTAGTACGTCTTCTGAAACGACTCTTACGTCTTGTGGAACATTATAGGCTGTTCCACAAATAGCACTCTTAGTGTTCCGCTACTTTGTCTACCACTCCGTAGCTCCCGAACTTTAAAGCACGTTCACACAAACTTGTGCCTCTGCCGCACTGCCCGTCTTTCACTAGCTTGATGCGCAGTATCGTGCAGTAACGGAAGGTGGAACTTGAAAAAGCATGCAAAAAAGGTGCTTTTCAAGACTGCGGTTGCAGTGTTTTGGGCCCCAAAAAGGGTCATTGAGCCTACTGATTTGGTGCAAAACCCGCTGGTGATTAAAAGTGTTTGTTCATCATCTAGGTTGGTTCCAATGCAAATGGCCCCCCCAAAGGGCAAGCTAGACAAACAAATTGCCTAAAAAAGGACATTTTTTGCTTACTCTTGACAACTTTTCAAAACAGGGTCCGCCACTTGCGATCCCCGTTCCCAGCCGCCACTGTTGAGTTTCTTGCTATGGATTTGTGTGTGTCCTCACCCCCATAGGTATCATCCACCAAAATCCGGGAAGTCCAAGAAGGTGACGTTTTTCTTGTGAGTCGGAGCTGGGGATCAGATTACCGGGATGCTGATGACTGTCCTGCCACGTGTTGCCCCACCCACAATCACACCCGTTTGACTGAAAAGGAGGCAGGACTGCGTTCCATTTCCAAAAAAAACTTCGGCTGCAGCACATCCGCATTCACAGACCTGAGCTGCCGTGAAGGTCTTATCGGTCATACGTGTGACGACCAGACCCAAGAACGCTGCCTCCCGAAGGGGCGGAGCGTCGTCTTGCTCATCTTCTTGCTCGTCTTCGCTCTGCGGCACAAACGGAGCGTGCACGCTTTGCTGATGGCTGGAGGGGGGAAGGGGGGGCTGCAGCGTACCATATTCCGTCTGGCCCGCGAGGAAATCTCTGTGCAGCGCCCGGACCGCCCACCTCCCAAAAGCACTTCGCGGACCGACGGTTGGCTTCGGGGTCAACACAGTCCCCACTGGGCACGGGCAGAGCGGTCATTGGTGCAGGCACAAGAGAAGGACTGTTGGACTCCATGTGCCGCGGTCCTGTGCGCCCCAGTGCACCGATCCCTGGGCTCGGGGGGGTGACCTGACCAGGACATGGGACCTGCTGGGGAACGCCCGCCCCCCCCCCCCCCCCCCGGCAACCGGCGCCCGCCCCGTCGGTCGCCCGTGGTCACCCACTCCCTGCCGCACTCCACCGACGGCACGCACCTGCCCCGCATCGTCGTCGTCGTCGTCGGTCGCCTGCGCCGAGTCCTCTTGTTGCGGACCCTGAGGGCAATCGGGCCGAAGCGTTGCACATGTGGTGTGACCTGGCGGAGCTCCCAACAGCATAAAAACCTCTAGAACCACCACCACCACCACCTCCACCACTCAACACAAAGAATAACCAGCAGCCGCAGCAGCAGCAGCGATGGCACCATACCCACCATCACCTCCGCCGCCGCCGCCGCCAACACCACCACCACCACCACCACCACCACCACCCCAACCACCACCACCACCATCACCATCACCACCACCACCACCCACACCATCACAATAGAAATGACGACAACGACCACCACCACTCGCCACTCCCCCCCACACGCAGCCACACGGTCGCCACCGGCGAACAACGACGTCCGAAACAGCCAATGCGGTCACGAAGGGCACACCGGCGGCGAGGCCTGGGGCCACGGAAAGAAGCCCCAGCCCATGTGGGCGTCGCAGGCCCCGCAGTGGGCCATGCACCAGGCGTGGCCGGTGAACCAGGAGTGTTCGGGAGTCGGCTTCCCTGCACAACACGGGGAGCGGGGATGGCACGCCGGGAGACCTGACCCTAACCCTAACCCTGACCCGAACCAGGGCTCGCACAGAATGCACCTCAGAGCTCCTCTCAAAGAGGACACAGAAGACGAGCCTGACCCCAGACGAGCCCTCTTTCAGGCCCGTCATGGCAGAGCTTCCATGGATCCTGATTGCACCCTCACACGGAGGTTCTGACTCCGCAGAAGGGGAGGATACAGGTGGCAAAGAGGTAGTCTGGTTTAAAAGCCAAATGTCCCCAACCCAACGCTGCATTAGGGCGGGTGGGGGGGTGGGGTGGGGAGTCCGAGGGTGGGTGGCTGGGCGGCTGGGTCCTCCCCCCCCCCCCCTGTGTGACATTCCGTCTGGTTGTTGTTTCTTTACGGGGCCCTGGACAGTCAACCGCTCTTCCCTCCGCATGTTGCGTCGGGTCGCTGCATTCTGTCGGCCGCTGCGGCCAGTGCTCCTGCTGGTGTCGTTTCCGCGTTCGCGGGGCCCCGTCGTTGGTGTGCCGGGGCTCTGCTGGATGTGGCGGGATGTGCCGTTTGGGCGTCAGCGGCGCCTGATAATTGGCGGATTGAGGATGTGCTGGTTGTTGCCAGGGTCATTTGACTGTTTTTGCTGCCCACACACCTTTGTCCACAGGCCGTCCACAGCCTGCCTCGCTGTGTTTCTGTGAGGCCCAAGTGCCCTGTTTCTCCACGCCCTGTCCGGGCCATCCACCACCTTTTCCCCCTCACGGCTGGTCTGCCCCTGATGCCCCCCCCCCCCCCCACCCTGGGCCTGAGTGTTGGTTGGCGCCGAAGACAACTGTTGCCCCACAGGCCGTGCGCGGAAGACAACTGTTGCCCCACAGGCCGTGCGCGGAAGACAACTGTTGCCCCACAGGCCGTGCGCGGAAGACAACTGTTGCCCCACAGGCCGTGCGCGGAAGACAACTGTTGCCCCACAGGCCGTGCGCGGAAGACAACTGTTGCCCCACAGGCCGTGCGCGGAAGACAACTGTTGCCCCACAGGCCGTGCGCCGAAGACAACTGTTGCCCCACAGGCCGTGCGCGGAAGACAACTGTTGCCCCACAGGCCGTGCGCCGAAGACAACTGTTGCCCCACAGGCCGTGCGCGGAAGACAACTGTTGCCCCACAGGCCGTGCGCCGAAGACAACTGTTGCCCCACAGGCCGTGCGCGGAAGACAACTGTTGCCCCACAGGCCGTGCGCGGAAGGCGCCGGAGACAATTTTTCGTCCGCCGAAAGGCCCAAGGGGGGGTGTCCAAGGGGGGGGGCATGACATCCCGCCCGGACCTCCTGCCGGACTGCCTCTCTTCAAATTGAAATCCGCGTCATATCGTTTTGCCGTGCCGCTCTCACAGCGCAGTGCGGTGCCTGGGGCACCGCACCGATGCGGCCATCGGCTGTTTCTTGGGCCGTCTGGGTCCGCTCATCCCCCTCCCACGGCACCGGGTAGCCCCCTACCGCACAGCAAAGCGGGGGGACAACCATGTCCCAAATCGGGTGTGGTGGCGGTGGGGGGGGGGGGGGGGCTGGTCTGGGACCTTCTCCCCCCCCCCCCTGCTACCCACCCCCACTGGTACTGAGTTGTTGAATGTGTTCCTTCTCCGCCTCCCAGTCAGGCACTGCGCGCATGAACTCAGGTCGAACAATTCGCAAGTCGGGGTCGGGGTAGTACTGGTACCGAGTTGTCAAGTGATGCTCCTGGTGTTCCCTAACTGGCCATGACCCCGAATATGCCTGGACCCCCAGCCCCATTTGGCACAGAGCAACAAAATGGACACCTGGACGCAGGAGAGCTCAGCACATGGCGTATGGCCCAGGAGCGAAGGACGGCAAAGGGGAGGATACAAACATTCGTCAGAGGTACTACAGCCCTGGACGGTCACAGGGGGTGTGACCCACAGGGGCTGTAGCGAGAAGCCGGGTCCTTCACTTGGCAGAAATGCACGTTTCCAAGTCAGGCAGGGTACGCGCCTCGCGGGCAGGCAGTCCGGACTGAGCCTACAGAGAACTGACTGTATTCAACAACCCCTCAGCCCGTGGAGTAGTGGTGGGCATTGGGGTGGTGGTAGGGGTAGCAGGGTAGTAGGTGGTGGGTCACTGGTAGGTGGTGCAGGACAGCACGTTCCCGAAATACCATCTCCAGACCCAAATCACACCGAAAAAAACCGAATCTGCACGGACAATCAGAAAAGGAAACAGCCAAATTCCACGGTTCCAAAAGTTGGAGAAAACCACTTCGGCCCACTGGCCCCCAACCCCCGATACAAGCCGGGGGGGGGAATGGAAAAGGAAAAAAGGAAAAGGAAATATTTACAAAAGGAAATATTGATTTGGGCAATTTTTGGTACACAAATTTTTGGGTTCCAGACCCCTCCCCCCCCCCCCTGTCCTAATACATCCCTCCACAAGAGTCTGCGCCGATCCGTTGCGTCAATGTGTAGGTGGATTCGGCTGGTTGTGAGGGCACTTTTGCGAGGGCTCCACGATCTGGGTCTGGGGGGAGGGGGTTACCTATCCCCCCCCCTCCTATGTTTCTCAGCCGTTCTAATACATCCCTGCTCTTGTGCCAGTACCCTGAAGGGCGGACTGGGTGGGAGGCAGCAGAAGAGGACCTAGTAGGCGTATGGACGGGATGCGGGGGGAGACCCTCGCCACATCAAAGCGGTAGTCGTGCATGTTTGTGGCGGAGTAGCACCAGCAGTCGGCGTCTAGGACACTCAACTGATACGAGTACACCACCTGATTCCACGTCTCAATGTGTTCTTTGAGCAAGTCTGAAGCGCAGGACAGCAAGGCAACACCGGGGGAGGCGCGTGGCATTGTGTGGCTGGTGTGCATATGGCAATCAAAAAGCCTCAAGCCGTCCAGGAGCCACCTCATTGTGCAGACATGCAATTGAACGGCACTTGAAAGGCAACCAACAGTGGTTGGAGGGTATATGACGGCGGTTGGAGGGTATTCAACGGCGGTTGGAGGGTAACCGACAGTGGTCAGAGTGCAACCGATGAGGCTCCGTCGGTACACCGCCTCACTGCATGGGGAAGTGGGCAGTGGGGCTCCTCCAGTACACCACCACACTGCAGCGGGCTTCTTCAGGGTGTGGTGTGGTGTGGTGTGGTGTGGCGTGGTGTGGTGTGGTGTGGTGCGGTTCGGTGTGCCGAAGGCGCTGTTACCAAAAGGCAATATCCGGGATGGTCTTGCACACAGGTAATGCAAGCTGGGAGGGCTGTGGGGGCGTTTTCGCATAGCGCGCGCACAGCGCCAATTAATACGTTGTTTATCCCAGGAACACCCCTGAAAACCACCCACCTGCAGAAGGATGCACGATCCATTCAAAACAGCATCGGGGGTGCAGAATTCAGGACCCTGGGGCCCGTGGCAAGCATCAGACTAAAAAAAAAAATCCCTGGTGTACCAGCAGGGGGTGCCGGGTGCAGAATCCAGGACCCTAGGATCCGTGGCTACCGGTGGTGGAAAACAGCCGACTTTTCGCACAGCGCGGGCACAGCACACAGTGCCCCCCCTGTGTGTGTCGACGCACGCTGTGTGTTGTGGGCTGCGCACCTGCACGGTGGCCGGAGTCGTCCCCATGCTTGGTGGGCTTCGGTCATGGCCGCCCTGGGGACTCCTTGCTGCTCCGCCTGGTGGTGCAGCTGCAGCTCCCATAAGGCCCACGCCATGGTACCTCCGGGTCCCGCACAGGCCTTTATAAGGCATTCCCGGGCCTTGGCGCGGGCGAGCCAGACTTTCTGTGACGGGTGTGGTTCGGTGTGGTTCGGTGTGGTGTGGTGTGGTGTGGTTCAGTGCGGTGCGGTGTGGTGTGGTGTGCTGTGCTGTGTGGTGGCGGTGCAGTGTGGTGCACTGCAGTGTGGTGCGGTGTGGTGTGCGGTGTGGTGCTGTGTGGTGCACTGCTGTGTGGTGCACTGCAGTGGTGCGGTGTGGTGTGGTGTGCTGTGCTGTGTGGTGGCGGTGCAGTGTGGTGCACTGCAGTGTGGTGCGGTGTGGTGTGCGGTGTGGTGCTGTGTGGTGCACTGCTGTGTGGTGCACTGCAGTGGTGCGGTGTGGTGTGGTGTGCTGTGCTGTGTGGTGGCGGTGCAGTGTGGTGCACTGCAGTGTGGTGCGGTGTGGTGTGCGGTGCGGTGCTGTGTGGTGCACTGCTGTGTGGTGCACTGCAGTGGTGCGGTGTGGTGTGCGGTGCGGTGCTGTGTGGTGGGGCGCGGTGTGGTGCGGTGTGGTGTGCGGTGCGGTGCGGTGCTGCCCAACGCTGCGATACACAACACTGCCACAAACAACGTCCTGCCCTCCGAGTCCCATTCAGCGTCCCCTGTCCCTGATTCCTATGCCAACCAGGAGGCGCCCTCATTGCCAGCCCCAGCCAGAACCTGATTCACTGAACAGCGGAAATTTGCATTCACCACACGCCAAATATTGCACACCACCAGCTTCTTCTGCGGGAAACATGACATGGGCGTCGGTCTAAGGGTGCTGGAGGCACTCTTGGGGGGGGTGTTTGCCTGGCACACTGCCCCGCCCCCCTTTGCAACTCCCTTTTTCTGGTGGTCTGCGAAGATCAGCTTTGTCCTGTGATTCAGGGCTGGGTATGGCGTCCCAGAGGGATGCTGAATACTGTCCTGCCAATCTTTGCCCCTCCCTTCCGTGGGTGACGCCAGGGATGTATTGGAAGAGAGGAAGGGGGGGGGGGGTTGGCCGGACCCCCCTTCCTCCTATGGTCCCGCTGAATGGCACCAAATTTTTTTTTGTGCTTGCTTAAATCCTCTTGCGCCAAAGGCGCGGAAGCAAAACTGTGAATCCATCCCTACTGTCAACCTCAAACATTGGAAGGGGAGGAGGGTGGGGGGTCTAGAGGGGGGACCCCCCTCCTCCTATGGTTGTCAGCCATTCTAATACGTCCCCGGGGGACGCTGCACCTCCAAAGACATGGCTGTCTGGGCTTCGACTTGCATTGCATTGTCGCTGGTGCCTTGGCACAGTGCGCGCAAACGACGCCCTTTCTTCTAGACAGGCTTCAGCACTTCAGTCCCTACCACAGCCCCCCAGGCCCCTTGTCGGGCTTGAGCACCTTGCAGCAGCCTAAGGGGAAGTTCTTGCACTGCGTGCGCACTGCGTGCACACTGCTGAGGCTGAGATGGGGAGGGTCCGTTTTCCAAAGGTACAATCCAATCTTTGGTGTGACCTCTTGACCGTCCAGTGGCCATAATAAGCACTGTGTGGGTGATTTTGAGACATGTAGTGTGGAGACTCTTGTGCACACGACCGAATGCATTTTGCACCACTCTCTGCTTAATGGAGCCCTTAGTAGATGGCGACATCCAAAACTTCGCACTGCGTGCACGGCATTCCCTAAGGCGGGGCTTAAAAGCGGAGGCAAGCCCCCCCCCCCCCCCCGGCCCATCAAGGTTGGAGCAGTGGACTGGTTTCAGGGCAAATGTATCCCTCAAGGTACTCACTTGAGGCACTACGGGTGGTTGTCTCCCGGCCATCCCTTCGTCTTTCAAGCGAGAAACGCCGGAGCAGAAACCTGACACGCCAGCCAGCCCCCCCCCCCCCCCCTTGGGAAATGATTTTGTGTGGAGCATTGCCGGCGCCGGCAGAAGGAGGGACGCCAAGGGGCAGCAGCAGCATTTGTGGGTAGTGGGACAACTGTCCCAGCCTCACCTTGTCAAAACAATTTTCCCCCGGCTGGGGGTAGCCGCATGGAGAACGAACAGCGGCACCGACTGGTGACAACAGGCATGCCAACGGCAGGGCGCACGGCACTGCGCAAAGGACAACGCGGTAGATGCCCAGGTTCAGAAAAAGAAAATTGCACGGTGAGCGCGCAGCTATTACGGGGGGAGGGGGGGGGGGGGCACCTGCCGTCAGTTGAGTGCCAACATTTATCAGTTTCACTTCAGCCACCAACAGCACCGAAGGGCTGCCCTTCCGTGGGGGTGGGGGGCATCGCAATCCTCAGGGATGGTCCTTGGCTCATCGCCGGGTCAAGGAACTGTGTACCTCTGGATGCGGGTGCAGCGTCTTGCTGCGGCCCATCGGTGTCGTCTTGATGCATGCGATCACATACGAAGGACGGGGTCCTCCAGCCAAAAAGATCTGAGGGCAGGACAATGGACTGCATGGTGCATCCCATGCCTCGGCGCACAGCAGTGACACCCCACACATGCACATCAACACAGGGGTGCCCGATGAAGTGCTTTTTGCTGCAACGCTGAGCACGTGTGGAACATGCTGTCACCACCAATATGTTAATTCTATGGACAACTCGGGTTTTTGGGCAAAACGAATCTACTCAGGTTTCGCTCTTGTGCAAGTAGAGTACCAATCCCCGGGGGGGGGCGACTGCAACTGGTCCTGATGCGACACCCCCCCCCAGCTATCTGTCAAAACTTGTGGTGGGGGGGGGAGGGGAGTTGGGGCGGGGGGGGGGGGGTCGGCGGGAGGGTGGGGCGCAAGCAGGTCTCAAAGCGCTCTACACATGCACGTCCTGGTATGCATATGCAGCAATGTTCGGCAGTTCCATGTGATCATTGGTATGATACATATGTGCTACCATACAATCCACTGCACCTGTTGGCCTTGTTTTGTCAACACAAGAGTGTTTGTATGCTACAAGACAGAGAAAGGCACCCTAATGCTACTGTCTTTCACCCGTGTCACCTTGCGTTTGATGGCACTCCTTGGCCAAGTAACCTGGACTGGGACCGTATGCTTTAGGGGAAGAAAGTGGGGCCGGGGTACCACGTCAAGCACCGGGGCGGTCTACTCGCCGCTAAATGGCTTGGCTGGTTGTGAGGGGGCCGGAGGCCTAGCCTCCATGTAGGTTTTTGGGCCATGTACTGCAGCGGCTGTGCAGCCGGCTGCTGCCCCGAAGACGGCAGTTCGAATCCCCTTCGGCGAGCCGAAGAGGAATACGAGGAGGACATGCGGCACCTAGCGGCCGGCGGTACCAGTGACGGAGGGCACTGCTGCAGGTGTGCTGTGCCTGGTGCCTTGCTTTTGTTTTGCGTGCTAATATACCTGACACGACTGGACACAATGACATAATAAAAATAACTACGAGGGGGAGACACGCCACCCATCCACCGGCGGTACCGATGGTGGAGGGGGATGCTGAAGGGGGCGGTGGTGGGGACCTCGCCAACGGGCCCCTGGACGGACAGACGAACCGGGAGGGTGGGGGGGGGGGGGGGCTGCACGCAACCCACTACTATCACATGCATACCTCAAGGGGGTGTCTTGGGGCATGGGGGTATAGAGGTATGTATGCGATAATAGCAATATCTTGTCTTTGCCAGGAAGAAAGTCTTAAGGGTCTTAAGGACTAAAGGCATAGTACCCCTCTCAACTAAGCATGGGACAAAAAGTTTGGCGCCATGGCGCCATGGCCCCCACACCGCTATCTTTCAAAACTCTCGGGGGCATCAAATGGTCGGTCGGCTGAACTGGATGTCCCCTCTCGGGGGGGGGGGGGGGGGGCTGGGGGGTGTCGCATACAAGGACCGCCCCCCCCCCCCCCCCCGGGACCAATGGCTGATCCGGACCTGCCATACACACCCTCAAGGGAGGGGAGATTCCCACACAGTTTCTGGCAATCATTGAAAATTTGACCAGTGGATGGGCAGGCCTCCATGCAGGAGCATGTCTAAGGGGGGATCTTTGCAGTGCGCGTGCATTGCACGCGCACTGCGCGCTACTTTTAGACTATGTTCCCCCCGAAGAGCCCCCAAGCAAACCCCTTGGAAAGGCCCTTAGAATTAGGTGACCCAAGCTGCCCCAGCTCAAGAAAGTTGCAAACTACCTTCCCTTCACATAACACACATCATGCACAACTGGAAAAGCCATGAACAGCGCATTGGTCGCCACCCTCAAGAACACACAACTGTCTTTCTGTTCCATTGTCAACTAAGTACACATGGACTCCATCTTGCATTGGCGATTCACCACCCGTAGTGCATCTTGGTAGTACTCCAAGTGGATGAGCCCATCTCCCGCCATCCCAACCACCGTGGCAGGAACTCGCACGCCGTTGGAGCGGGTGTAGAATACCCGATCGCCAAGACTCAAATCCATGAAGAAAGTGTGTCTAAGAAAGGAGGAGGGTTGGTGTGTTACTTTGCTTTGCATGGGCATCACCTAGCACCACACTGGGTATGGTCCTCAATTATGGTAATGCTCAGGTTCAAGGCAAAGGGCATGATCTATTGTCCCAACGAACCCAAAATGTGTGCAGGTTGGAGGAGCACAACAGGTTGGAAGAGCATGCATGTGGTGTTGAGGTTGGAAGCCCATTGTTGGGGAAATAGGGTTTTCAACTTTGGGGGGGGTGTGACCTAATTAAAAAACAGACAAATGCAAACCAGAGGTAATGCACTCCACAGTCAGGCATTTCAACTTTGGGGGGGGGGGTTACAGAGCCCCCAAAAACAAGGGGGTTCGGGAAAAGGGCTCAATGGACAGGACTGAACTCTAGTGCCCCATGTGCTGAAAGTTTTTTGGAGCATTGAAAATGGCCAAAAAAACTGCTTTTCACCAAATACATGGCAAATGATGGCTTTTCTGAACCCCCTCGATGTGATGATTCCAAAAATTCCATTTTCATTTTTTGCGGAAGTTTGGGTCCGGGTCACCTCGAGTGCCTAGGGGTCAGTCTCGGTAGGATTTTGGGGGGCCCATCAATTGAGCCCTTTTTTGGGGTCAGGTTCCTTCGGGCGTCAGGTGCAACAGATACCTCCTCCTCGTGTCCTCCAACCCCCACCCCTCCCCGCCCCCAGCGCAAGCACGCTAAAAGGCAGGAAAACAGCGGTCAGATGGGGTCCTGCGCTTAGCCATAATCTGACGATGGCTGTCACCCCCAGTATCCCAGCGGCAGGAAATCACTGTTCTCGCGTCCAGCACACGCAGCGGAGCCGCGGCCACAAATCGTCCAGAAGCGGCGAAGCCGCGCTCATGGGTCCAAAAAGACGGCGAAGCCGCCCTCTCTTGTGCACATCCCATGTGTTGCCCCTACCTCCCTGTTGGATAGGGTCTTGTTGCCACTCAGGCTGAGGAAAAAGAGTACCCCCTCAGAAGAGTTGTGTCATGCCCGTCGGCGCCATGATGTACATGCCGGGCATCGATCCTACGTTCTCCGGGACGAGGCCCCCGTGCACTTCCAATATACTACGCTACCGATGTGGTTAACTAACCGCCATCCACCCCACCCCCCTACACCCCACTGTCCGCATTGTTGGTGTCACCTTATCTGCAGTGGCCGTACAGAAGCAGCAGTTGTTCATGATCGTCGGCGCCGTGGCCTCCACGAGCCGCGACAACGGAGCCACTGCGGGGCCTGGCCCCCGTGCACTTTCTGGTATGCTCGCCACTCGGATTCCATGCGCGACCATAAAATAAACATCCCTTGGGGCCGCGGGACGTTCAGCGGTTCCCAGCCCTCCCCGGCGTTCGAACCGCCCTCTGAAAAATCGAAGAGCTGCGCACGCCCAACTATGCTATGCTACTCCCCTCGCTCTTTTGCGCTCCCGCTGTCGATCACTGACGTCTGTGGTGAAGCCCGACCCTCCATCACTCATGTGGCGAACACGTGCCCATACCCCATGGGCCAAAGGCACATAAAACGAACAGCATTGGGTTGCACTTGCAAGCAGAATGGTATGAGCAGGAGGAACTACCACAAGCATGATCCAGCCCCCTTTTCGCCATGCAATCAGAGCACAACTGTGTCACGTTGCATTTCTAACCACAAAAACCGTGGTCAGAAAAAAACCAGGAAAATGATGGTCAGACAGGGCCCCGTGCTTGGACAAGCCAGTGCTTGTGCAAGGGGGGGTAGGTTGGCTCTTTCTCGAATCATTGGTGCCTGGGACTTGGGATGACAGCACCTATTTCTTTGTCAGCTTGAGTGTGCGTATTGAGTGCATCGTTTACATCCTGTGCGTGAAAAACACCCATGGGCGTGGCCCATGACAACAACACGGTGGCAAACATAGCAGTGGCAACCCCAACAGCGCCATCAAGAATCGCAGGGCAAAATGGACACATCGACAAGCCAAGGAGACAAGTGGTGGTCGTGCAGCAACAGGGGGATGTTGTGGCGTGCACCTCATCTGCACTGTGGCAAGGGTGCCAAGGTGCACCCAGCCAAACACCCCTTTGGCTGTAAAGCTGTGTGCGTCGTTGCCATTTCTTCCTCACCTGTGGAGGCCTTTGTTAGTGTTGTCCGGGAGCCCCAGGGACCCACCCCGAGAGGGGGGGCATCAGGCGGTGTCTGTCGCCCTGTGGTTTCCCTCGTGACTAAGGCAGTCCCGGTGGCCATTGTCTTCCATGGGTTGGGCTCCCCAAGGATCCCCAAGGCAAGTAAGTGATGCCTCACCCAATGTAATCCACGTTGCAAGAGTGATGCCGCATGCCAGCACAAGCAGAGCAAGGCAAAACGCCAAGCAAGAGGCATCAGCGGAGCAAGCTGTTGTGTTGTGGCTGCTTGTTATGTTGCAGGTCTGTTTGGTGTTGTTGCTGCTGCGGCCCTTCCGAAATGTGCTGGCAGTCAGTCCAACCAGTCCTAGCGCTCACAGCCCTCACAACCTGCCCCCCCCACACACAAAACGTCGGGCTGCACCCCTGTGCCTCAATCTCCGTGTCCCATGTTGTGTACCTATTTGCCTACTCTCCTGTACCCGGGGCTACGTGCATTTCTAGCAAATCGTTCTAGAAGACAAAAATGTAGAGCTTGTTGGCGGGTCCGCTGGTCCATCTTTTGGCCAATTTCGACACACATAGACCGAGTTATGGCCATTTTGTCCGACCAGCCGGGCACAACTGGGCCAAAAATTTCGGAACCGACAGCAACCTTGTCGGCTCAAAATTAAAAAATCCCAACAGGTTTCATGCTGTTGAGCAAAAGTAAATAGGACAAAACGCGTGCACCCCAAAACTTCCAAGCCACAAAGGCCAAAAAATGCAATAAATTGTGACTTCCCGGGGCGGCGTGCATTCGAAGCAAGTTCCCTGGTGGGCAAAATCATAGAGTTCGTGAGCGTGCATCTGATGGTCCATGCTCCGGCCAATTTTGTCACGCCTAGACAGACTTATGGCCTTTTTGGACGCCCAGCCGGCCAAAACGTTCGGAACTAAAAACAACTTTTTTCAGCTTGAAATTGAAAAATTCCAAACATTTCATGCTTTTGAGCAAAAAATAAAGGGGACAATTCTTTTTCCGGGCGCACGTGCAGCCTGCCTTTCCCAAATTTTTTTTCACCCCAGCCTGGCTGGGGAAGGGTGCAGGGCGGGTACTAGCAACATTTTTTTGGCCGTGGAGGCCAAAGCCCGCGATGCATCGGAATTTCAAGGGGTGATGTGCAGTTTCAGCGAATTGTTGTGGGGGCTGACAAAAATGTGGAGGTCGTAAGCCGGCATGCGATGGCCCGTCTATCGGCACAGTTCAAAGTGCCTAGAACGAGTTATGGTTATTTTGGCTGCCCATCCAAGCACGGCAGGACCAAAATTTTTGGAACCAAGAACAACACTTCCCCAGCCAGGCTGGGGTGCGAAAAAAGGTTGAAAAAGGCAGGGTGCACGCAGGTCCGAATAAAAAATGTCCTCTTTTTTTTTTTTTGCCCAAAAGCATGACACCATGATAGCGAATGCACTGGCGTCACTGGCAGGACAACTGACGGACCTACAGAAAAGAGCTGTCAATCTTATGGGACTACGCAAACACCTGGCCTCCATAGTGCCTCCATAGTGCCTCCATAGTGCGGAAAATAGGACACACAACGTGGTACGAACCACAACGAACCACCCTACAGCTGCAACAACTCCCTCCCCAGATGATACATGAGGTCAAAGGTTTGGAATCAGATTTTTTTCCAACAATGACCGATTGTATACATGTGTGTGTGTGTGTGTGTGTGTGTATCATACATCGACATTCATATATCAGATTGAAACAGAATATAACGTGGTATCATATAATACAATATAAATAAATTGCACGAATAAAAAAAATAGAAACATATAATAATATAATATAAAATATATAGTAATACACACACACACACACACACACACACACATATATATATATATATATATACATAATATAATAATAATATATAATATATAATATATAATATATGTAATAACATTATTATATAATAAAAACATATAATAATAATAATAATAATAGTAGAATAATAATACATAATATAAAGAGCAACAGGAGCCCAGTGATCAGCCGGCTCCACATCTCACCTCCCGTGGTACGGCTACAATGGCA